>VXAY01005274.1:1633440-1647337 GCA_013399855.1 Oxyruncus cristatus | reverse complement strand
GCACCCGCACGCTGCCGACCCCCGGCTACTCAGCAGGGCCTGGAGTAAAATTAGACTCCCATAACCAAGTTCTTTCCTGGAAAAATACGACTTTTTGGCTAAAAACGTGAATTTTAGTTTTTACGCAAGAGGGTTCCCGTGCTCTCCGAGTCACGTTGTGTGGTGGTTTCCTGCCACTGGGGGTAGTTTCTGTGTCTCGCCCATGTGAACCATTTATTCATGAACTACATGCTTAGTGTGCTCCCTGGGTTTTATTTTTGGTGGTAAGGCAGCACCCGTGCTATCAACGTGTTTTGAGTGGTCACAGGAAGAGAATCCATTTAACTATGTCAATATTTAGGCAGAAGAACAGTGTCCGGTCATGTTTTTGGACATTATGGTGTATGGCACAATAAAGGTGCTTTGGGTATTTGGGTGAAATGTGGACAGGCGAAAAGGAAGAAAGTCAAAATGCTTATTGGGGTTTTTTTTCTCCAGAAAAGAAACACCACCAAAAGACCATTTAAATGCAATAAAATAATTCTGCAGCGTGTAATAGAAGTAAACGTGTTTGGGACTAAATGGAAAGATGTGTGTCAGGAAATTCTTCCTCCTTCATGTTCCATCATATGTGTGAAAACTGCTTTGCCCCTCCTAAAATGTGCACCAAGTGTGAAATAAGTGACTGATGGAGCTGAGCAGGCTTCTGTTGTGGGGGATCCGGGGACCTGCCATCTCTGTGAAGCTTCTCTTTGTACACAGAGTTCTTTGTAGCCCTACCTGGGTCACTCCCAGTGGGAACAGCTCCATGAGCAAAGCAGGGGTGGTGGGGCCCAGGCTCCCATCCTGGGACTCCTTACCCTGTACTGGCTTAGTCTGGCTTAGGGAGCGGCCTGCCCAGTGTACAGCCATCCTGTGTGGAGGTGCACTGCACAAGCTTGTTCTCCAGCTTCACTGAAGACGAATCCACATACTGTTACAGAATCAGAGAATATCCTGAGCTGGAAGGGACCCACAGGGATCATTGAGTCCAACTCCTGGCCCAGCACAGACACCCCAACAATCCTACCATGTTCCTGAGAGTGTTGTCCAAACGCTCCTTGAGCTCTGGCAGCCTTGGGGCCGTGACCACTGCCCTGGGGAGCCTGTTCAGTGCCCAACCACCCTCTGGGGGAAGAACCTTTTCCTAATATCCAGCCTAACCCTCCTCTGACACAGCTTCAGCTGTTCCCTTGGATCCTGTCACTGGTCACACAGAGCAGAGATAGGTGAGGAAGCTGCAGACCGTGGTGAGGCCTCCCCTCAGCCTCCCCTTCTCCAGCTGAACAAGCCAAGTGCCCTCAGCTGCTCCTCATATGGCCCCTCCAGACCCTTCACCATCTTCGTGTCCCTCCTTTGGATGCTCTCTAACAGCTTTAGATCTTCCTCACCTTGTGGGGCCCAAAACTGCCCCCAGGACTCTGAGGCCACCCCAATGCAGAGCAGAGCAGAACAATCCCTGCCTCGACTGGGTTAATCTCTGGTATCACTCCCTGATGAAACAGAGCAAAGGAATTGGGTGTAATTAGATTTCCTTCCAAAGCAAGCTCATCAGAGAAGAAACACTGATGCAGATGTTTCTGTGTGTCTCAGCGGTTGTGTGCTTTGTCATGCTGAGTTGCGAGGAGGAAGGAGTGTTTTACGAGGGGTGGGGAAGGACCCTTGCTTTTAGTGGGACCATGATGGTCACTTTGGGATGGATGTTCAGGTATGGTGCTATTCTGCCTGTGCTCCAGAAAGAGGTGATACTATTGTATATCTGACCAGAGACCTGTTCTCATCGTTTAAATTCTAATCTTTAAGGACAATTGGCTTAAACCATATGGCTGCAATCAACTTCTCTGCTACATCTGATCTGTTTGGCTTTCTGTGACATCCCTTTGTGAATCTTTTGGTATCACCAGCTTACTTGTGTAACCCCTTCACACGCCCTGAGACTTCCACGTGGCTGTCACTTAAGGATGTGTCAGCTTCCTCCCGTGGGATTTCTGCCTATTTTTAGGGCAGCTGTGATCAAGACAGTGTTTAGGAGATGGAGCAGAGTCAGTGGACAGGCTGTAAATAGCACTTGCCCTTTTCTGTGGAGTACTTTTTTTCATCCTGAAGGAAGAAGTAAATTGAGTGGCGTTTTCAGTCCTCCGTAAGAATCCTTCCTGAGAACTCCCTTTGGAGCCAGTGTGTGGTTCTGGTTTCTTGCCTACAGCTTTTAAGGCAGGCTCATCTGAGCAGCACGTGATACCCGGGGCATGTCCCTGCACGGGGGAGTGTTCTGTAAGTTGGTTTCACAGGCTGGAGAGAGGAGTCCATGCAGGGAGCTCCCTACTCCACGTAGGCAAGTCCCTGGAGCTGAAGCACCGGCTCATCCATGCCCCTCTCCTCCTACGCTCTGAAACACACCCATTCCTGTCAAGTAACTCTCTTGCGGGAGAAAATGTCTCATTAACCTTTGTTTCTTGGGTGCAAAAGAGTTAACTGAGTTGCACAGCCTATTTTTAAGACATTGGAGTCTAATCTGTGAGAGGCCCAGCAAGACTTCTCAGCTGCATTTCAGGTTGCCTGGTTCGTGTGTAGCATGGCTGATTTCCTTCCCTGCAGCTCTTTAAATGAAATGTGAGACCATAAAGGACAAAGCTCGTAGTTGGTGCTTAGCATGGACACACCTTTATGTGCAAAGAAAGCTTCACAGATTGATTTTGAAGGCTTGGTGAAGGGGGTCCTGCTCTCTCCTCCCCTCCAGTCTAGTCTAGTTTTTTTAAATTTGAGAAAGTACTGTGTTAATCAGTCAATAAAGTAAGTGTGACAAGCGTTTTAAAAATCATTCAAACAGATCTATCTGCAGCCAGGGATAAAATGTGGGGTTTTTTACCCTGTGTTAGCATTCTTGGAGCCCACAATAGCTGGGCAGCTTTTTGAAAGGAGCCCAGGGACAGCCCCTCACACGGTTCTTCAAAGATTAGTCTGAGGAAGGTCCTATCCTAGAGCAAGTGTAAGTAGCAGAAGCGCTTTCAAACTTGCATTTGGCATGTAATTTGTTGAAAAGGAGTGAGTGGTCTAACATACAGATCATGTTTTAAGTACCCACTTAATAAAAAATGCATATGCAAATGTCTTCAGGTGGGAAAAGGAAGTTTGTCATTAGTGTTGTGGGACTTTTAGCAACCTAGTGTTAAAGATTAAATGAGGGACCATCTGGGCTGGTAAACACCAGGTGGTAGGAGATGTTTGGTGGTCTTTGGGCAGATACAGATCTCTTGAATTGTGCTTTGGTCTAATAGATGAGCCAGTCTGAACCACCTGCCTGCCACCCAAAGGGGGACTCCTCCTCCGTTCCCCACATCTCACCAGGCTTCACGTGTTTGTCCCCTCTGGTATTGGCACTTGCACTCATCTGATCTGTCAGCAAACCTATTCAGGGACACAGACAGAAAAGTCTTTTTGTTTTGTAGCGTTAGTTTTCATCTGGTTTAACTCTCCGAAACTTAATTCTGCTCAACTCCAGTAATGGCATAAGGGGGGCCAAACCCATCCCTTCCAGTTGGCACTGTAAGCTCAGCTGGACTGCTGAACAACACTGGGGTCTCATGACTGGTTTGAAAGACCCCAAAACAAGCTGTGCACTTCTGTGACACCCTACATGAGCAATATAGCCTTGCTAAAATGTAAAAAAGCTTAATGGAACAGGCCTGGTAATGTGAACTCGGCTGTATCGATTCTGGGACCTAAATTAGTGTCTTTGTGCAGGGTGTAATTGTGCCATATAACCACAGGGGTTGGAGTCAGTGCCAGTGCAGGGATTTCTGGGCCTTGCTGAATTTCACGGGCTAGGTGTGCACTTAATGTATGCAAAACATTGCATACAGGGGCTATAGGATGTTGCATAAAGAGGATGTTGAAAGCCCTGCTGAGAGGGTTCCCAGGTGTTCCCAAAAAAGGAGACACCCTTGTAAAGTGTGTACTGAAACGTTTCCTGAATGGAGCTGGTTTGGCAGTAAATTGGACTTTGTTCTGCAGTCTCTTCCTGGTGTAAGGTGTGAGAGGGAGGCGTGGCTGAGGCTTTGGCCTCATCCTGGCAGGAATGGGCCCTGTCTAGGTCAGTTTGTAAAAGCAAACATAGTAAGAGAGAGAGTGAAACAGAATCAAGGAATCACAGAATCATTTAGGTTGAAAAAGATCAGGGAGGTGGTGGAGTCCCCATCCCTTGAGGTGTTCAGGGAATGATGGGATGTGGCACTCAGTGCTCTGGTCTAGTTGACAAGATGGGGATCAGTCACAGGTTGGACTCGATGACCTTGGAGGTCTTTTCCAACCTCTGTGATTCTGTGAAAATTTTAAAGGTATGCCAGAGAAGGTATGCACAGCCTCTGTAGTGCCATGTGAGTCTAAAATAAAAGAATTTAAAAACACCAGTCTCTTTGTTTCTGTGCTAATTGTCTGTATTTTCTGAAAAGAGCTAAAATTCTGCCTAGAATCCTAGGTGTCTTTTTTAAGAGAGCCTGTTTTTAGTAATGACACTAAACCAGAATTCTCAATGACCCTGATGATATTAACTTTCCTTCTTTGTCACTGGTTTGCATTTCAGAGGGTCCCCCTGTGTTTTCAGCACTGCAGCTCAGCAGAGGAGTACAGGAGACGAGTGTGGCCCAGAAGATCCCCATGATGAGCCCAAGCATCCCCTTTCTGACAGTGCCTTGGAGCACAAAGCCATCAAATTGGAAGAACAAGTCCGAGATTTGACAGTGAGTGTGGTGCTGGTGGCACCATGATGTCTTTGGTTCAGTACCTTTGACTTGGTCTGTCTTTCAGCCCTGGACTTTTCCATAAATGCTGTAACACACACAAACAGTGTTGCTGTGCTGTGGCAGCCTTCAGAGCAGCTGTGCTCTGAGTGTGAGAGGGGGAAACTCCGGTCTGCATTCCCAAAAAACACCATCTGTCAGTAGTACCAGCAGCAGGACACTGATAGCATGATCCTGGCAGGCAAAGCTGTGTGTTGGAGCTGGTCTGGTCAGTTCTTTCACAGCATTCTGCAGAGCCAGTGGCAGTACTTTTGTGCTGATCAGCATCACGTATTGTCATAGAACCACAGAATATCCTGAGCTGTAAGAGAACCACAGGGATCATCAAAATCTGACTCCTGGCCCTGCACAGAACACCCCAACAATCCCAGCATGTCCCTGAGAGTGTTGCCCTAACACTCCTGGAGCTCTGTCAGCCTTGGGGCCGTGCCCACTGCCCTGGGAAGCCTGTTCAGTGCCCAACCACCCTCTAGGGGAAGAACCTTTTCCTAATATCCAACCTAACTCTCCCCTGACACAGCTTCAGCCACTCCCTGGGGCCCTGTCACAGGTCACACAGAGCAGAGATCAGAGCTGCCCCTCCTGAGGAAGCTGCAAACCCTGATGAGGTCTGACCTCAGTCTCCTCCAGCTGAACAAGCCAAGTGCCCTCAGCTGCTCCTCATATGGCCCCTCTATACCCTTCACCATTTTCATGTCCCTCCCTTGGATGCTCTCTAACAGCTTTGTGTCCAAGATTGTCCAAGAAGGAATGTCCTTTTCAGTGACAGTGATGTGAGGGAAGTAGTAGGGATCATGTTACATATTGAAGAACACACATGACTGAGGAGGGAATTAAAAACTCCTTCACTGGGCAATTCTTGAGATGATCACCCTGAGTGATAAATCATGTGGTCACTGATCTGTGGCCGAGACCATCAGCTGCCTGCTGGAGAAAAGGGTGTCTCAGTAGCCACAGTGAGTCACTAAAAAAGCAGCAGCCTGAGAGCTGGTGTTCAGTTGAATTCAGTCATTCAGTGCCCAGAATACTCCTGGCATTCACCTGGATCTTTTGAGGGAGTTGCAGTTTTTGGTTAATCAGTAGAAGGACTGCATGTTACGAAAATGCAGAAGCTTGGCACAACCTTTTGACATGAAGAGGGCTCTTTTTAAAGCATTTCTGAGGGGTTCACAGATGTCAGGAAGTGGGTTTTACTTCCTTGTTTGATATCTCCCCTTGCTGTTGTGGTTACAGGAGCGATACCGGAAAGCTTTGGCAGATTCCGAGAATGTCCGGAGGAGAACGCAGAAGTTTGTGGAAGATGCCAAGCTCTTTGGTAAGTGAAAGGGCTGTGTTTACTGCAGTGGCCTGCCTGCCTGAGCATAGAATGCTGATCAACAGCTTTTCTCCCCCCTAGTCCTGCCCTCCTTTGTTCATTGTGAAGTCTGGCATGGCGTTCGGCCTGGGCTCTTGGTGTCTGGGCTTACTCGCTATTTTGTCTGTATGTCCAGCTGTGTCCCCTCTGTCAGGTTTACCTCAGGGACTGTTTTGTGACTATTTAAAAAAAAAAAAAATAGGCCCAGTGCAGCTGAGTGTAGTTCTGCTGACTTGGTTGAAAGTACAGGCCCGGCTGTATGCTGAGGGTTGGCTCCAGCAGGGTGTATTTTATACTCAGCTGTGTCATCAGGTTGTGATCTCCTTTGCTGTATTAACAGCCTCTTCCCTTCTGCTCTGGCTTTTAGCAGGTAGATCCTGCCTGGGACAACAGTTGTCAATCCCCGTATCAAATGTTTAAAATTTCTAAAAGAACTATTTTATTATTGGTGAAATGAGCTGAATTTGTGGCTTTGGCAACAGAGGCAGGTGAAGGGGGAAAAAGGTTCTGTTTAATCAGTGCACTCTGTCAGGACCATCTCTGAGAATGAGAAACTGTTTTTCTCCATAATGCATGAATCTCATTGTAGTTAATTCTAGTAACCTTGAAATGAGAGCTGCTGTATTTTCTTACCTTCTGCCTGTTGAGCTGATGAGTTTACTGGTAATCAGCAATGGGATAATTGATACTGAGAGGGTTTTTTGAGCTCTTTACACTTTATATGCAATATGCTTCAGATTTGAAGAAAAAATATGTTCTTTATTAGAAGTTCTTTGGAGAGTGAGGCGTGGGGGTCTGTAGAGCATTAAAACAGACTCTGGTGCTAGAGGAAAGTCTGAAAGAAGGTTGTAGCAAGGTGGGTGTTGGTCTCTTTTCCTAATTAACAAGCGATAAGAGGAAACAGCCTCACGTTTTGCCAGGGAAGGTTTAGAATGGATATTAGGAAAAATTTCTGGCTGGTTTTCCTGAAATTTCTACGCTGTGTAATAAAACCACTTCTGGAAATGTATTCAACCGAACCCCATTTTTCTAAGGAAAGAAGCTGCATGGCTTTCCATGACCAACCCAAGGACCATTTTGTCTAGTCCTTCCACAGTGGTTTTAACCTATAAATAAAATCGGGGACGTACTTTCGAATAGACATGTGTTGTTTTTACTTCCCCACACTGTGTTTGTTCCCCGTGGCATTTGTGTGAGCTGCTTGGCAAAGCAGTGAAGTCAGTGGAACTGTATGAGAGGATGTGGAGCAGAGTCCTAAATGACAAGTGTTAGTTGCAAAAAAACTACTTGGAGTGAAATACTAATTTTCTGCTTTGTCAGGAATACCTGACATATAGATATGTACGTGTTGATATGTATAGGTGTACATTTCCTGCATATGTCTTGATTTGGAGAGTTTTTAGATTACTATTAATGTTAAAGCTTTGGTTACAGAAGACACCGTCTGCTCTCACTAAATTAACAGTTCAAATCAACTGACAGCTTTAGAGGTGCTTTCCAACTGCTGTGACTTTGTGTCTGTCATTGGTCCTGTAGCTCTGTATGTTCTGTGAAGTGTCCTCCATTGACTTAGTGCTTCCTTGTGCCCGTAGGGATCCAGAGTTTCTGCAGGGACCTCGTGGAGGTAGCAGATATCTTGGAGAAGACTGCCGAGAGCGCCGCGGGAGAAGCGGAGCCCAGTAACCCAAACCCAACCCTGAAGAAGATCTACGAAGGCCTCTCCCTCATAGAGGCCAAGTTGCAAAGTGTTTTTGCCAAGCACGGCCTTCAGAAGATGAACCCTGTTGGTGGCAGGTACGACCCCTACGACCACGAGATCGTCTGCCACGTCCCAGCCGAGGGGGTGCAGCCGGGCACGATCGCGCTGGTGACGCAGGACGGCTACAAACTCCACGGCCGCACGATCAGACACGCGCTCGTCGGCGTGGCAGTGGAGTCACAGGAGTGACCTGGGCTCCCCCTCCGCCACCTGGGACCTTCCTGAGCTGGGGACAACCCCCCCTCAACGCTCAGAGCTGAAGCTGCATGTATTTACTTATTTATTGAGCTAGGTTTGTATCGTATGATGGCTTCTTGGTAACGTGTGCGGTCGTTTTGCCGTTGATTCGGAGGTACTTGTATATTTAATAATACTTTTTGGGGTCTGTGGAGTAGTAGTAGGAGTCCTGCTATTTGTCAGAAACATGGCACTGCAGCCCCTTTCTCCTTTGCTCATTTCTCCATTAAGATTTGTATGGGGAAGAGATACTGGAGAGAAAGGGAAATTCCCAGAGAGCTGAGGAATCTTGTCTCACGGTTCCATCTCTTGAGACAGACTCCTGCAGTGGCCTTCAGGGAAGTAACTTCTCTGCCTTGATTTCCATAGCTGTATTAAGGGACTATAATAATACTTACAGACCTACCTCACAGGGATGTGGTGAGGCTTTTCCTTGGTAAAGCACTCGGAAAAGTCCAAAGGGACGAGTGTTATTATCAGCTGGTTTTTGTGTCTTCCCTTGTCCCCAGGCCCCTGAGATAGGGATGAAGATGATCACTTGAAATGACATTTAGGGGCAACTTTTTCTTATGTCGCTTCAGGAAAACAATTCCCAAATTCATGAAATCTCCGTCGTACAACAGTTGAATAGAGATGAGTGTTTAAAGAGAATTCTGTTGTTAGGTCAGACTAACACGTTAATATTTCTTCTCCAGGTAAAATTTCACCTTGCCTCCTTGCCGAAAAGTAAAACAGGGAATAGTGATTTGTGTTGGAGGCAAAAAACTGTTCTCAAATCTCTTATTCTCCAACCGAAACGTGTATTTTAGAGGAGAGTAATTTCTCTTCCCTGATGGGTATTTGTGCAGCTTTCAAGCATGATAAACTATGTGCTCTTTGTTGCAGCTGCTGGCAAAATGGAGATGTGCCCTTAAGCAGGAAATCTGGACTGCTCTATTTTCTCAGCTCTCCAGTAGTGATACTCAGATAACACTAACTTCCAGTTCACATTCAGATTCTACTTTTGCGTGGTCACGGTAAATATTAAACCTTTTGGGTTTCGACGCGAGGAGGAAAATCTTCTCTGCCAAAAGTCTCGAGTGCCCTTGAACCAATTTTAGCAGCGGTGACAAGGAAGCAAGAGAAGCAGAAGGCTGAGGAAGCGAAAGCTGACCTCGAGCTGTCCTCTTAGTTGGAGGCATGTTGTTGTCACAGCACGGCATATGTATTTCCCAGTGGCCCTATTGCCTGGGAGTCCATTTGTCTCAGCTGAAAGGATGCAGCCACTGAGGAAGATCAGAGTTTTAACCCTTTGCAGAGCTGCAAGCAGTCAAATGAAAGAAGAACAGATAAGCCAGCTGTGATCTGCACTACACAAAACCAAGAATGGTTGTTTTCAGGTTGTTTCTTACTGATTCGTTGATTGCTGCCTTTTTACTTTTTGCAATTGGATCCATGGCCCAACAGATCCACTTCCAAAAATGCTTTATTTATACTGGATGGTTTGGAAGAAAGCTTATTCTTCTCCCATTCTTTGCAGGCTTTGGTTGCAAAACCCTTTTGTGGTGGCCTTCAAGATTACTGCAGCTATCGACAGTCTTTCATCTGGGGAGACTGTGTGCAGCTAGTGGGTTGTCATTCCAGAAGTTTAAGGAAGATGCACATTTCTAACACTCTCCATGCAGCCTGTTTTAGTGCCAGCTGTGGGGTGACTCGGTAGTGGATACTTTCTGGAGTGTGGGTTTCTGCCTCTGCATAGTATGTTCTCAGGCTGGTACTTGAGATTTCAACCCTGAAACTGCTTCCTGGCAGCATTAGCTCACTTTGAACAAACTTCTTGTTTTACCAAGTTGTTGGGAGTTTCAGAGATAAACAGAACTTCCTACTCATTGTTCTTCTGGTCTCTGTGCTGACCAGGTCACCAAGGTACACTGTTTCTCCAGAAAAGCATAGATAAAATATGAAATGTGGCAATACAAGTCTTGCTTTTCTCTCTCAAAACTGTCTCCAGCCTGTTCTGAGGAAACTGTATCCTCAGCTGGAAGAAGCAGTTGGGTTCTCTGCTGCCTCTTCAGCCTCTGCTATATCAGGTGAGTCTTTTTGCAATATGAGGGGAGAGCTGGTTGTGGAAACTAACTTTGAATGTGAAACTTCAGTTATAAGGAACCAAACAAAAGCAAAGGCATTTTCCACAACAAGGAGGTTTCAGTCATAGAAAGGCTGCAGCTTTACCTGAGCCACATTTAAAAAGTAGTGTGTGACCAGAAGTGATGGGACCCAAATCTTCCTTAAACTCACCCATGAAGCCACTTGACTCTGAAAGTATTCTACAGCTACTCTGTCCAACGTGGGACTGTGTGCAAATCCTGCCCATCTCCTCAGCCAGTACCCATCCATTTTTGCCTTAAAGAAATACCCTCAAATGCACTCCAGACCTTCTGTCTGTACTAAGAGAGTATTGATTCAGCTTGTGTATCTGGGATCCACTTTCACTGAGGGACTGTTGTGTGGTGGAGCAGGAATCTGAGGGATCCAGTTCCTGTGCAGTCTTTCTCACCCTCACAGAAGCCCTGTTTAATTTTGGGCAAGCTGTTTTCCCAGCTGAACCCATGGAACTTCTACAGGATCCTGTCGGGCTTTTATGATTCCTGTGAAATGTACCCATTGCTTAGAGACTCTTTCACAGATATTACCAAAGAGATAAATCCTGTAGCTGTTGTTGGTCCTAGTTTCTGCTTCCTTTGAATGGTGAAGTGAAAATGAAATAACCAAACCCGGATTCCATCACAGAATCCAGATTTCCTAGGCAAAATTTGATTCTCTTGCCTTTCAAGCACACTTAATGATCTCTTCTGTCATGGATGAGATTGTGTAAGGGTGGGTGTAAGAATTTCTCCTCTGCAGGTCTTTGTTGCCTCGTCTGCCCTGTTTGTGTAACTCTTGCAGAGAGGAGATTGACGCATGAGCCGCTTCTCTCCAGTCACTTTAGCCAATGACTGGCTGTTTAATAAAACAGGAATGCGTTAGCAGGGAGGCAATATCAGAGGAGAGGAAGTGTCATGTTCCTCTTAGTAATTTCTGCTCAGTTTGCCCAGCCACAAAGAGCTGGAGCTGGGAATGCAGACTACTAGACAAGATGTGGTGGTGCGTGGACCTGCATTTCCACCCTTGGGAAGTGGGCAGCTACCCTGAATACGGGCATTTGCCACCTTCTGTGACCTTGCCATGGCTTGTCAGCAGGATCTGTTTGAGTGGATCAGCTGGACAAGTCTCCAGCACCACTGCCACGATCATGGCAATGTCTGAACTGACCAGAGGCAGTGCAGAATGTGAATGTCGCTTCATGAACCTTAACTTCTCAGTGCTTCAGCAGCAGAGCTTCTGTTGAAAGAGCTGTGATGAGTCAATAGCTATTAGCAGTCCCTTAACTAAAAAAAAAAAAAAAAGTATTTAAGTTTTATATTGTGAATATTGTAGTATTTTTTTTATTTTAAAACTGGAGGTGTTTTGATATCACTTGCAAAGTCAAATGAACAAAGCGTTGCTAATCTCCAAAAATCTAGATCCGTTTAGTTGGTGGGAAACCTGTAAATATTGTATTTTTTTTGTGTTTGTGTATTTCTGTGCTCTTTTTTTACCCAAAGGTTCTGGCTGTATGAAAGACAGAGACCGACACGTGGGAGAGGTGCAAGTAATTGACAACAACATTTGAGTTAATGTTGGAAAGGGCTGATTTTCTTTAGATGTCCGGATACTGTCTGTTTGCTAATAAAACAAAAGAATTGCAGTTTCTTCTCTTTCCTTTTTCCCTGTCCCAAACTGCTGCTTGTTCCAACTCCAACCATCTGGGACTGCACATTGGAAGGTTTCTCTTTATTCCTGACCCGGTTGTTATAAGGGCAGCATAGAATGGTTTGGGTTGGAAGAGACCTTAAAGATCATCTCCTTCTGCCCCCCCGTGTTCAGGGACACCTTCCACTAGCCCAGGTTGCTCCAAGCCCTGTCCAACCTGACCTTGAACACTTCCAGGGATGGGGCAGCCACAGCTTCTCTGGGCAACCTGTGCCAGGGCCTCACCACCCCCACAGCCAAGAATTTCTTTCTAATATCTAGTCTAAGCCTACTCTCAGTTTGAAGCCATTACTCCCTGCTCTGTCACTGTGGTTCCCGATGAAAAGTCCCGCTCTGGGAGATTTTTGGAGAAAAGAAGAGGCTTTCTCTGTAGGGTGTGTTTGTAACAGATCTCATTCTCCCTTCCTGCATCCTCTGCAAAAATAGCTGCGCCTCTGTTCCTGGCTTTGCCTTGTCAGTTGGTGCCACGTGGGTGGGCCTTGCTCTCCCACAGCTCTGGATGCCCCTGGGCACTTCTCACTAGTACAAAAGCAGAAGACCATTTACAAATGGCCTTTAGGGGGTGAGATCTATATTTCTGTGCTAAAGGTCTGCCAGCAAAGTCAGATGTGAAGCAGAGGTGATGTCCCATTATAGGGGCTTTTCCTCATTCTGCCTGAAATGCTAAGTGTTCTCCATGATGGCATTGCTTGGTGTAACCAGAGTAGACGAGGAAACCCTGCTGCTGTGTTAGGTAATTTCTGGCTCTGCTGGTTTTTGTCTGCAGCAACAGTGAGAGTTGGGAGTTCTCAAACCACAACCACTGCCATCTGCAGAAAAGCACCACAGCTTGTGAGCGAGGGGCAGAGCATTTTGCTTATGGCACAGTATTCCAGAACGCCTGCAAGCAGGGCATGGGCCGCCATGAGAGGGAGGGGACTGGGAGCAGTGCTGACCCGGCTCCTCGGAGCCCTGCTGTGTGCACAGCAGATTTCTTGTCGCCCACAGCCATGGGGCTGCTTAAGTAAGAGCTTGTTAAAACCTGAGGCATGCTGAAAAGACATTTGTGCGCTGTGTTTTAAGCTGCTTTGGGAACATCATCTCCCCATCCTGGTGGGTCGGTTCTGCCAGGTGTGACGACTCGGGTGAGACGAGCAATGGTGGTTTCTCTCTCTGCTCCCCCAAAATGTTCATGCCCGAGTTTCAGGGTTGTACGTGCTCCCCCATGCAGGAACTCTGAAGTGGTTCCTGGCTGGGGAAAAGAGGGGGCCTGTGCTTGTGTTTTCCTGAGACAAAGTTCAGGTGATGTGTTCTCAAACAAAATTTTGTTCCTTAGTAGGGAGCCAGCTCTGGGCTACAGTAGGCTCTGGGTTTGTGATTACATGTCCAACCTGTTCTGGAGTTTTTGCTCAGCCTTTGCTATCCTTTGTAATCTGAGTAGCAGCAGGCTCCCGTGGGATCCCCTTGGCACAAGCTGCTTGCTGTCAGGCTCCTTGTTTTGCCCAGGGCAGAAAGTACAAGCGAAAGCTTGAAATGCCCTTGCTGATGCGTGAGCCATGCAGGCTCCAGCCTGCTCCGGGTATTGAGCACTGTGTGCGTCGTCCATGTGCAGATGGAGCACATGGAAAACGTGCTCTGGCAGCAGCGGGGCCTAAACACTGCCCTTATGGTGCATCCCCAGCACACCGGCATCAGGACCGGGGTGGTGCCGGGCAGCTCCTGCACTTCGGCCCTCGATGGTGAGCGGGACGCTGACGAGCATCCCGGAGCAGAGGGCAGGGAGGACGCCCGCCGTGGCTGTGCCTGGGGTTGTCCGTGTGCCACAAGCAGCCGTTTGCGATGCGAGGGTCCCCTCTGCCCCTCGGTGCCGGCCTGCCGGGGGGATTAGTCATCCCAAGGCCCGCGGGGATGCCGTGCCCCGCA
>VXAY01005274.1:1619824-1632825 GCA_013399855.1 Oxyruncus cristatus | reverse complement strand
CCCCCGGGGCCCTGCTGACCCGGCCCCCTCGCCGCTCTCTGCCCGCAGCCGTGGTGGGCGCCGGGCTGGGGGGCTCGGCCGCCGCTTACTTCCTGCAGCAGCACTTCGGGCCGCAGGTGCAGCTGGACGTGTACGAGGCGGCGGGCGTGGGCGGGCGGCTGGCCACCGTCACCGTCAACAAGCAGCAGTATGAGAGCCGCGGAGCCTCCATCCACGCCCTCAGCCTCCACATGCAGGACTTCGTCAAGATCCTGGGTGAGCATGGGCATCCCAGCGCTTGTGTGGCCTCCCTCCCTGAGCTGGGGGGCTGCGGGACCCCCGGGCTCTGTGCCTGGGGCAGCAGGGAGGGTTTCTGCCAGTCTCCCACAGCACCCCAGGCATGCGGTGATCCCCTTGCTGTCCCTGCACCCCAGTCCTGTTGTGCCCTGAGGGGAAAGGAATGGGGTGGCCCAGCAGACCGTCAGGGTGAGGGGTCTGGTGGAATTAGTGTGGAGGGGGTTGTTCAGAAAATCCCAGCAGTTTGTCCCAGCAGGCAGCAGCAACTCCACGGGATGCCCCAGTGCACGGGATCTGGCTGGGGTCCCAACGCCCTGTGGTCTTGAGCTCCGCGATGCTCCTCCAAGAGCATCTTTTCCCATATCCCTGCTGTGCAGCCAGCCCCAGGGAGCTGTGCGAGCCCAGCGGGGTTGGGGTCCCTCTGCTCCCGGCAGGCCTCAAGCACCGGCGCGAGGTGGCCGGGAAGAGTGCCATATTCAGCGGGGAGCACTTCGTCCTGGAGGAGACCGACTGGTACCTGCTCAACCTCTTCCGGCTCTGGTGGCACTATGGCATCAGTTTCCTGCGCCTGCAGATGTGGGTGGAGGAGGTGATGGAGAAGTTCATGAGGTAGGAGAGCCTGCGGGGCTGGGGGGGGGCACAGCGGATTTTTCCCGGCACCAGCAAATCACCGTTTGCCCTGTGCTCCTGTCCCCTCCAGGATCTACAAGTACCAGGCTCATGGCTATGCCTTCTCCAGCCTGGAGGAGCTGCTGCGCTCGCTGGGGGGTGATGCCTTCGTCAACATGACGCAGCGCTCGGTGGCCGAGTCCTTGCTGGAGGTGGGCGTCACACAGCGCTTCGTGGACGACGTCATCGCCGCCGTCCTGCGCTCCAGCTACGGGCAGTCCGTGCTGGTGCCCGCCTTCGCAGGTGAAGACAGGGACCCCTCTCCTCCCTGTGTGACTCTCCTCAGCACCCCTGCTGCGGGCAGCCTGTTGAGCTGCCTTCCTCTTCCTCTTCACAGGAGCCATGTCGCTGGCGGGAGCCCAGGGCAGCACCTGGGCGGTGGAAGGAGGGAATAAGTTGGTGTGTTCGGGTCTGCTGAAGCTGACCAAAGCCAACGTCATCCCGGCCAGGGTGACGGGCATCTCCCTGCACAGCTCGGGTGAGCCTGGGCACGGGCTCTGCTCCTGGTGCCGCTGGCCTGGGTGTGGGTCTGGGTGAGGGTTTGGGTGCTCCAGGGCAGGAGCTTGGTGGTAGCAGCACTGGGGATGCTGGGGCTGGAGAGCATCCTGGTCCTGGTAAGGCATTTGGGCGAGGGCTCAGGGGTCTGTCTGTCTCATCCCCTTCTCTGACCCAGTGAGGACCCTGCAGTGCAGAAATGAACCCAGAGGTTCCCCTCCCTCCCTGCCTCATCAGGTCCCTCAGGTCTCCCTATGGCACCATCCTTGTTGCAGACTTGCTGCCCCATCCAGCACAGAAGAAGAGCTGGATAGCTCGGGTCTGAAGGGCGTGCTGGGCTTCTCTGGAAACTTTCTCCCACATCTTTGATAAAGTCTTTCTGCTGCCCTAAAATGTCAGCAACTCATCCATGACCATCAGGTGCTATGGTCGAGCACTGGTGTGTACTGGACAACCAGTAGCGTGGAGGCCATGCTAGAAAAGAGAGGATCAGGGCAATACCACTGGGGGCTCAGGGCCACTGCTAACTGTCCACTGTCTCTTTTCAGAGGGGAGAGCCCTGTACCAGGTACACTACGAGAGCAGTGAAGGCCGGGGCTCAGCTTTCTACGACATGGTGGTTGTGACAACACCCCTGCATCCCAGCAGGAGCAACTTTACCTTTGAGAACTTTGAGCCGCCCATTGCTGACTTCCCCGGAGCCTTCCAGCCCTCCGTCACCTCCGTGGTGCACGGCTACCTCAACTCCTCCTACTTTGGCTTCCCCGACCCCAAGCTCTTCCCTTTCACCAGCATCCTCACCACCGACACCCCCGACCTCTTCTTCAACGCCATGGACAACATCTGTCCCGTCAACATCTCGGCGGCTTTCCGGCGCAAGCAGCCCCAGGAGGCTGCGGTGTGGCGTGTCCTCTCCCAGCAACCGCTGGACAAGCAGCAGCTGAAGACCCTCTTCAGGTCCTACTACTCGGTGCAGGTGACAGAGTGGCAGACGTATCCCCGCTACGACGCCGCCAAGTCCCTCCCGCCCATCGTGCTCCATGAAAACCTCTTCTACCTCAGCGGCGTGGAGTGGGTGGCCAGCTCCATGGAGATGATAGCAGTGGCGGCCAAAAACGTGGCCCTGCTGGCTTATAACCGCTGGCATCAGGACCTGGAGAAAATCGACCAGAAGGACTTGATGCACAAGGTGAAGACGGAGCTGTGACGCCCGGAGGGCGGCGGGCCGGGAGCTTCGGTGCGGGGTAGCCTGGGGAGTATTTATTGCCTTGGGGAGACCAGGGGTTTGGGGCTGGGGGACAAGGGACAGGCTGTGTCCCAGATGACTGGAACATGCGTCACCTTCAGGAATACAGTTCCTGCCCAGTGTTGCTGTGTCTGTGCCACGTGCCTCAGTTCTCCTGTTCCCCCTCCACAGGCCCTACTGGAAAGGAGCCTGTGCCTTCTCCTGTGAAAAAGGGTCACTGTGTATCTGTGTTTAGGAGGCATCTCAAGGGGCTTCCAGGGGTGAGGCTGGCTGGCATTGGCAGCAGATGGGGGCCTCCTATGAGCTTCCTGGCTCCCCCCACAGTCCCTCCTGCCTTCCTGGCTTTGCCCCTGTGAAACTCAGTAGTAGGGCTGGCCCTGGCTGGGGCAGGAGGTCCCATGCCATGCGTGCATGGCTCTTAGCCTTGCTCGTGGGCCTGGTGCCCCCAGGATGGGCTGTCTCAGGTCCTGCTGGGTGCTCTCTGTGTCTGGGGGTGTTCAGGCTTCCCTGAGCTCTGGGGGAGGCAGAAGAGCCTTGGTGGGAGAAGCTGGGCACCCCGACCCTGGGCGGGCAGGGCGGAGGGGCAGCGTGACAGGCCGAGACAGGGGCCAGCAATGCACTTTATTGAAGACCTCAGAAGCCGCCCAAACCACCAGCCACTCACCCTGGACTGCCTGGGCTGGGGCAGAGCAACTTGTGGGAGGACCGGGGAGGCCGAGTGCTACCAGAGCTGTTGCACCGATGGAGGGAACAAAGGCAAGTGGGGACTTCGGGAAGGGAGGAGGCCTGATCCTGCCCAGCCAGAGGGACCAGCAGGCAGCTGCCTGCCTCTGTCCCCCAGCCCGTCCTGCTGAGCCCTGCAGGCTCAGTGGCTCAGGGCAGTGGATGTCTTGCTGCAAGGCTGTGGGACTGCATAGCTGGGGGACTTGCAGGGGCTGCCTCTGCACTGGGTGTCCCCAAAGGGGCTGCTTGGGCTGAGGCCGATGGAGTCTGCAGGGGAATTTTGGGGAGCTCCTGGAGCTGCCATGGCTTTGCACAGGGGCTCCCCTCACCCTGATGCTCCACCAGGTGACCCTCTCCCAGAGGGCTGGGCAAGCTCAGGAAGCAAGAACAAGCTGGTTAGATGCCCATGGGTAGCTGCAGGGGTTAGCTTTGCAACCTCAGAAGATGCAGGTGCAGCCCACAGCGATGGTCTCCATGACCATCTGGTACTTCTTGTGGCACTTCTTCTTCCCAGAGGGCTGGCGCCCCACCTCGCCTGGCAGCTGGCAGAGCAGCCGGCGGACAGGGAGCCGGCTGTAGATGGGAATGCTGGCCATGGTGCGGTCCTCCTGCATCGTGAAGGGGTTGATGCAGCCAGTGCAGAGGCATCGGGCCTCGGGGATGTCTGCTGGGATCCGTGTTGCATCATGGTTTATGCTGGAGGAAAGGGAAAACGAGACGAGGTTGGAGGGGCGGTGAGAAGGGAGCAGTGGGTGGCTGGAGAGGGTAATGCCTCCCCAGGGTGAAATGGGGTTCTGCATCACATCCTATTGCACCCTCCAGCAGCCACCCCAGACCGGTGATGCTGGACCTGTGGCTGCCGCGGTGCTTCCTGGCACAGAGCCACCTCGCATGTCCCCAGGGTTCCTGCCCCAGGCTCACCTGTAGGCCCAGGGGGACAGGCTCCTCCGGTTGGACCTCCAGAGCCTCAAGTTGACCTGGCACTTGGTGTCCCGTGGCTCAGAGCTGTTCCTCAGCTGGCGCACCATGTCCTGGATGCTGTGCTCGTAGTCTGCCATGGTGGTGTAAGGGTCGTCTGGGGCCCAGGCGAGGGCAGGGGTGGCTGTTGGGGGCCGTGCCAGGCCCCTTCTCCTGCCCTTCGCTGCCTTGCTTTGGTCCTTCGCCTCGGGGACCAGGACCATGGCAAAGGTGAAGATGCAGAGGAGAAGCTGAGGACGAAGGAGGATGGTGTGTGGCTGCTTGGGCTGTAGGACTGGCATGGAAGGGGAGCTCTCCCACTTCCCAGGGGTCAGCAGGTGATGGCAGGACTGCATTGACTTTGGGATGGCACATGCAACCCCCAAAGGAGGGCTGGCCTACAGGTGAGACCCGTGGAAACATTGAGAGCAGTTTGCAGGGATGGTGAGCGCAGCTGATGGGTGTGGCTGTGAAGACCCTCGCCCTGCAGCTGGCAATTTGTGTTGCCCAAAGTGCCCCTGTGCTGCCCAAGATGTGCCCAGTCCCTTCGCTGCCCACCGAGCAGCTGCACGCTGGGAGGGATGGGTACACCCTCAGCTCAGGCTGTACCTGGGCAGCCTCTGGTTTAAAAAGAGCCTTAGAGATGAGACGGTCAAGAATGAGATCTTTATCCAAACCCTCCTCTCTCTCCCTCTGTGCTCTGAGGACGGTGAGAGAGAAAAGATGCTTTTTCCTTCCCTTCTCCCTCCGGCTCACGGGGCCGAGCTGCCGAGTGCTGACACCCGGCAGGCTGCCCAGCAGTGAACAAAGTTGCTTTCTGTAGTCCTGCTCCCTGCTATTTGTGTCCCTGCAGTCGGCTGAGGCAGCCCCACACCCTGCCCATGGGTGTGCAGTGCCCTGGGACGGGGACCACTCAGCCAGGGCTGTTTTCCCCCTCCAGTGCCGAACAGTCCAGTCGGACTGTCCCAGCTTTGCTCTCCGAGGCTGTTGCATCCTCACCATGCCAGGCATGGGAGCGATGGCCCTGGCGGGCCACAGCAGGCACCTCCAAAGCAAACAAACCCAGGTAGCTGCCCGTAAACAACCATGCAAATAATTATATTAAGGAAGGAAAATGAGGAGCAAGCCGTGAGCCACCATGGAGTCACCTACCAGGTTTGGAGCCCGCTCCATGGCCGCGGAGGGGCTGCCGGCCGCTGTCCTGCAGTGTGGCTGGCACCGGAGAGCCAGGGAGCTAAAAAGGGAAAGCCCCAGCCCCTGGCTGTGCCCCGCCAGAGGTGTGTCCGGTCCCCAAGGTGCCAGGGAGGCTCGGCGCTGGCAGGGCAAGGGGCCAGTGTGGTCTGGGACTTGGCCACCCGCCGCTGCTCTGGGCACTGCCTCCACGGTGGTGGTGGTGGCTGTGGTTGGTGGTGAGTCCCCCCTGGACCAGGCAGCCCAGAGGGGCTCCCTGGGCATAATCTGCCCTGGGGAGAGGTTTTGGGCTCTGCCCTCCATGTGCCACCACCACCAGCTCTGTCCTCAGGAGCCCCCAGACTCTCCTGCCCAGCACTGAGGTGATGGCACCCGTCATTCTCTGCATCCCTGGTCTGTCTGTCCCCAAACCCTTCCCCTCCTGCTGTCCTCACACCCATTCTCAAAACTTCTGCCCATGGGAACACACCCATGGGTGTTCCACAGCTGTGCCCACAGCTGGCCCTGGGTTTGGGCCCCAGAGCTGCAGGGCGGTGGGTGTTAGTGGTGGGTGCTGCTCTGGCTTCTGGGGCCAAGCATCAGGGTACAGGGTGCTGCGGGGGGAGAAACTGAGACACAGGGGTGCCGGCATCAATGTCCCGTCCAAGGGACGAGGGAAAGCGGGCTGCCCTGGGCTGTCGCTGTCCCTGCGGTCAGGTGCCACGCGATGGTGCTGTCCGCCACCCAACAGCACCCCAGTCTGTATCCCTCCTCCTCTCCATCCCTTCCTGCGTTCCTCCGCCCCTCCATCCCGCCCTCCATCCCTCCCTGCATCCCACTCTCCTCCCCTCCCAGCCGCAGGCGGGGGACCCGGCGCTGTTCCCCCCGCTCCCGGACAGCAGGCTCTGCCCTGCTCCTTTGGTGGCAGCACTGGGTGATGAGTTTCCCTTCTCCTCCCGACTCACTGCACATCCCCAGGGATTTGAAGGCCCTTGAGCTTTGTTGGGCAGTGGGAAATTTCCACCTCCTTTTCCCAGTCCGTGAACTGGGCCTCCAGAAAACTCTACAAATAGGGTAAAAGCCGCTGTACCTGCAACTCACACTGTCCCTCTCCTCCTACCAGCCCCAGGGAACACAGCCCAGCTGCTCCCACTTACCCCAGCCCATGTTAACATCCCCAAGGACGGCCCCAGCACAGCATTTTGGGGGCTTTGCTGTCCACTGGGGTGAAGTCATGCTCTGCCCTGAGCACAGTGTCCTGTTTGTCACCTTGGGACCTGGCAGAGGGGACCTGGCTGTCACAGGAGCCCTGCAACCACCTGCCTGTGCTTCCCCGGGCATACGGCAGCGCCCGGCCCTCTGCCACCAGCCTTTCCTGGGGTGCTGAACCAGCCCCTGCCTGTGCCCAGTGACTTCACCCCCTATTCTGTGACCCCCAGAAGGGCTGGTGAAGCAGCCCCAGGCCAGGGGCGCCTGCGTGTGCCGCGGCCGCCTGCGTTGTGTCAGCGCTCGGCAATGCTGTTTACGCATGAGAGAGGCGCAGAGGCATCTCTGCCGGCAGCCAATTACCCAGTTTTGATCTTTTTTGGTGAAAAGGAAGCCAGGGCTTTTCAGACATGGCCAAATTTGATAAGCTGGGGGAGGCAGGGGCGGGCGCGGGAGGCTTTTCCCCACCGGCCTCGCGCGAGGGAAGGGGCTGGGATGCACGGGCGGCTGGGTCATGGCCAGCCTCTGCCTCCAGGCTGGGACAGGCTGGCTGGAGCGCTCTGTGTGCCTGTGCTGGCTGCAATGCCATCCCTGTGGGAGCAGGATGTGCTGGGGTTGGATGGCTGGGAAGGGCTGGAAACCCCCACAAGGCTCCCCTGGGAGGGGGTTACCTGGAGAGATGTGCTTTTGGTTTTGTTTTGGTGCCCACCCCTGCTACCTCCCTACCACAATTGCCCCACTGCCATGGGAAACTTCGGTGGAAAGCAGAGCCTGGAGCGTGGGAACAGGCCCCCAAATGGGGCAGGAGGGGTCATGAAGATAGGCTCTACCTGCCCCAAGGAAACACAGGTGCTTGTTTTCCAGGGTAACCATCATGGAACGCACAGCTGTGCCCCAGCCAAGCCGGAGGTCCCGGGGGAGAGGGATGCAGGGCAGCTGTGTCCTGTCGTGCTCAGTGGAAGGGATGCATTGGGCAGGGAGCATGTGGCAGAGCACACGATGGGGGACCATGGGTAAGGGAAAGGGGGAAGATCAGACCACAGTTCCACACTGGCAGAAAATAGCTTCTTGCCTTTTTTCACGAGCAGGAATGTCCCTGTCTGGGCAGGAGCCGCTGGTGTGGGGTCTGTGGTCCCACAGTGACCAGCATCGCTACTGGTGCTACTCTGCAGGGCATGGCAGCTTCTCCGGGCACCAGGCTGCTCCCAAGCCTGGCTCCTCATGGGGTTTGTGAGGCCCCAGCACAGCTGAGCACACCCCCACACCTGGGCCAGACGGAAGGGTCTGGCGGGAGGCTCCGGCACGGCCACGGCACATCCTATCTCCACGTGAGCAACATTTTCCACTCATCAAAGGAAAGCATGTTCCAGCGAGCTGTCCTGGCCAGAGCCAGCCCCACGAGGAGGGCCAGAGCCAGGGGCCTCCTGCATCCCCCCGCTTCCCCCTGGCAGGTAGAGCCGGCCCAGCACGGAGCTCACATCCATATTTGCACAACGTCCCACTCGGCGCGTGAGCAGCTCCAGAGGCGCCCGAGCCAAAAAGGCTTATTTTAAGCTTGCTGGAAAAAGAACATTGTTTGGTGGGAATTAAAACTCCCTGTCCTCAAAGAAGGGAAAAAAACCAAAAAGTGCTTAATTCTGCCAGCTCCTGCCATCGCATAAACACAGAGACACGGCGCGGCTGGACAGGGCGGCCAGGAATTCATCATTCCTCTCCCCCCGACAGCTGCTGTGAGACAAGGACCCATCCCCTTCTGTGTCCCCATGATGCCAGCGCTGCTCCCAGAGACCCCATCCTGGCAGAAGGGCTTTCCCATGGCAGGGAAGGGGCATTTCCCAGTGCAGTGCTGAGGTGCTGCGGGCAGGAGGGGTGACCGTGTTGGCAGCCCTGGGTTTCACCACACCAGGGCTCTGCATCAGTGGACAATATTATTTACATAGCCCCAATCCAGCTGTCCCGGCAGCCCTTCTGCCTCCCCGGGCGGGGAGCTGGGTGATGCTCTGGGCTGGCTGTAAATCACGCCCTTTGGATCACACGCCGGAGATAACAGCCAAGCGTCGGCGTCGGGAGGCAGAGCTGAGCGGGGTCGTCCTCTGGGGCTGGGGGCCACGGGGCCAGCAGCACCCCAAGCTGCCCAGCCCCCGGACAGGAGGCTCTCGGGGGGCCGGAGGCGTCGGGAGAGAGGCTGCAGGCAGCGCCGGGACGGCGGGGAGGGAGGGAAGATGCGCATCCAGCACATCCTGCCGCTCCCCGCCGGCACATCCATCAGCAGCCCAGCGTTTACAGCACGTCGCTGGTTACACGATCCAGACGCGCAGGTTCCTCCTGCCCTGCTCCTCTCCTGCCTTTTGTTTTCTTTTGCCTTCTGCTCCAGGAGACAGAGCACCTGATGGAAAAAGCCTGTTCTCCTGCTCCTCGTGCTGGAAACACCCGCTTCCTTCCGCCCCTGCCCGGCACGGCTCCCGCAGCGGGGCCGGCAGCTGCCCCGGTGGCTCCGTGCTCCGGTGCCCCCCGTGTGGCTCCCCGATGGCGGCACTGGGGCAGGACTGGAGAGGCTGGTGTGAGTGCAAGGCACAGACAGACCCTGGACCCAGCGAGACCCTTTGGGTGCAGAGCAACGGTCTCCTCCCGGGCAGGGAGGCTGCAAGGACCGCCGAGGCTACCCAGGCACGTCCCATCAGCCTGCTAAGCCCACCGGGCACCTGGCCCCGTGCCTTGCTCCCTCCATGACCCCCGTGCTTGCCCTCCTGCCTTTCCCAGCCTTTTGCGTTCATGGGCTCAGTGGAGAGCAGGGACGGGCAACGCAGGGTTTCCAAATAACTCAGTTTTCCTTTCTCCCGCACCTAAGCCAGGGATTTGGACACCAACCCCTGAGTGCTCTGAAGGGGTGGCTGTGCTTTGTGCTGGATTGCAAAGGGGAGACATAATCCTGTCAGGATGCCCTCTGCATCCCAGCTCCTGGCTGCAGGAGGGGCTGACCCTCCAGCCCCATGTAGGGTACACAGAGCAGGCTGAAGCTATCCCCACTGCCTTCCCTGCAAGGCCACAGGCCTGGAGGATGCTTGCAGGCACATGTTTCCAGGGCAGTGATGCCCTCTGGGTTTATGAGGTGAAAGCCTCTTATTTTTAGGGCTTTGGTGACTTTTGTTTGTGGGCAGGTGTCCCAGTTCCCAGTTTCCCAGGGCAAGGCAAAAGGCGGAGGTAAATGGAAAGCTTGGCAGTGGCACTGACGACTGTCCTGGTGCGTTGTGCTCACATTAAACTTCTCCCCGTGTCCCTGGGCATGGGACCACTGCAGCACGTGCAGGGTCTCCTGAGCTTCTGGGTAATCATCGTTAGATGGGAACTGGTTGGTTGAAGTCAGGGCAGACAGGCTCCTGCCCTGGTCCCCGGATCCTGCTCCTCTGTGCTGCTGTTTTAGCAGTCTGGGGTGGGCAGAGATTCACAGAGCAGCACAGGCCAGTCCTGAAGGTCACCTTCAGAGCCACTCCAGCCCAGCTCACCCATAAATCACACTCTCTTGCCCTGCACGGGGGTGAGGGAGGCAGCGGCTGTAACAATACACGGGCCGAGAAATGCCCTCCTGCCCCCAGCAGCCTCCTCTGACGTCAGGCAGCAGACGAAAAGGCTGTAGATTTGTTGGGTTTGGATCTTAGCAGGGCTTGTAGGAGAAGGGTTTCTCTTATTGCTGGTAGGTGGGAGCAGCCATGCAGAGCCTGCCCAGGGGCTCCCTCTCCATCCCTGCCCCGGGGCTCCCTCTCCATCACTGCCCTGTTGCATCACCCTGCGTGCAGTTGGCAGCCAGTGGTCCCCTCCCGGCCTGCCTGGGACCTGCTGCTCGACCCATGCCCTCGCACCCAGCCAGGGAGGCTGGAGGTCAGCGGGAAGTGGGAAAAAAAGTCATTTTCATGGAGATACTGAAACTGAATCTGTGGTGAGGAGGGATGGCTGGGCAGCATCTTAGCGAAGGAGTAACAAAAACAAACTCGCGCCAAGGAATCCTGCTTTGCCCCAAATGTTTTTCTTATGGAGTTGTAATAAGACAAGAGCTGTAAAGATAGTAACCTCCTAAACATTACCTTATTAAGGCTTCTCAGAAACCACAGGGCACGACCCCTCTGGGTCATGGAACAAGAGAGCAGCATCCAGCGAACAAACAGAGGCTAACATTACATTTTTCACTTCATTTAGGAAACCTGCTTTCTAATTATAGTGTTTGTTTAATGGCAGCCGTTAGTTGTGCCTCACTCAAAGCCAGCCCACTGAGGGGAGAAGGGAGAGGGGAGAGGGGCTGGAGGGTAGCGGAGCTGGGAGATCTCTATGCCGGCTCCTGGGAAGGCTGCTAGGTTTCCAGGGCATGGGATGGGGGTGAGCTTGGTACCTATGGGCACTGGGTGCCTGACACAGCAAGGGGTGTGGGGACTGGAAGTGGTGTTGGAGGGCTCTGTGCCCATGGAGAGCCCCATCGTGGCCTGGGGACATGCCACACATGCTGTCCTAGCTCTGTGCTGTGCACCAAGGTTATCTACAGCGGAGGGAGGAGGATAACCCTGCTATGGGCTGTGTTCTGTGCAGTTCCCATTGCGTAACCATCCTAGCCCAGGCTCATTCCTGTGCCCTGGTGACAATGGACAGACCTGCTGGGAACTGGTTGTCCCTGGGTCCTGACAAAACCAAGTCTTGTCCAGTCAGGAGGCCACGGGACCTGTGTGTGTGCAGCAATCAAAACAAGGATTGTTTTTTTTCCCCCCATCTGCTGCCAGCAGCCCCCGGGAAGTGCTTCATATTCCTGGCCAGGTCCTTGGATGGTGTCTCTTGCTGCCTCGCCCCCCTGGGTCTGGCCATGTAGGTCCAAGCACTGCTGCTCCCGTCCCTGCTCTCCTGGCAGGCACTGGGCATCCCTCGGGGCTGCTTTCTGTGCCTTGTCCAGCACAGTCTGGTTCGCTGCTTCTCCTTTGCTGCAGCTGGCAGGGTAGCACCCTCTGGGATGAGGGATGTCCCAGGTACACACACAGAGGTGCTGCAGACACGTTCAGCTCCTGTAGCAGTGGCTTTGGTGGTGTGTAAGTCTAGAAGTGAGCCAGGGAGACGCCAAACACTCCACACCATCCCTGGACAAGGCCTGCCATGATGGCAGAGGAGCCCTGGCCCTGGCTTTGGGACTGTCTCAACAGATTTATGGGTCTGGAAATGGTAGGACCCCTTTCCTTTCCCACCACCTCTGGGATGTGTACTGGTGGAAGTCCTGCCCTGCCAGACCCTTTGCTCTACATTTGTCCCCACTGAGGTTATGACAGCACGTGCACATCCCCCGGCACCAGAAACGCTCAGGAGCTGTCACTGTACCTGTGCGTGGCTCAGGATCAAGCTCCTTCCCAGGAAACAGGATCCTCTCAGGGCACGAGACCCCAGAGACCAGCTCTTTGCTTCCCTCAGGAAGCGTCACCACCCTGCAGACCCAGAGGAGAAGCTGGCGGTGCCTCCCCTTGCTCTGTGGCTCTCCCTCGGTCCTTGTCCGCTGCCCTGCTGCTGGACTCCCTGCCTGGGGGGTCCCAGCACAGCTCTGTATTGCCCGGAGGGGCTCGTGCAGAGCAGCAGCATCCGGAGCGGAGACAACCCTTCCTTGCTGTGCCGGGGGCTGATGGCCAGAGCAGGAGGATGAAGGCGCTTTGGTGCCGGGTGTTTCCCGCCTGAACTGCCAACTGGCTGCTCACTAAGGGGGCCCCAGTGCCGGCTGGAAGCCATACATGGACTCGTGGTCCACACGGGGCCGGGAGGGGCCGGGGCCGACACAGCCCCGCGGTGACGGAGCTCCCACACGGGCTCCCTGCGCCGCTGAAACCCGGGAAAGGTGCCACGTGCACCCAGCCCCGCAGCCCTGGCCTCGCCACCAGCATCCCATGGGGGTCCCAGCCCTGCCAGCGCTCGAGGACCTCACCCTGCACACACGGGCAGCCCGGCGAGAGCCCCGTGGCTGCCGAAACGCCTTTTTTTCCCAGGCCAGATGGAGCTTTTCAAACTAACGGGAGTCACGAGCCACCTCCAGCCGGGCCGGGGAGCATCTCCGCTTCCTTCCCCCGGCCGGCAGGACGGACGCCAGCGCCGCCCCGGCCCCGCAGCCAGCCCTGCTGGACCCCCGCCCCACCGGCGGTGGGGATGCGCGTTCCCCCCGTGCACGGTCCCCGGAGGAAGTCGGTTGTTGCAAACAACTTTCTCCGGGCGGGATGGCCCCGGTTCCCAGGCGCGTCGCTGGCAGCCA
>VXAY01005274.1:1563676-1619811 GCA_013399855.1 Oxyruncus cristatus | reverse complement strand
GCCTCTCCCCCCAGCCCTCCTTCCCTCGCTCCCCCTCTCCGGCTTAATGACTTCCACATGGGCCTCTGGCATCCCGAGCCAAGCCTCCCGGCATTGTCTGAAATCTCCAAATTTAGAAGAAATATGAAAATTGTCAAGCGGCCCTTCCTTAGGGGGTAAAAGCAACACTGGGCCGCGCGGCGGCGGGTCACGGCGGAGGGGCCACGTGACGGCCCCCCAGCCAATGGCTCCCCTCGGCGCCCCCGACGGCGGTGCCCGCCGGCGGCCTGGCCTCCGCCGCCAGCTCATATAAGGTAAAAAGAAAAAGGTTTTCCAGCTTCTGAGCAGCCTGGAAGGAGTTTTTCCACCGAGGGCTCCCGTGCCAGCCGCTTGAAAAGCCGCCGGCTGGCAGCGCCGGGGTGCCAGTGGCGGGTTTACGAGGTGGCGGGAGGAGGCGGCGGGCACGTGGCCGCGTCGCCGCGGTGCTGCAGGTGGGTGCCCGCGGATGGAGGGAGCGGGAGGGCTCATGGGCGGGTGCGTGCGGTGGCGGGAATGGGGGGCGGTTGGTGCCGAGGCTCCCCGGCAGCCTGGGAGATCCTGCTCTGTCTTGCTGCCTGCCCTGGGCGTGGGCAGGGACAGGCAGGGCTCCTCCAGCATCTCCCTCTGCCAGCCCGTCCCAGCCTTCTCAGCCCAGCCGGCTTCAGGGAGGTGGGCTGAGGTGCCCCCCACTCTGGGACTAGAGTGGAGCTCCTGCCGGGCACGGAGCTGGTGAGGAATGGCTGAAGCCACCTCGGGGCTAGGTGATCCTAGGCAAAGGGGTTCCTCAAAGTCTGTCCCTACAGCTCCATCCTGACTTGGTGGGTCTCATCCAGCTTTTCAGATGCGGGGAAGGGCCCTCCCAGGGCTGGGGAAGGAATTGCTTTCTGCTCTGTGTATGTCTAGGATGGAAAAAAAAGGGAAGCCGGAGGCAAGCCCAGGCGGGTGGGCTCCCCAGCCTGTGGGGAAATGGGCTGCTCACTTACCTCCTCTGGCTGGTTGTGCTGCTGCCACTTTTTGAGGAAAACAAGCTAGGATGGGGCAGGGTCTCAGTGCCAGAGGTTTGCAGGGTGTTGGAGCTCCCCTACGCAGCACCCTCACACCGACTGAGAGCATCCCACGGTCTGCAGCTTTTGGGACCCCGACTGCACCCCAGCCTGTGCCACTGCCCTGCTCTGTCCCCCTGGCCATGGCCCCAGCCATCCCCGCTGGTGTTGTCCCAGCTCCCGGTATTTCCCTGGCTCTGTTGCTCACCGGGAGAATGGTGGCCACATCCTCAAACACCTGGAGCTGCAGCAGCAGCTGCAGAGCCCTGAGCCCTGTCCTGGACACAGGGCTGGAGGGGAGGGCAGCAGGTGATGGCAGGATAGCAGTAGCTGTTTCAGCAGTGGGTCACCTGGGGACACTGTGCCATTCCAGCAAGCTGCCATGTCCCTCTGCCTCCTTCCTCTGCAGGGACAACCACCAGCTTCTATTCAGGTCCAGCACGAGGACAGTGGGTCCAACCAGGGTGTGATGCCATCCCTAGGGGTGTGTGTTCCCGTATGGGGTTTGTGTCCCTCTGCAAAGGGGCAGTGACAGTAACCAGGGCACTGCAACCTCTCAGGGCAGACATGGCCACCATGGTCCCAGTCTGTCCCCATCCCGCTGTGCTTCAAGGGCTTCCTGTTGTTGCTGGCTGCTCCTGGGGAACTTGTGGCATCTTGGCACTGGGATGCTGCACACGGGGTCGGGGAGCCTCTGGTTCCCATCCCAGTGGCAATGTCCCAGGCACAGGACTATCCCGTCTGTGCCTGCCCTGGCTCCTCAGTGTACCATCCAGGGAGCCCTCCGAAGGCCAGTGGCATGGCCTCGCTGCCACTGGCCGATGGGAGAGAAGTTAACTTCCAACAAACACAGCAGACGCCTCCGCCGAAGATTTCCCAAGCAGTTATCAGTAGGAATTCGGGGAAGGCTGTGTCTAGACAGGCTGCAGCTCTGGGTGGCTGCTGGATAGAGTGGCATTTCCCTCCACACTTGTCAAGAGGCAGTCTGCAGATGATTAAGGGCCCTTTTTTTCCTCTTGGTCTCCTTTTTCTGTCCAAAAAACAGCCTTGTTCTCGATCAGGCTTTTCCAAGACTTGTTCCTCCACAGCCCTTTGCTCATCCCTGGCATCCTGCTGCTGCTCCCTGCCCAGGGCTGAGCGGGAAGAGCTGGTGCACAGTGGTGTGTCCTGATGCAGCTCCTGGTGAGCAGGGCCGTGGTGAATCGCATCCTCAGCCCATGGCACCGCTGCCTCCTGGCCAGTGAGGGCTCTGGCTGTGGTGGGCACTGCTCTGTCGGTCGCTGCCATGCCATGGCAGGGTGCTGGGCAGGGTGCTGGGCACAGCCATCCCACAAGCAGGAGCACAGGCAGTGCTGGTCTGGGGAACCAGTGCTCCCCAGGGTGGCCCCAGCACCTGAGCCTGTGTGCAGCAGAGGCAGGGAAAGCTTAGTGATGAGGCAAGAGGCTGGAAATCTGATCTCTGGAGCTGTTTCACCATCCTCTGACCTTGGCCAGGAGCACAGAGGAGGCAATGGGAGCAGATCCTGCACACGGGAAGGCTCCAGCTGGGAGGGGTGAAGCCCAATGCATGTCCCGCGGCTGAAGGCCAGTGGGTGCTGGGGGCTGCTCGCTGCTCCTGAATCCCAAATCCCTTTGCCTGCCCAGGGCAAGGTACATTCACAGGGTTCATCTCAGCCTTGCTCCATGCCTGGGTCTGTCCTCCCTCAGGCAGTGGGGACATGCTGCCAGCCTGCCCTGGGGATTTTGGGGGAGCTGGGACAGTGTGTGCCCACCAGAGGCACACACCAGCGGGGCTGACAGAGGGCACAGAGGAGTAGGGTCTCCTCCACCTCCTCCTCTACAAGCCAGCAAGGAGGTCACTGGCTGGGAGGTTCTGGTGCTCCCCCAGCCCCCGGGGTACCCCAGCCCTTTGGCTTAGGGCAGAGACAGCAGGGACAGAAGCTGGCATGGTCAGGGAGACAAAGGACAGAGGCTGGAGTCAGACCCCGTGCAGAGCCAGGGACACCTGGGGGGATCAGGCTTTTCTGTCCCACACCACCGTGACACCAGACTGGGCAGGGACAGGGGCCAGTGGGTGACCGGGGCTGCTGCAGGGATGCAGGTATGGACAGGGACCCTTCCCAGCAGTGGCATCCAAATCCTCACTGCACACTCAGCCCGCGCAGCTGAGTGTGGAGCTGATGTGGCTGTGCCAGCACCATCCAGGGGCAGGGGGAAGCAGAGCTGGGCTCTGCAGAGCAGCACAGGGGGGAGGGAGCCCATTGCAGAGCCAGTGCTGAGGGGATGAGCCACCTCGGGGGTGGCTGCTGTGAGTGAGCATCTTCCCACTGCTAGGTCAAGGTGAGGGATGAAGCTGCTTTGAGCTGGTGGACAAGCTGGGATGCCACACTGCCCGTGAGCATGTGGAGGGGACTTTGGGAGGGCCAGCAGGCCCCCGGGCCAGCCCTGTGCCTGCACTGGGTGCACACTGTGTGGCTGTCAGCCGGGCAGGTGACAGACTTGTGTGGGGTTGGGCTGAGCCAGCCTGCCCAGGCTCTGCTTCATGTGAGACATCTGGCAGCTTCTGAGCTTCAGCATCTTCCCTGTCCTGCTGTGGCCAAAATTGAGAAGCCCAGTGGCATGCAGTTCCAGAGCTGCAGGAGATGGTCAGGGTGAAGGAGGCAGAGTTCTGGTGAGGCTGCCCAGGGCACAGCCAGTCCTGCAGGGCACCAGTGCCACCTGCCCCAGCGTGAATCTCGGGGGGTCTTGGCCCCAGCTGGGTGTGTGTTGGGATGGGAATACACCAGCGCTCTTAAGCCCCTTCCCCAGCAGCTGCAGGGAGGTGGGATGTGCTGGAAATGCTGGAGGCTTCCCACCCTGTGGCAGCAGGATATGTGGGTGCTGGCTGGTGGTGTGGTCTTTGCTCTGAGACCCCTGGGAGGGAGCACATCTCCCCCTCCTGCAGGGACATCTCTGGCATGGTGGGCAGCACAGGGCCATGGGCAGCACTGCTTCTCCCTGGGCGGTGCTGGGAGGCGGGTGAGCAGCTTCACTTGGAGAAGGGATGGCAGCAGGCAGGGCCTGGGGACGGGGCTGTGACATCTGATGTCCACATGTGGGGCAGATGCTCCGTGGTGGCCAACAGGCCACCCTGGTGCTCGCTGTGGGACCGGCTCACTGGTACACAGGGCAACGTCTCTGTCTCTCAATCTGACCTCCTTACCTGGGATCCCTCACTGCAGATTTGTCCTTCCTTTTTTTCCTCTCCCTTTTCTACCTTATTTTTTAAATTTCATGTTTATTATTGCCCTACTCCAGTCTCCACGAGCTCTGCCAGAGGCTCTGGCGGCACGGGGCAGCCCGGCAGCACGGGCACTGCAGGGCTACAGTGCCTGTTACATCAATCCCAGTGTAACTTTGTGCTCCATCTTTTCCCACATCTCATCTCCTGTGTGCTGGGAACTCGGACCATTTAGGGCATTTTATTTTAGTGTCTTTAACTGCTCAGCTGGGTGGGCAGAAGGAAGGGCTGGGAAAGCTGGGGCCTGTGGGGGACATGAATTACAAACTGGGCTCCTCTCATGTCCAGGCAATGCTGCACGCACAACCCCACTCCCTCTCTCCCTTGCTGGAGCAGAGATAAGATGATAGAACTGGGATAAGCAGCCAAAGTTCTGGCAGCTTAATGAGCTCCAGCCACACCATGGCTGTGCCTCTGCCAGAGGAGAGGGAGTCTGGCTGCTCCCTTCCTGCTCCAGCTCCAGGCTCTTTGCTGGCCTTATGTGAGCTCCTGCATGCCCTCCATGCCGAGTGTCCCCTCAGCCAGCTCCATCTGGGAGCAAACAAGAGTGGGGTGAGGAGCAAGCTCAGGAGCAAGGAGGATGCTGGAGCAGCCATCCCACACTGCTTGGGAACAGTGTCCACAGGGAGCTCTCCCTGCAGCGCTCTGGGTTCCCACCAGCCATTTCCAGCAAGGGCTGGAGGCTTGTGACGTGCTGGCCTGTCCCCGCTGGGACTTCACCCCTGCACCACTTCCTCCAGACCGGGAATGTGACGTGTAAACAAAGCGGGAGGGCTGGTGCCGGCACCCGCTCCCACGCTCCGTGTGCCCCGGGGCCGGCACCAGGCTCCAGCCCTCGCCAGCAGGGCTCCCCACACCCCTAAAACACCTTCCAGCACTGGGATGGGTGGGAGGCTCAGGGCTGTGCTGCCCTGGTGTGGGAGAGGCAGCTCTGGGAGGAAGAAATCAGCTAAGGATGGGGAGATGGTCGTCTGAGGGCCAGCGGCAGCAGGGAAGAGCTGAGGCCATGAGAACAGCGATGACCTGTGTGCCTTGGCTCTCCCTTGGCTTCCATGGCTTCTTCCGACCACGAATCCCCATTCTGGTGCTCCTGGCCCTCTGGAGGCTCATCACCCAAAGGCCAGGCTCTGTTGCTGGGGGGTTTCAGCCTCCCATCACAGCACGGGCACCAGTGGCTTTGCAGGAACCGGCGGGTTCTGCGCGGCGGCGCAGGACTGGGCACAGCGGTGGTCCCGCAGAGGCAGCAAGGTCAGTCCCCTGCCCTGGGGGGGCAGTCCCCTTGACAAACAAGGAGATGTCAACAAGGAGGTGACAGAGGCCTTTTTTGTCCCTGGGCCCTCTCCAGCCATCCATTCCACGCCACCACCCTGTGCCTCAAGTGGGGTGTGGAGGATCCCGGCTCTTCAGAGACACCAAATTAGGTGATTTCTCCCTCGCTCTGGCCCCAGGAGGAAGGAGCACAAACCAGATGCGCTCTCTCCTCTGCACCCATCCCCTGCTCTCAGCCCCCCAAACCTGCTTCTTTGTTCTTGGCATTGTAATTTATCCCAGCAAAACCCAGCGAGAAAGAGCAGCATCCCCCTGGGCCCCCTTGGCTCTCCCCCAGCATGGGAGATGGGGGCCGCTCGGTCTCCAAATCTGCCTTTTTGACCATAAAAGGGCAGGCACGCAGCCCCGGCAGGAGGATGGGAAAGGGAAGGCAGAGCTATTTATAGCTGAGCATCAGGACCTCAGCCTGAACTCGGGGTTAATCAGCCTGTGACCAGATTAGGATCTCCCCTGGCCCCTCCATTTTCTCATAAACCTTTGATTTAATACCAGTGCTGGCGAGGGAGGGAGGGAGGAAGGAAGGGAGAGAGGAGGCACCTCTCCTCCGCAGAGGCCACCATGGTCTGTGGGGGACGGGATGGAGATGCTGGGAGGCAGGATGGAGATGCTGAGAGAGCTGGAAGGCCCCAGTGCCCATTGGGAAGAGCATTGGAGCTGTTCTGCCACCAGCTTGTGCTGCAAAGCGCCAGGGAGCAGCATCTCCATGTGACTGCTTCCTGCAAGGGACCCAACAGGCAGCAGGAGCTGCCCTGGGGTCAGTTCCTTAAATTTCTGGAGTTGATCTAGTCCTTCCAGCAAGGGCACGTTCCCCTACATCATCCCAGGCCTCATCACCCTGGAAGGGGCACGCGAGGGGGTCTTTGGGCAGGATTTACCTTGCCTGGTGCTACCTCAGCCAACCAGAGGTGGCATCAGGGCTGTTTGGGAAGCTGATGACCAGAGATGGGTCAAAGCTCACCTGGGGCAGGGATGGAGTTCTGACGGCTGGTAGAGATCAGGATTTTGGAGGCTGAGAGGAGGGGAAAGGGGCTGAGCATCACCCAGTGCCTTCTTCCATCCAGAGAGCCGGGAGCAGAGCCCTCCTGACCAGGGGCTCATGAATCCCTCAAAAGGCCCAGCCTGGCCTTGCAGGGCTGCGGAATTTCGAGGAGGAAACAAATCCCAACTGCTATTAAAAAAGGACATTTCCTGCAGCGGCGGCCTGCCTGGAGAGGGGAAAGGGCGCTGTGTTGTAACCGCGGGGAGGGCCGAGCTCTGACTCAGCCCAGTGCTGCCGGGGAGGCAGCTCGTGGCCACGGAGCACTCGCCTGCTCCCATCCTCCCGGCACCCACCGGCAGCGGCAGGGCAGGCACACAGGGACACGGCTCGGCAGAGGCACAGGCTGGAGGTGAGCGGGGGGCTGGGGCATGGGCAGCGCCAGCTGAGCTGAGGAATGAGCGGGGGAATGTCCTGGGTGCCCACACCGTGCCTTGGGCACCCTCTGGACAGGCTCAGTCCAGAGATGTGGTGGCTGGTGGAACCCCAGCACCGGCAGGACCACGATCCAGCCATTTGTTATTCCGGATTCTTCCGAACCCATGTGGCGTGTTCGCGCCCACGCGAGCGAGGGGATGAGCAACCTGGGGCTGGAGCTCTCCCGGCAGGCTCTGCTCAGGGGACACCGGTGTCCCCCAGGGTGGTGGTGCCCTGTGTGAGTGTGGTGACCACATGGCGTGTTTGTGGCAGTCATCTTCCGTTGGCAAACTGGGTGAAAACCGCGAGTAGAGACAAGGGGGAAAGCGCAGGCCCAGCAGTGCTGGCTTTTTTGTCCCATCTTGGGGACATTGGAGGGGAGATAGGGGTGCCTCTCTGCCCTGAGACCTCCTCTCAGGCAGGGGTGGGTGAGCTACGGCAGATGTTTTGCCTCCAACCCAGCGGGATGTGCAGCCCAGCACATTCCTCCAGCCTCTCTCGGCGTTCCTTCCCCCACCGCCACCTCCCCAGGGACGGCAGCTGAGCTCTCCCAGCCCTACAGCACGGGGGCTTTGTCCTGTCTTTTCCCACCAGGGCTGGGGCAATGGCAGGGAGAGGACAGGGCCCATCCCCAGGCCCACTGCAGGGCTCCCCACACACCTGGGGACCTGCCACCCACCCCAGGAGAGGAGGACGTGCCCCATGCCCATGGGATTTGGGCACACAAGGCTTTGAGCAACACAGGGAGGACTTTGAGTGACTGTTGTAGGGTTTGCTGTGTGCACAGAGCTGTTGGCATTGCTCTCCTCAGTCCCATGGGGTGCTGGACACCCAAAAGTGACCCATAGCAGCTGCCCAGGTGGGACCCAAGGGCTTATGGCTCCACACTCAGCTCTGTACCGCCGTGCTGACTGATATCCTCTGTGTCTTACAGGCTCAGCTGCGGGGGTCCCTGAGGACACTGAAGCTGCTGATCACACGGGAGGACTGTACAGCCCCAGAAACGTGGCCAGCAGCGAGGGATGGGCAGAGCCAGTGTGCCAGTACAGGCACCACCACAGGCCCTTTCCCCGGGCACAGGCAGGGATATGCTGTGGGAAAACCTGCCCAGCCATGCAAAGGGGGTTGAATCCTGGGGACTGGCTCTCAGGAGCTGGATCCCAGGGCTGGCTCCCAGGGGCTGGTTCCCAGGCACTGGATCCCAGGGCTGGCTCCCAGGGGCTGGCTCCCAGGGCACACTGCAGTGCCACACATTGCTCCTGCTGAAAGCGCATCAACCCCTTCCTGGGGGTTTGCACGGGGCCGGGAAGAGGCTCTGCAAAGGCACAGGGTGTCAGGAAGGTCCCTGCAGCACCTCCCCTGGCTCTGGGTCCCTGTGGCTGTTCTCACACTTGGCCGGGGCTCAGGGCTGGCCTGGCTGTGGCTGGTACAGAGGCAACCCCGTGCTGGACAAGGCTGCTTCCAGCCCTCATTCCTGAGCAATGGATGCCGCAAGCACGGGGCTTCACGGGGCTCTTTCCCCCAGAGGACAAGAGGCAGCGGACGGGAGGACCCGGCCCATCGCACGGGGTGTTTGTGCCCCGGGTCCCAGCTGGGTGCACCCGGCAGGGGGGCCAGGGCCGGTGCAGGGGCTCACGGCACAGGCACCATCTGTTTCTCATCAGGCCGCTGGGAGCGCCGCGGCTGCCGAGCCCGGCCGCGGCTGTGATAGATGGTCTGTTTATCACGTTCCGGCTCTGCTCAGGATGTTAGTGTTCGCCTGCAAGGGACGTTTCTGGGCTCAGCCGCTCCCTCCATCCTCCCGCACCTCCTGCTTCCCCCCCGGCTCCTCGCCCTTGAGGCCAGATGGGCTGAAGCCTGTCCAGATCCGGGGGTGAAGATTCAGGGTGTTTCCGTCCCACAGCACCTGGTCCTTGCCGGTGGGAAGGGGTGGGCTCAGCTCTGCCACCCTGGGAACGGCCGAGGCCTGAGCTTGGGAGGCTGAGGTGCTGGCCAGGCTCTCCTGGGGACAGGGAGTGGGGAGGGACAGCAGGAGTGTTCACACGCTCCTCATCCTGTGAGGTGGAGAAGGGGCAGGGGGCAGGGAGGGACGTGCTGGGCGATACCCGAAGTCCCACACCATCCTGTTCATCCCTCCGTGGGGGGGACTCCCAGCACGCTCACCCTCTTGCTCTCTGCACTGGCCCAATGTCCTGTCCTGTCTGTCCCTGCAGAGCTGGGGCCAGGCTGAGCTAACAAGCCCAAGTCTGTCCTGCTGTCATGGTGAGACTGGGCACAGGAGATACGGGCACTCGGCCCTGGAGGCAGGGGCACCCCTTTGCCTGCACCCAGCCGGGCAGGCAGACACACAGCCCTGCTGTGTCCCGACCCACGGACACACGGCGGCCCCAGCGAGGGTGACCACGGACACCTCCATGTCTCCCAGCCCAAGGTGCAGTGCTGCATCTCTGGTCAATTGGGAGTCTGAGATGAAGCACTGTAGCTCGGGAAGGGAGGAACTGCGCACCCTGGGGACCACCAGGACCCTTCACCCACCGGGACAAGTGACACAAGGAGAGCTGAGCCCTGGCTACAGGAAAGGGCTCATCCCAAAGCTCCAGTTCCACGCGGAAAGCAAGGAGAGACAGGAGGGTGAGGAGGTTTTTCCTTGCAGCAGAGGGATCCCTGTGTCTGCTTGGGAGCCCTGGCCTGGCACTGGGCACAGTGGGAGGGGTCACACAGAAATGGGGGGGTACAGCAAGGATGCAGCAGCCATTCCCCCCCGTCAGCCACATGGACAGCGGTGAGGAAGCACAGGGCTGGCAGAGAGTCTGGGTTGCCGTGTCCTCAGGGTCCAGTTTTCCCAGGAATCCCTTAGGTGCTACGTTGGGGATTCCTGGAAATACTGTTCTTGGGGCCACGGCTCAGCGGCCCATCCCGTGGGGAGCCACAGCCTGCGGAAGAGCCAGCAATGGAGGTACAGGGCCACGGGGAGGGGGCTGGGAGGGGATTCCCTGGGTATCCCAAACATGGGGAGGTGGGTAACCCAGCCCCCCATGCCAAGGGGTGATGGATGTCCCCTTTGGTCACCCTGCAGGAGGATGTGGCTGGTGGACGGCCACACACACCCCTCCTGCCCTGCCCAGCCCACCCCAGGTCAATAAAGGTCTCAAACCCTGAGTGACCGTGTCCCGGCTGGTCCTTTAGGCTGGGAGAAGGGTGGGAGGCAAAGGCCTGGTGCCAGCACAGTTTGGGGCAGAAAAGAGGGACAAGAGCCACCTGCGGAGCACGGCCCCGGGGGGCTGCTCTCTCCCTCCTGTGCTGTCCCCTACCACATCCCTGCCATTCCCAGCCCTGCTGAGCTCCTACAAAGGGAACTGATGTGTTGCCTGTTGGGCAGTGACAGCAACCCAGGCAGCAGCTGCCAGGGCTGGGGTATCTCCCTGCAGCCCTCAGGCAGCCTGCACTGCTCACGCCCTGCCAGCACTCACGGCCCCACTGCCTGCATCAGGCCCTGCCTGCACAGGGGTGGGTGTGGGTGGGCACAGGACAGACACAGAAGAAGAAGACAGGTGCAGCAGGCAGTACAGGCAGCAGGCAGACCCAGGTTCAGAGAAGCACAGGCATCAGGCAGGTGCAGGTACAGGCAGCAGGCAGGCGCAGGTACAGGCAGAAATAGGCAGCAGGCCGGTCAAGCGACCGGCAGGTGGCGCTGCTGCCCAGACGGGAGCAGGCAGGCCCAGCCCTGCCCATCCCTGCCCTGCCCGTCCCTGCCTATCCCTGGGCCGGCCTTGGTCCTCCAGCCACCCCCATCCTCCTGGAGCTGGGCAGACACCCACCCCAGAGACAGGACCCCGGGGACAGCCCTGGGATGCCGACACACCCCCCACCGTGCCGCGGGCCTGGCACACCCCGCAGCCCTGTTCCCACCCAGCCTGATCCCGGCTCCAGCGGGGCCAGCTGCCTCCACGCCCGTCCCGCTGACTCAGCGGGCGCAGGCGGCAGCACCCAGCCCGCCCCGGGGGATGCTGACGCAGGTGGGACACGATGCCCGCGCTCCCCGTGCCCAGCACCTCCCCACAGGCACCATTCCACCCATTCCCACATCCCACGGCTGCGGCGCTCGCCGCCTGCTCCGCCGGCACCCAGGAACCGGCGGCTCCTTTGGGGAGATGGGATGGGCACCCCAGTGGGGTTTAGGAGAACCAAGACGCCACCCCAAACCCAGCCAAGAGAGGGGCAGGGACGGGGAAAGTCCTTTCCGCCCCACATGAGAAGGAAAAGTGGAATTCACAAAAGCTCTCTGGAAATGGCAAGGCAAAATCCACACCCCCCCTCCTCCCCCTGACAGCACTGTCGGTTTGCCATGGCTCCAACCGCTCTGTTTCAACCCTTTCCAAGCAGTTTGTTTTGATTTTGGCTGTTGGGGGGTTACACGACATGCCGGTGCAGGAGGGAAAGCCATGTCTCTCACACACACCCAAATTAAAGAAATGCGGCATTTAGTTCAGGAAATGGCAGCTCAGAGGGCTTTGATTGCTTCCTCCTTTCTTTCCCCCCCTTTATTTTCAGCCAGAAAAATCTGTCAAGGGGTGACCCCGTCCCAAGATTTAGGCTTGGACAATATTAGCAACTTCTGGCAAAAGAAGACCCTCTAACGGAGGAATTCCTGCCCTGCCCCCAGCCTGCCTGTGAACCTAGCTGGGATAGGGTGGGCACGGACAGCAAGGGGAGCCCCACTGCCCTGGGGAAGATGCCACCGCGGCACAGGCACCGCAGGCTCCCTGCCTCAGCGTCCCCGCTGGTGAGACGACGTTGGCACAGGGCCCTGGGGAGGGCTCAGACGCTCGGCACAGCTCGGCACAGCTCAGCCTCCCCAGCTGGCCCCGCACCAGCCACCCCGTGCCGCGGGCCTGCCGTGCCGGGAAGGGTGTTGTCCTGACTGAGCCGGCAAAACCGGCACCACCTGGGAGCAGCAGCACCCCCTGGCACAGCCCCTGCCCGAACACGGAGGAGGGGGCAGGGAAACGGCAGCAATGGCAGAGCAGGGCTGCTTTCCCCGCTCTTGCAGGCAGATGTGCTCATTCTTCCCCTTTTCCTGGCAGGGTGATCCCCCCCATGTTCCCTGCTCTCTGCAAACCACCGAAGAGAGGAGGCCAAGCTGCCACACTCCCTTTTTTGGGCAGATTTTCCCCTTCCACCCCTCCAAGAGTCCTGCATTGTCTTTGCAGAAACTCGGCGGCCATAAATCCTCCTCTGCCCACAGGGACTGCCTGCTTGTGCTTCCCTGCCTGCACTCCAGCTCCTCCCAGATCTGCGTGGTGTTCCACATCCCTCCAAAAAAAAAAACTATTGGGGGTCTCTTACTGCCTAATTAGAGAGAGCACCGTGCTGGCAGCCAAACCCCAGCACCCGCAGCCTTCCCTGTGCCAGGAAGGAAGCTCTGTCCCTGTGGGTGCCCAGGGTGGAGGTGGGCAGGAGGGTCCTGAGTGCCCCCCCTGAGCCAGGGCAGGACGGAGGAGGGTTACCCTCACTCCTAGAGGCATCAGGGCGATGTTTGCCAAAACAAACGGATTGGGGAAGGGGGAAATCCTCCCCCAGGCCCATGGCGGCTCCCCCCGCGCAGCCCACAGCCCAGTAAGTACCTCACTGCTTCGTCAACGGCTGCAGCAATCGGCTTAAAACTAATCCCTGTGTCCTGCGCTGGCCTCGGCACAGGATCCCCGGGGGGGCCAGCAACGCCCCCCTGCCAGGGCCTGCAGGGAAACACAGGCATTCTAAGTAAGGGGGTGGTAGATGCTGGTGTGCCAGCCCTTGGACGACCACTGGCATCCACGTGCCTGGAACCTGTCGGCTCTCACTGGTACCCACAGCAGGGCAGGGCACCCCATGCCCCTTCTCCAAGCTCCAAGGCACGGGTGAATGTGCCCGGGTGCCAGCTGGAGTGCCCAGCACACTCAGCATCACGGCCCTCACAGCACTGTGCTTCAGTGCAGGGCTCCAAGGTGGTTTGGAGCGCCCCAGCTTGTCCCCTGCCAAGGGCAAGGCACCCCTGGGCTGGGGAAAGGCTCCTGGATTAGGGCTTTTTGCACACGCAGGTTTTCCAAGGGCTTGGCAGGGCTGGGAGCAGAGTGAGGGCACGCACACACCCAGAGAGAGGCAGAGCAGCAGCCGAGCCCACCTGCATCCCCAGGGCCTTCCTTTGCATCCCTGCTCCTGCCTGCTCCCCACGGCCCTTCCAGGGGACCTCTGCAGTGCATCCCCCTGCCCCACACCTATCACTGGCTCCAGAGACCAGTCCCCCAGCTCGCTGAGCTATGCTGGAAGCATGGGGATCTGGCCTTGGGCTGCTCCATCCTAGCAGGATTGTGTTGTTCAGATCCTGGGGGGGCTTCCAGCATCCCAGGGCCCCCCACAGCCCCTTCCAGCATCCCAGCGCAGGAGCTGCCCCTCAAACCCAGCCCTGCAGGGCTGAGCCGCTCTGGCTGCTGCAGTGGTATGGGATTAGCGTGTGCGTGGGAAGCTGGAGGGGGAGAGGGAGGGGGCAGCCACGGCCCCCCCAGGAGCCCTGGAGGCACGGAGGGGAGGGCGGGGGGGGGAAGTGTGGCAGCGGCTGCCAGCCCCTGCACAGGGCCGGGGATGTGGGTGGCTGTGCCTGCCACGGGGCTCATCCTTCCCAGCACCCACGAGCTCCCAGCCCGGGCTCGCAGCCACCCACCCTGCTGAGTCAGCTCCCGGGAAGGTCGTGTCCCAGCCGGCGCTTGCCAGGCCTGCCCGGCGCGCCCCATCCCCGCGGTGCCAAACCCGCCGGGGCAGGAACTCGGCAGCCTTGTCCTGGCTGAGCGAAGCATGGGCAGGGCACTGCCAGCACCCGCCCTGCCAGCCGGGGCGGCACGAGGGGTCTCTGTGGGAGCCCCCCACAGCGCAGCCCAGTGGGACCCAGCCCATCCCCGGGGCGGGAGGCACGGCCCTGCATGCTCATCCCACACCAAAAGCCCCTCCGTCAGCAGCTCCCGGCCCTCCCTGCCCGGTGAGCAGCTCCAAACCTGCTGGGCCTGGCCCAGCACCCTGGCGGGCCAGCTCGCCCGGCCCCGCTCCCTCCTGGCAGCCCAGGAAAGCTGAACGCACCCAGCGAGGATGAGGCAGCGCCAGCCCATCGCCAACAGAGCAGTTTCCCACCGTGTTTCCCTCCTCCCCACATCCCCTTGGGGCCTGGGACCAGGACTGCCTTTGATCCTCCCCTGGCTGGCCCTGCCCTGAGAGCAGAGACTGCACACAACTCTCTGCACAGGCTCAGCCCCAGAGGGCAGCTGTCAGCCCTGCTCCCCTCGTCGCCATCGCCCACGGGCTGTCATGAACCAATATTGATTCAAGGCACACCCCCACCTCGGCGCCATGGGCCTGGCTCCAGCTTTATCTCTCCTCCTCCCCTGGGGAAGCAGCCTGAGTGCTCGCACCGGGCCCCCAAGTTGTGTTACCCCTACCCCAGGTCTGGGGATCAGCTCCTGTGCAGCTTGGGGCTGGTTTTCTGCCACCCCAGACCATCCAGAGCAGGGTAATGCCATGCCCAAGGTGGTGGGATCCTGTGCCATGCCTTGTCCCGCTCCAGCAGAACCCTCCCTGGGCAGCAAAAAGTCCCATAGGTACAAGATGGCTGTGACTGTGCTCCCAGCTGGACTTCGGTCCATGGAGCAGGGAAGGAGAGGCTGCAGCCGGCTCCCTCGATCCACACTTGTCTGCATGGAAACAAGCAAGGAAAGCTAAACACACACAGATCAAGAGCTGAGAGTCAGAGCCTGCACAGGGCAGGAGCTGCTGGGATGGTCCTTGTGGGATCCCCTTACGGCAGGGGCACCCCTGGGGTCTGCACTGAGTCCTTGCTTGGGTCTGCATCCCCGCTGTCACCTCCCCCAGCACCTGGCCAGGCACCAGCAGCCCGGAGCTGAGCAGTTCTCAAGGGCAGGAGCACGCACAGCACTTGCTTCCCCTCCACCACGGAGGATACAACCCCATCCTGCCAGACCGGGACCGCTCCCTCCCTCCCAACAGCCACAACCCAGACTTTTACTGTCCTCTTCCTGCAAACAAGCCAGGGTTGGGCTTTCACACGGCCTTTGAGAGAGAGTCAGCCCCAACCTGCCCTGCCCAGCTTTGCACACCAGCGACCAAAGTCCTGGAGCTGCTGAGTCCAGCTGCAGCAGCCAATGGGGATTTCACCACTCAGCCTTGCCCCAGGTCTGGCAGCTCCTGAAGTGGGTCTGTCCAGCTTTGGAGAACTAAGAGTAACAGAGCAACTTTGTACTTGCCCTCAATTAATGAGTGACCTATATAGAAGAAAATCTGGGCTAAGTGGGATGAAGGAGCTGGAACTGGCTGCTTGGGGGTGGCACAGCACAAACCAGGCTGAGCCCGGCAGCTCCAGAGTTCAGAGCATTTTAAGAACTGCCCTAAAAGTTTTCATTGCTGAGGAAGAGAAGCCCAATCTGGAAAGAATCTCACACTGTACATTGTTTCCTGAGCCCACCAGCCAGGGCACATTCCCTGCCACCAGCCAGGGCTCAACCAGCCTCAGGCACCCCAAAGCAGGTGAAGGGACCAGGAGAGAGGTGCAGGGTGGGCACAAGGGAAGGAGCATCAGTGGTCAGGGGTCTCCCAACCCCTCTCCTGCCAGGGCCATGATGATCCTCTGAGCTGTAAGGTGTGAGCAGTAAAGGAGGGGACCTTCCCCAGGGGGTGAAGAGCCAAAGACATATTTGCCTGATGAAATCCTGCTGACAGCAGGAGCAGTGGTTCAGCTCCATGGCAGCTTTGAAAAGAAGGCGTTGGTCCTACCCAGTGAGTATGTTAAAAGGAGAAGTGCTTATCTGACAGGACGTGCAAGTCAGAGGCGTATCTCTCCTCCCAGAGAGCGCTGCCTGCCGGAGCTGGCAGCCTCCTCTCCTGCTCCAGAGCCTGGGAAAGCCAGCTGTCCCGGACCAACCCCGGCAGGAGCTGACACTGCACCTGGAGGCCTCTCTGCAGGAAGGAGATGGGGTGGCAGCTCACACGTTTTAAGCCAAAGCACTTCCCACACTGAGCTGAGCTGCACTCAGCTTTCCATCAGCAACACCTCCGTACTCCAGCTATCAGGCAAAGCCAGACTAAACGCTACTGATTTATCACGCTCCTCCTGACGGGAGCTGGAGGAAGGAGCAGCTTGTTCCCTCCCCCTCTGAAAGAAAAGTTTCTTATTTCTGGAGCTGAATAGTGGGGGCCCAGAAACTGGGTAGCTGGGTTTGAGACGGCAGCCAGGCTGAGCTGTGTTACTGAAAGTTCAAGACTTCATTGAAAATGGACATGCACAGCACCACAGGCACTTGCCTACGCCCCAAACGGCAGCCACAGGTTAGTCAGGCAGGCACATAGCTGACCCTGAGAGGATGCAAGCCCTGACCTGGTCCTGCCACGTTCTGCTGTGCTGCCAGACCATCCACCTCCTTCAGGGGCTCTTGCAGTGGAGCTGTTAAGTCACTTCAGCAGCTCTAGCCTGGCACAGCTGCCCCTCCAGACCTACCTCTGCACTCAAAACTCTGCAGAAAACCTTTTTCTTGGGGGCACAAAAAGATATGGCAGGTTCCCCAGCAACTGTACCTCTTGGGGTGCAGCTCCATGGGCTGTCACAGCCCGGGCAGCCAGGCACAAGGATGACCTCAAGGCTTCAGCTGCTTTGTGTTCACCTAAGATCATCCACAGGGGTTTGAGCAGAACCAGAGCTTTTCCCAGAGGCTGCTGGCACACAGCTGCAGGTCCAAGGATGGCAGGGATATCCCCAGCTTTCCCACTCTCCTGAGCATGTTGGCAGGCAGGCTTGGAGCAGACAGAGCTGCCACACCAGGTCCAGTGCCATCTCCACAGCAGCTGCCCCCACACAGCTGGGGTGTTCCCCGCTGGCCTCCGCTCCAGGGTGAGGACCCAGCTGGGGCAGAGGGGAGTAGGACACAGCTGGGACTGAGCTCTGAGCTGGACCAACGCTTCTGAACCCCCTCCAGAGCAGACATGCAGGGGTCCAGACCAGGGCAACACCCTCGAGTTACCAGCAGTCAGCTCCAAGGCAGCTGGAGAGCTGTGGGAGCAGACAGGGAGATGGGTCAGCCTTTAGCTCCCAGGATTTTGGCAGAATGGCTGAGGTCAGGATTTCAGCCCCAGCTCTCAATTACCACAGCAAAAATAAAAGCAGCCACAGATCCACAGAGGAGGCTGCCCTGCCCTTCCAGAAATGGGATTTGGGCATAAACACTTCTTTCCTGGAAAGTGTATCCTGGCATTTGGGATTCCTTCCCACCCCACAAAGCTCCCCTTGCAACACTGATCCGGGACTACCTCACATTCCCGCAGGAACTCGGCTCAGCCACGTTGTTAACAAACATCAGCAGCTGGCAAGCTATTTAGAGCAGCAGGATTGCTCCAAGCACTCTCCCATTACCTGCCAGCGGCACAGCCTGCCAGCACTGGGGGTGATGGTCCCACTGCAGCCCCACACACACCAGACCCTCACAGGTTCACCATCACTCCCCGTGCAAGCCTAGGAAGTGGCCTAGGAAGAGTCAAACGTGCAACAGGCTTGTTTGTGCCCTGCTTGCTCCAGTATCTTGTATTTAAACCTCTTCCTAGAGGTTACAGGGAAGCTGCTGGAACTGGGTGTTTGACAGCCACCGCAGGGATGCCGCAGCTCTGGGACCCTCTGGCCATCCTCAGGGAGCCTCAGCACACAGCTGCTCTGGCAGCAGAGCTCCTCTGGGCAGCCAAAATGAAGGCTGGGATCAGAAACAAGCCACCTTCCAGAGCTACAGCCCCCTGGGCTGGGCAAGGACTCCTGCAGAGGGTCACCACGATGTCCCACAGCGGGCTGGGGCAAGGCAGGCTGGGGCTGTTCTCCCCTGACTGGGGCTCACTGTGCCCCAAGCACTGGGCCATTTTCCCCTCAAGGAGGGTCCCTCAGTGCCACCCCAGCTGCCAGGCTCCTCTGGCACAGCTGTGCCTGCTTCCAGGCAGGGGGTGAAGGGCACCCAGCCCCTCCCAGCACTGCCTTTGCTGTGTTTACCAGTCACTCAGCAACCGCGGAGAGGAAAGCGGCACCGGCTCCGCTTTCATGGCCTGCCCGGCTGCTGAACCCTCGGGAACAGCAAGGCTGGGGAGGCGGTGGGAGGAGAGCAGGAGGGGGGCACCAGGCTTCCCCTCACCAGGGGACAGGGACTTCCCAAAGAGGGACACAAACCAGAGTGCGCCAGGGAAGAACAGGCAGATGCCTGCACAATCTTGGCACTGGGATGGGGCTTGTGCTGGATCAACTGCTCCCTCCCCACCCAAGAAGGGCCATAAATACATTTAAACACAGCGTGTGCTGTGCGTCCCATGGATGCCCAGGTGTTCCTTGCCACACATGATGAACTCCCTCCTCGGAAAAGCCGGCCCAGGAAAGAGCTGCGTGGCCACAACTGAGCCAGTCTGTCCAGTGCCATGATTCACCTCTCCACGGCCACCAACAGGATCCTGCCCACACAAGAGCTGGGATTTTGGGAGGCACAGAACAGGAGTGGGAACAGCAGGCTGACAAACCCTGAGAGCCTTTCACTAGGAAAGGCTGAGTGCAGTCAGATCAGACCCGAGCTGTTTGCATGTTGGGAAGCAAAAACAAGCCACTTCCAATCAGCATCAAGTTCCCAAGCCTGCATTTCATCTCCCGGGAACTCGCTGGCAGAGCCTGCTGGTTGCTGGCACGCGATCCAGCCCCATGCCCAGCTCACACCCACCTTGCTGCCCACGGCCGGGACCCCACGCCGGCAGCAGGGGGAGGGTCAGGAGGCACAATGTTAAAAGCTGTCAGTGAGAGGGAGAAAGGTCACTGAGCAGGGACTTGCGGCCATAATCAGTTTATGGGATTTGTTAACAGCTCCAGGCGAAGCAGGCGGGAACGCGCTCCGACCGCGTCAGCCCAGCCCTGGCACAGCAGCACCTTCCCACGCCGGGGGTGCGGCACAGACAGGGGTCATCGATGCCGCTTGGCTCCCCAGGCACAAACAGCACAGCACGAGCCCATCTGGCAAAAGCCATCAGCAAACACTTCCTGGGCAGCCCAAGGGAAGAACGGCCGCAGTTGGATTCCTTACCTTTCCTCCCCAAAGAAGGGGGTCTTGCGATGGCAGGCAGGCACTTCCAGGGCGTCAGTCAGCAGGGATTTCTGGCCAGACCTGCTGTCCCAACAGTGCCACGCAGCAGGAGATACCTGAGGTTTGACTGGCACAAGGGGAGTGCCAGCCCCAAAGGAACATGAACACACACACTCCACCGTGCCCACACTCCTGGTGCTGTTCGAAGGCTTTGCCCGCTCAGGTGACCCCGACCCAGCGGCGCCTGCTGCAAACAGCCCTGGCCCAACACCAGGTAGCGAGGAGGAAGAGGATCCCAGAGCTCAGCACAAGTCCGGGCTGTGCTGGGGGGAAGCCATCAGTGCACAAGAACAAACCTATTTGCTGCTTAAGTGATTTTTCTCAGCTCAGAGGACTTGCACCAGTTTCTAGCTTTACCTCTCTGCTCTCCTCCCCCACTCTCTGACTGTAGCTGGCAAGGCAGGAAAACTGTTCCTGCTCCTCTCTGCCTGACCTGGGCAAAGCCCTGCCTGCAGCTCCACCAGATGAGGATCTGGCAGATGCCATCAGCCTGGTCCAGCTGCTGAACACCAGAGCCAGCTGCAATCCCCAGGCTGGTCCCGGGGTCAGCCCACTGTGTGTGCACTTGGAGACAGTGGGATTTGTGAAGCATCCTTGTAGAAACAGATCTTTAATTCCTCCCATGGTGGTGAGAAGCAGTTACCAGTTGGTATATAAAACTGTGACAAGGAAGTGCAGCAGCTCAGAGGAGCCAGACACATCAAACTAAGTTCTGCCCAGGAGCCCAGTCATAAGCCCTGGAGATTCCCAATTAAATAGATGATGGAAAAGTCCCAGCACACTGCTTTGGCATTGGGGTGCGTCACAGCTACCTGCGAGGGACTCTGCTGAGGTACGAGGAAGGGAAAGGGAGGATTTGTTCATCGTGCCCCTGGTCCGGTGGATCATGATGTCCCACAAAGCACAGCTGAGTCATGCACGGCCCCACCTCTGCCGGGTACGGGGTTGTGCTGAGCCAGGCACTTGCCCTGGGCATTTACAGGGCTGTAAAGGGGAAGGGCTGGATTTATCATGTGCACAGGGGCTTTGACTGCAGCAAGGAAAGCTCAAAAGCCAGCCTACCCTCCCTGATAGCATGTACACTTCTTCAAGGTCTTCCAACCTTCTCAAATTGCTTTCATTTGAAAAAAGTTCAAAGTCTGCCACCTGCAAAATAGCTCAAGGCTTATTCTTTATTTCAAGGGAGAAGCACAAGGAGCTAAGAGAGCTGGGCCTCTTGGAAGACGAGCACCGAGTTCTGCAGCTCGACCTGCACCTCGAAAACAGCTTTTCTGCCAGCCATGTCCACCAATGGACTCCTAAACTCAGAGGGGGAGAGAAATAAGTTAATCAGCTGTGTTTACAAAAAACAACCCACATTATCAAAAGGAACAAAAGGCTCCTGGGTAGGGAAGACACAACAGTGAGGACTGACAGTGCTCAGGTACATTCAGCAGCAGTCCCTGGTATCAAAATGTCAAGCTGTTCTCTGAGAAAGGAGCTACATCACACCTTCACAGTTACTTATGGACAGCATTGCTTGGAAACCCAATCCCTCAAATCCAGCGCAGGAATACTCCCTGGCTTCTCCCCATTTCTAGCTACCACAATTCAGCACTAGCAATAGTCACAGCACAGAATGCAAAAAGTCAAGTTAGCATCTTAGTTTAGTCAATTTTACACCTTCGCTCCTGACCTTTGCAAAGCAGCTGTGGCTCCTTTAAAAACAGGGACACAGCCCTGGGTCTGCTCTGAAAGGCTTCATTAAGGGAGCTGGGAAGGAGGAAGGGCCTGTGTCCCAGCACAACATTCAATCTCAATTCTTCACAGACAGACCTGGTACCACCCTCCCCCCCTTCCTGTTTAGCCCTGGCAAACGAGGATTACATTAAGAGCCATTTCCACATTAGAACACACCACGGACGCAGTCCTTCCACTCAGGCTCTATTAGGAGGGTGGGCACTTCCTCTGTGTCATCCCTCACCGCATCTTTCCAGAGGCATTAGTGCTTGGAGCAGACAGCTCTTCCTCCCAGCCCACTTTTCCTTTTTGTCTGGAGCCTGCCGTGCTCACAAACGTGTATTATGACATCAAGCTGATATGAAATCACGATGATTTCACTGCAATTAAGTCAGGAGCAGATGGGGCTGACGGAGCTGGCTAAGCAACAAATCTTCTAAATTGGAGAACTCTGTCAAGAGAAATTAAAGCCTTATGCAAAAAGCCAACTCGGGATCACAGAAAAATTCCAGATGGGACTGCAGGAAGGCATCCAGCCCAAGCTCCTGCTCCTATGACTGAAGCAACTCCACCCCTGCTGTAGTCCCTTGCAGGAAAATCACAGCACAAAGCACCAAATTCCCAACAAGTAACACACGTGAAAAAGTCAACAGACAGAACAGGCACAACACGGCAAGAGCAGAGGAAAGCAACAGTTAAGCTTGAAAAATAACTCCCAGATAGACAGAAATCCATAGAAATTAGAAAAACAAACAAAATCAACAACAAAAACCAAAACCAACAAACACCACCAAAAAAACTTAAGGTGCCACATGCTGGGCAGACTTGAGACCTACCAGGAACATATCTAGTGTTTTCAACAGCCATGGCGTGAGTTCATCACTTGTTACTAACACCACACAGAACAGCAGGCAAGGCAGAGAGTGCCATTACTAATAACTGGGACCCAGAGCAGCTTATTCTTTTCAGAGCCTTTATGGGAGAAGAGAAAAAGGCTCTCAATTGCTTCTAACAAGGAATGGCTTAAATAGGTTAAAAATAACGAACCAGTACGCTGCACAGGGGCACTCCGTGCTCCCAATTAAGAAATCCTTTAAAAGGTGGCCTTAGGAAGCCTCTCAGAGTTGGTATAAGGAGGTTAATAAAGTGCTTTGAAACCCTGTACGCAGCTTAGTGAGAGGACTCAGAACCTGTTGTCACAGCCTAATGTCATTACCCAAATTCTGGCACTTTCCAGGGAGCACAAAGACACAGTTCTTTGCTCTACGGCCTCTGTTCTAACGATGTTTCCTTGTAAAGGGCCTGGGACTGCTTGTAGAGGCTTTTCACCCTGCAAGTGAACCTCCCAACACCAAACCTTTGCAGAGCTGTGACCAGGAGTCAAGATCAATGTAGTTTTTAATGCTTTCAGGTTGAAGACTTTGTGACAAACCAGAGAACACAGAGCAAACAAGTGTTTGGTACCACAGCCTCTCTTTAAGGAAGGTGGGCATCTCATTCACTACTCACAAAAAACAACAGCTGACACTAAGCCCATGCTTCTGTGCAGAAGTAAATTCTATTAACACACATCTGAAAGGCAGACTGGACTCCACACTCCTCCCACAGGACTTGCAGCTCCAAGAACTACAAACCAATGCATTTTGGCACCCCAAGCAGAAGGAATATTTTTGCTTCCAGAGCTCATCAAAGTGAGTTTTGTTTCTAAAACCCTCCTCAAAGTCATAAGCAAATTTAGCGGACAGAGAAAATTATTTATTCTCCTGAAACGTGATTTTCTCCAACTTTTAAGTATCTCATGTCAAAGCAAGAAAAGTGATGCCAGAACAATTCCAAGCAGCCACTCCGCTGCCAAGAAGGCATTTCATTGAAGCTTCTTCCCCTCTTGCCAAGGCGTGTTGTCAGACATGTTGCCTAGACAGCAGGAATCATGGATAAGGACATCAGAGTACTCCAGATACCAGTTCTTAGAAACATACCAGTTGTTACAGGAGGCATTGCTTGAAAACCATCCTTATTTGGATGGGGTTGTACTCGGAGTCTAGAGAGCCATCCTAGCCAGGGGAACAAAGCTACATTTCTTCTTCCACCTTCCAGGTAACACAGAGCCCACTGTGCCTCAGAAGGTTCCAAGTGTGCAGAGATATCTCTGAAGCCTTGCAGACTCTCTGCCTCCCTCTCCTCCCAGATTATCTACACAAATGTTCATTAGCACAATGTTCTCCACCTAAAGTTTCACATTTCAAGGGCACCTCCTTCTCCTAAAGGAAGCACACAGTGACCACAGGGAACCTTGATCCAGATCCACTCCGGGATGGCTGAGAGTGCACAATGTGTTAAGATCCTGAAGAAATGGTTTCCAAAATGAAAAAAGACCTTTTCAAACAGTAAAAATATGAACTGTGAGCAGGAACTCTGCTACATGCGTGAAAACTGTCTTAAAAGCAAACATACAAACAACATTTACACAATAGGCATCTGGCATCATCATTTTCAGACATTTTTTTAATTTATTCTGACATGCTATAAAGGAATAAATTACACTGTTAAAGAATTACCAGCAATAAAAGTATTTCTTTCTTTCAGCTGGGCTAGAATAGGAGTGAGAAGGAAGACAGCCTGGGGCAGTAACCAATGTGAACTCTGCATGGTGCGAGGCTGCCCCCAAGAACAAGAGTAAATCTGGTCATTTCCACTTCACAAGAACTTGAAAGAAAATGCCTTGGTTTAAAACCATCCAAATTTTCAAACCATTCAAATTTTTCTCAACACTAGCAATCACAAGTCAGTCCAGCCGATGCACGACACGGCGATGCTCGGAGGCTGCCAATACCGGGTCTGCAAAAGATGCCACTTCATTTTAAAAAAATCCAATCTTAGAATAGAGGGCTGGTCTCAAACAACAAGTTATAAAAATGCAAGACTGCCCCTTCCCCCTCAAGGAAAAAATACAAAATTTATTTAAAAACAAAATGAGGAAGAGTTACAACACTAAATCTAAAATGATTTAGAAAGAAATATGACTTCTTTTGCTTAACAAATGGCCTCAAAACTTGGTTTAAAAACAGGGTAATGTAAATTTCTTAAACTGAATTAACAAGGCAAATTAAAAAAATTTCATTTCCTTACAGAAACAGTTTTTTAGTTTTTAATGAACTTGTAAACAAAAAAAACCCCGCTTCAAAATAAAAAAAAAAATCCCAGATCATATAGATGTTTACAGTGATTACATTTATCTAAGCAACTTACATACAGGTTCAGTTGTAAGATGTTAACTAAATTTCGTGACAAATACGCTGTTTTTCCTTTTACCAAGAACATTATAGAGTTAATGCAGAGTCCTAAAGATTATCTAGTAGTCGCTAAATTTCTCTTAAGTCTTCACTTTAGATGCTGTTATTTCTAGCACAGGTAAGCAGGCAGAGTCTTTCATATGCTTAAAAACTGGAATCTTTGGTTACTACCATGTCAGCTGGCTTGGTATGTTGCACATAGAAGCCAACAACTTTAAGAATGTTTTAAGTGTACAACTTTCAAAACCCAGGGAGGAATAACCAGAAAAGAGTGCACAATTGTGAGCATTTACAATTATCACAACTGTTGCCGAAGACTGTTCATGCCATTCTTCCAAAACAATGAGATCTCATAAGCAGTGTAGTTCAAAGTAAAAAGGTAACAAAAATTGGCATATGCACAATTTTCTCCACTTGTGTGTTAACCATTAGTTAACTTTTCCACTTGAAAAAAATGCAATAGAAAACTGGACACCATGTTTCACTATCTCAGTAATATTCACAATTACAGCTGCTACAACTCAAAGTGCAGCATCACTGACACTGCCCAGAGCCAGTTTATACTGATATTAAGTTCTTTACACCAAGTAAATGGTTGCCCACAGCCACTGGCAAGTGTACGTATGAACTAAAATTTCTAGGATTTGGGGAGTGACAAGTCCTGCTCCAATCTGCTCTGCTTTGTCCCATCCTCGCCATGCTCAGAAACCTGCAAGATAAAGACAAGGGCAACTTACTGATACAGGATGAAAACGAGAAACAGCCTTCACAGCAGGGGAATTAAGCATCAGTTATGGTCATTCAAAGGGGAAAATGCTGCTCCATCTTGGAATTGCAGAGTTCCTGGCGGCCATTTCCGAAGGTAATGATGTTTACCAACACCCTTTAGTTCCAACAAGCACCTCTCGCTCACACCTACTGCTGGCACTGGAAAACAGGCTTATGCACCAGCTGGATGCCACATTCCTCAAGCGGGAATTCAGACCAACAGTTTGAAAACAAGACGTGTTATTGCCACTAGGAAACAGGATGTAATTTCATAGGATTGTTTTCTACTTGTCTGCAGTGTCTCATGTTTATATCCCTGAATGTCAAGCTGTCATCTGACTGCAGTGTGCTCTTCAGAGACGCAGCACAGCACTGCCACACGGACAGAAGGGAGAGGCACAGGAATGACTTACCTTACAGTAACTGGTGTCACCACAAGCACCACACTCTGGGCAGCCAAAACAGAAGCCAGAACCTGTGACAGTGACCAGGGACCCAGAACACCTCTGTCCTTGGAAGGACAAGTGAAAACTCACATGAGAGGGTAGGTGGGGCGTCAAGAACAATTCTCTTCATGTTCAGCATTCCAAATGACAAGCTCAAGACATTGTGGGATAGGGAGAGTGAAGGAATACACACAAATCTCCAAGAACCAGTTACTGCAAGCTAAGCGAGTCTTCCCTTCACGTTCACTCCTGGTGACTCAGGTGGTAGTGCTGTGCTTTACAGAGGTAACAGGAGTTTCAACCGAAGATCACTTTGCCAAGCGAGTTTCCGTTCTGGATGCCCTCCAAAAAGGATGGTCTGTCCACAGATGGATTCAGCTGAGCAACACCTCTGAGTTTTTGCAACAGAAATCTTTTCACAGTGAAATACAGACAAAGCTGACCTCAGCTATAGCTTGTGCTGTCATCCAGAGAGAAGCAAGTGCAAACAAGTCTTAATAGCCTGACATTCTATCCCAAATGTATCTGGACAGCACCCAGAAAACAGCTTTAACTTTTCCAGAACAGCCTACAGGTCATTTAGAAGAGGTTTGATAGTTTTGTTTGAATCTTAACACAGTGAAGGACAATTCTCTTGATCCAGCACTAGTCATATAAAAAAAAAATTCTGCACCAGAATTAAGACAGCCATTCCCACTTGACTACAAATTCCCACAGAAACCCCAGTGATTCCTCAGTTCCCTAACCCTTCCTTACTCGATGCACACAACCAAGAGTTACGCTGTTTTTCCATTCAGAGTGCTCAGCAGCAAACACTGATTCATCATTTGAACCACTTTCTCCATCCAAGCAGCCAAAACTAAGTCAACAAAGGAGGAGTGTGGAAAGGAACAGATCAACTCATTGTTTTAGAAACCTGAATGTTTCAAATGAAAAATGGGACCCTGAACCTGAGGACAAAGGATGTGCTAACAAACTATATGCTGCTATTTGTTAGAATACCTCAACTCCAAGGTATTATAGGCAAGAGAACGTCCATCTACAGCTAGAGAAAGAAACAGGGAACTGGAATCAACTCACAACATCCCTTCCAAGTCCTGTTAAGACACAGCCCAACCACAGCTGTCATATGAAATAGAGACACCCATGGAGACACTGCTGGTATGAAGAACGTGCTGAAGAGTTCGTTGGCATCTCTTTAACAGATCTTCACTGCATAAAGGGCCAGCTCAAACCTGCACATTCATCACTCCTTGTCCCTCTCTGGGCTGTTACCCAAAACTTTGATAATCTCTGTGCTACGTGAGCGATACTCAAATTGCTTTACGACCATCAGAACTGCAGATCTGATCGCTGGGCAACAGCAACTGTCCTGTCATACCCTAACAAGCTCCTCAACTTGAAGCTCTCAAGCTTTGTCTATTCTCTATTTCTCTTGACAAGCAGTGAAAAATATTTAGTTGTCAACTGGCTAATTCTCAAGTAAAGAACTAACAGTCTGTGCTGAGAAATCCTGCCACGACCACAGGCGCCCAGCAAATGCTAATGGGCACTGCTGACAGGCTCACAGAACTCTCCACTGACACGAACTAAAAACACCTCTCACAAATGGAACTGGTAGACTTTATCCTGGAGATTGACTGCCCGAGTCAGTTTTATGATTGAGGAAAGCTGACTGTAAGCACTGTTACAAATCATACCTGAACAACACTGTCAAGAGAGCAAGAGCCAAACTTCCTTGACTCAGCAGAGAAGCTGAGTCTCAGTTCACCTCTCCCAAGTTCAAAACCAGCTGATCTTGCTGTTACAAGAGACACTGCACAGAGTTCCAGAGAGGGACAGGAAAAAACAGAAGAGAAAAAAGGCCATGGACAGAACAGGTTACTCTGGAACCAGACAGAATATTCATCCTGAATAACCTACAGGACTCGGAAATTATTTAACATGGACCTGAGTTAAGGAAGCCAAGAGTACCTGAAAATGAGCAAACATCTGGACATTGTCTGACCACTGTTCCCAGATGCACTCCTTGAATAGTACTTGCACTTTATAAAGAAATGCATCTGTAAATTGCTATTTCTAGGATTCTTGTTGAACTGGATATGGTTATCAGAATGTGGCAACATGAAGCCTTTTAAGCCACTTCCACACAGGCCCTGCTACAGCAACTACAAGAGAATTTATCTGAGCTCTGGAAAAAATAACCAGGTATTTCATTAATCTACAGTGTGACAGGAACACATAAGCCACACAGATTCCTCCTTAAGCTTAGCTTTTTTGGGTTTAAAACAATCTTCATTCATAGACAACATTCCACACAAAAAGACATGTAGGAGTTTAGAAATCTGGAATCTTCACTTTGATGAAGAGATTAAGCATTTGAAGATAAGTCTTCAGACATTTGCCAAGCAATACTTTAATGTTCTGCTGACATTACATCTTGATCGATTCGAAGGTCACAAGCTTTTCTTCAGGATGGGGAGGAAAGAGGAAAAATTCCCTTAAAAGGCTGCTATTCCATACAAGAGCCAATGAAATTCTGCTAAAAACCCAGGAACTTCAGCATAGCTACAGCAATGGGTCTCGTTCCCAAAGGACGGTGTGATAAGGAATGCCCATGAGGAAACAGAAATGGTCTCTAAGGCTCCACGACAAGGCAGCTTCCCTGTTCCTCCTGCCTGCCAGTCAGCTCAGCTTTGCACTCTGGCACCAAAGCACCACTATAAAGGTGGAGGCAGACAACAATTTTAATGACCTTTTCTTGCCTTACACACGACACTTGGTCAGAGACAGCCTGAGGCAGGAGAGCAGCACATTAAACCTCAGAATACATGAGCAAAACAGTATCGCACGAGCACTCAACTCATTTTCAGGGCAGATTCCACTTACACATCAACACCTCCTGCAAGCCCTTCACTTTAAGCTTGAGCTGTTGTCAAGAATGTGCATTTTTGCTCATATTACCTTCTGCTCTAACAGCCAAGATCTCCACACCCCAAACTGGGCTGGGTTCTGGACTTTGGTCAGAGCTTCTGTACTGCAGCAGGCAATCTAAGCCCCAGATGCTTAATCAGCCAGGCTGCTACATCCTGGTGCTGCAGCTGAAGGAACTGGTTTACAGCCTTCAGCGCTGGAACACCTGTCAGCTGCAGCCAAGCAGCCTGGACTCTTTATGCTGAAAGTCTGACATTTAATTCATTCTATGAAATTTTTTTTTTATTATTTTTTTGATCTCAGGAAGAGCAGCAGGTATTTTACCACTTCATTTTTTCCTGGTTGAAGCGTTACATTTTTTGGATAGCTATTTTGACCAAAGACACCTGGTAAGGTTTGAATGCTGCCACAGTACACGAAGAATAATGTTTTGATACGTTTATTGTAAACACTCCTGCGTTTCTTTGACTTCCAAGTCTGTCATGTTAGCTGATATAATTTCATATATATAAAAATGATAAGACAAGCTGTACTGAAGAGCAGCAAGAACTACCAATGCCTCAGTATAGAACTGAGACCTTGCTTTTCTAGTCTCACTTGTACGATCTCGTTAGCTTTAATTTTATCCGCAGTTCAGCTTGAGAAACTGGTTTCATTACAAGACTGTAGCAGTCACTAGCTGTGGCAGTTTCATCCCAGTGACTTACCAGCACTAGCAGATTTACATCACAAAAAAAGTATTTTAAAAGCTTCTAGACTGTGTGGAAAAAAATTGTACGTGCCTTTTCAGAACTCAGTTTTCAGTTATTACACAACTGCATCCTGAACGTGTCACAACATTTCCCTTTGAAACCATAACCTAGAAACATTTCAAATCATCAAGAAACCTGAAGCCCCGCCCCAGAGCACCCAGATACCTCAGAAAATTGTGACTTGGCAGTCCACAGCAGTTTGGGATTACTGCTTGATTTAGGCAAGACATTCTGAGCTCACTGGTCCCTGCTTTTAACTCTGGACCAAATGTCTCAACGTAAACCCACTGGAGGAAGCCAGATCACTCACAATTTTCTGTTTCCCAGGTTTGAGGCACACAGAAGCAAACCCACAGCACTGTACCAGCTGCCACAGAGCAGAACCCAAAGTCTCTAGATCCTTGCCTAGTTAACGAGCATTATCCCTTAAGAAGTGTTAGGTCTAGGATTTTGGATTGCGTTATATATTTATATATATAAATATATATGTATATATAAATAAAAATAAATAAAAATGTCACATTCCCAACACCAAGTCAGTTTCTTGTTTTTGGAAAGTGGTTAATGCGGGAGCAAAAGATGCAGTGGTTAAAATGACCCAACATCCCCAGAAGAAATGATATGAATAACAAGGACATTTTGGTATAAAGTTAGTAGTCAAATTCTCCAAGGACGTCTTTTTGGTTTTGTTTTTTAATTTAACAGCCAAATATGTTTTTTAAACCACCTCCTTGATCTAACACTTAAATTGCCGACATTGTCCAAATTAGTGTAATTTTTTTTTTTCCTGTAACGTCACTTGGTTCTTGGCTACTAACCTTTCATGTTACTCTTGGATTTGTCAGTTTGCTTGCCTGTGGGGGTTTGGGCCTGCTGCCCCTGCCCACTGGAAGAGGCTGCCTGCTGTGCTGCTTTCTGCTTTAACATTGTCCAGTCGAATGTGTAGTCATATTGGTGGTTCAAGGTCCTAAAAAAGAGGGAAATATTGTATTGTAACACATCATGGCTTCCTTATTGCTAATGCCAAGCCTTCCCTGAAATCCCAGAACTAGAGGATAACTCTTTCTGTAAGCTGCTTTAGAGATTATGAATGGTATAGAAATGCTAAGTATTACTAACTTAAAGGGATTCTTGCAGCAAGCCCGAAAACCACCCAGCAGCGTTTCCTTGCTGGTTCCACAAAGGTCTGCACTTGTGGAAGCAGCGCTTCCTCCCAACCCACCTTGCCCACTGCCTGCACTGAGGTTCTGAGCTTTTTTTAATATATATAATTTTAAGGAGAGACTGCTGTATTGTACATCACTGAATAGAAACCACTTTGGATTCCAGACACCTGGAGGGAGACTCGAGAGATCAGTACCAGCTCTTCTTTTGACAGATGCTCTTCACTCCACAAGGCTGAGTTTATGTTCTGGTTGCTCTAACAAGCTCAAAGAAGCAGCACTATTCCTCTCCGCTGAAATCCATCTCCTGGACACCACTGCTAGTCCCACCACCAATTTCCAAACATAAAAACCTTCAGACTTTTACAAGGGGTCAATTTTTTAAGCTACTTGCAACAGAACTTAAAGCATGGGCTCAACCCTCTACCATTAGTGGTTACATCACACAATGCAAAACCAAGAGAATCTTTTTCCTTTATGTTTAACATTGAATATTTAACATTGAACATGTTTTTCAGGTCATTTAAGCAGCTTTTCAAACTCTGAAAGGAAAGAAAGGACCAGAAGGACTCCCTACACCACACACATACAGAGCTGTTCTCCGCAGTGCAAGTCCCACAGAGCAGTTCCCCACTACTAAAGCCCTGACAAATTTCTGTACTTTTCCACTTTGAGACTGACCTGAAAAGAATACGGAATAATTGCCTCAGATACATGTAATCTGGTGCCTCTTCAAAGCGCAGGCCACGACAGTAGTTCAGATACATGGCAAATTCTGCAGGGAATCCCTGTAAATCAACAGTGTTAATCAAGCCATGGCTTGCAGCAAAAAGCTTCTAACAACCCTATAAAAAGGTAAAAAGATGTGCTTTTTTCTGTAATAGCAGAGAAAAACTGGCTGAAGATTTGTAAATTAATACCAATTTGCCCCTACTTATTAATTTAATTCTGTATTTCAGAACGTGCCTTTGATCAGCAAGACCCCCAGGTACACATTCCTTGCCCAGAATTGTTACCTGATGCATGTTTTGCAATCACAGATTCTCTGCTACCAAAACCTTCAACATACTTATAAAGCACTTAGTTCATCCTAATTAAACTTTGTTCTTGTTAAGTAAGTCTCTAAAATGATAAGTGGTAATTGTCTCTTAAGAGATTCCACTCGTTTCCTTGATAATCTACTTGAGCATACTAGAGGCAAGATCAGTTAGTGGCACTAAGTGTGAAAACTAAAATCATGGAAACCTGTTTCAAAGATTTCCTGTTTTACATTTTTATACATTTAATGCTATATTAAAGCCTACCTGAAAACTGGTAGGCATGTAAAGAAAATACAGGGTATAGCATCCCTGGAAGTGTTAAAGACCAGTTTAGAGGGGGCTTAGAACAACTTGGCCTAGTGAAGGTGTCCCTGTCCCAGCAGTGGAGTGGAAGACAATGATCTTTAAGGTGCCTTCCAACCCAAACCATTCTATGATTCTATAAACAGTTCAACACTTTGAAAGATACTGTCAGACTAAGGGTATAGATATGTGCAGAAGTAGAAAGTGCAATCCTTGGTGTTGCTGTTTGACGTGCAGAAACTACCCCAGGTTCTCAAGGACCTTTTTAATAAGCATGTGGCTGCCACAGTGCAAGAGAAATCTTAAGACCCAAAGAACTATACTGGAAAAACATCACTCTGCAGCATGGCTCTAAAAGCTCACTTGCATCCAATTCCACTACTTGAGTTAGAGTAGACAATATGAACAATCTTGAAGAAGCAGAAACAAGGGTATGTGGGCAAGCCAGACAGTTCCACCTTGCTTATTTATTTACTTCTACGCATAAATCTACCACTGTAGAAGTTGAAGAACTGACCTAAGAGAGTTGGAGAGCTTGCACAGCCAACAGTCGGCAAGACCTGAATGATGGTGGCACAAACTATGCCAAGAAGCAGCAGCAAATGCCTGCCCTGTTACACATTCACAGTCTAGCTGGGTGGCCAAACACAAGGCACCCAGAGCCTGCCAGAGAACATAATTCGGCACCAAATGCCACGTGAGACTATCTTGGCTTTAGTTTAGCAAAAATCCACAAACAACAAAACAAACAATAAAAGAGTTTTCATTTCACAGTATGACATCACTTGGAAACTCTTACCTTACACAAAACCTCAACAGGAGTGGACATTTTCTTTTCACTAATCTTTTCATACTTTTGCTTCTTTGTTGCAGCCTGTGGAACATGTAGGTCACAATATAAGAGATATTGTGCAACACTGGATTAACAAGGACAGCAGTAAAAAAAAAAAAAATGACAAAAATCCTTTGGTCAACCATAAGTATTTTATGTGAAATCTCCAAGTCCCACACACTTATTGCAAAGAGAATGAAGGTCAATCTGGTATTAAGATTTGGACACAGTTTAATACCATTTGTCGCAGTCTAAAGCTTCCATCACATGGCACAGCTCGTGTAGTTCTAGCTGCTGCTTTTGTCCATTAAACAGACCAGACTTGCATTTACATTTGCCAAATTTGTATTAATTCCCACTCAGTGCCCCATTCAGGGCTGCCTGGTGTTTCAGTAAGCACCCGTTACATTCATTTGCAGCTGAAGAGCTCCAGTGTCTCACAAGCTGCTGCCTTTTTAGAAAACTTGCAGCTGCAACACCACTGGAGTTACAAAACTCTCATATGGAGGAAGAAAAACAATTAAAACAAGGAAACAAATCACTGAAGTCCATGTAACAGAAACATCTGCCATGCTTGTAGATGGCTCCCATACATGGAAATAGTGGGACAAGCCTGTTGCAGCTCGTAATCACTCGGTTGGTGCCATAACCTGGACTGGAGATACCACGGAGGCTGAACTTGCCAGGCAAGAGATTAGTTCCATGCTCTCTACAGCAACTCAAAAAGCCACTAACAATGTTATTTTCTATTTCCCAGAAGGGCCTCAGACTACAACAGGACAATAATAATTGGCAAAAAGATGACGTAAGCTATTGTTTAGCATAAATTTTAAGACAATCAAACAATACACATTTTGCCAGCTGCGCAAGAGGCAGAATCCACATTCTATAAATATCGTGCTTTGGGAAAAGCTGCTTTGTATAACTGAAGCTAAACATTATATAAACCCACCTATCCTGATCAGCAGACAGAAGCATGATACCCAAACATGGGGAAAAAAAAAAAAAATTCAAAAAAATCAAAAAGGCAAGCTGGGGGGAAAGGCAACCCAAGTTACCTTTAATCCTTGCCAAGGCAGACTGGTTCTGTTAAAGTACATCAATACATAGCCTAGAGACTCCATGTCATCCCGACGGCTGCAGAGAAGAGGAAAAAACACAACGAGTTACAAGTTTCGGCATTTCACACTTCATTTCAAATAGTGCAAGCACTCAAAAATTTAAATTAAAAAATAATTGAGGGATCAGCTTTGATGCAAAGCTCTCTTTCTAGTAGCACTGAGGTGCTCATGATTCCACGGTAAAAAGTCTTCCCCAGCAGAAGGGTATCCTGTTCATTTTTCAAGCAAGGAATACTCAGTAAGTATTGTGAGTTCTTTCCATCTGCAGTCATGTTGATTTGGGAAAAAAAAACTTTGGAAAATTAAAGAAAAAGAAACATTAACTGTTTTTCCTGCTTTATGAAGGAGCTTGGATAGAAACAGAAGTTTTTCTTATAAAGTGTTCCAGGGTTTCTACAAGAGATACATGTGAGCCTTAACTTCCTTAATGAAGATTTTTTCCCTGAACCTTGTCTCAAGCTAGAATCGATCCTGACCACGCAGCCCCAAAAGGGCACAGCTCCTTCCTTCACTTCTGTGAAAAAACTCTGAATTGTCTCTGTTTTTTTGAAAAAACAAGCAATATTGAAAGGTGCATGCATCAATCTGAGGTGCCTCTGCTTTCTTCCCATAAGAAGCCTGTTTTGGGGCAGCTGGAGAACTCCAAAGTGACCCATTCACAGACTTCACTGAGAACTTGCACACCAGCTCTCATGTAAAGGCTTCAAACGTTTTCTGCACATGCTCCAGATCCCCACGTCAGCCCCATGAACACCATCATACTTTGCTACGCAGCTCTCACGAGTGCTAAGACTAGTACAGTTCACTGAAGTGGAAAACACACACCATGATTTTTTTCCTCTTGGCAAAGTTGCCTCTTCCCAGCTGCGGTAAAATCAGATTCTTCCTGACTGCCCCTCTGCAGCTGACATCTATTTAACATGAGACAGAAAAATAACTTATTTTTCTCCTCCCAGCTCCCTTACGGAGAGAACCTGGTGGATATCACTGCTGCTCTGCCACCCAGATCTGCAGTAAAAGGATTTAAACGGTGAGTCAACTCTCTAACCCTCTGGGGAACCAGTTCAGGAAGCTATCCCAGAAGAAGATCACCTTGGCTCTCTAAAGCTTTTATCCAAGGCCAAAAAAGCACTAATGGGTCAGGGAAGAGAGGATTGGTTCTCTCCTCTCAACAGCAGCTCGCTCTGAGATCATCTCAGCTGCAACATGAAACCACAGACAAAGACAGACAGATGAAAAATTATACTGAGACCACAAACTCCAGCCTGCAAAACTTGCTAATTCTAACAGAATTGCAGATTTTAATCATCAACAGGATTCAGGGAACCTGTATGGGGCCATGACACAAAATTATGTTTCCTGAGAAGGCAGTGATAAATTCAGAAACAAAGGCATGAATTAGTTTCCATCCCCCATCCAGCTCATTTTTTCAATGTTTAATGTCATGATTCTGTGGTAGGAAACATTTCGTTTTGCACAACATTAAGGGGCACATTAAATTTGAGCATATACTGATAAAAGTGATTTTCAGGCTCTGGAAAACAGGACAACACTCTCCATTACTAAAATGGATAACGTTGCAAACAGCTCCTTGAGCACAGCCGTCACTATCTACAGGAAAACATGTTCTGCAACAGACAAAAGCACAGGACTAACAGCTGTAATATTCTACCATAAACTTCAGAACTGGTTTCTCCTGATTACAGGAATTTATTACTTGTTTGTCTAACCAGTGGCTTGATCTAGACAGTTTTGCAGCTTTTAGCAGGTACCAAGCTACCTTTCTAATTGCAACAGATTTCCCATTACCAGCAGATACAGCGTAAGACCTCCAATTAAATTCAAAAGCAACGATCCTTTGCAAATCCCTCCTTCAGTCTCAGGTGCTTGCACAGCTATTCCCTTACCAGAGCTGTTTGAGATCTATGAAATGCACTTACTTCAGAAATTACACCTGTCATTTACTCTCCTTGACCCACATGTCAAGTAGGCTTCAATAATGACACTGACAGGCAATAAAATACCCTGAAGGAAATGAAAGCGAAGAAGAACATGGAGCATTTTAAAGCACCAATTATTTGTGGGCTGCATGTTCTGTTGAAGTTGACCACTAGAAATTCTGTTGTTCCCATCTTGATTAAAATGAAAGTCAGAGTGACAGACATTCATGACGTTTTAACCAACCAAGTGACCTCAGCATGACGTGGTGAAGCCACACTATTACACTTTTATATTAGAATATTTAGGCACACAGGTAAGGAAGAGGAGAAAGCCATCCCTTTAATATCTCTTGAGTACCTAACACTTCCAACCAACTCCAAGTGCTATCTCCACTGAACCACTGCTGGGATACTGGAGGAGCAGTGTGTTTTTTGACCCAGGTGATAAAAATGTGTTTATGATTAAGCAAAGCTGAAACATATATACACACACACACACATATGTGTACATACATACAGACACATGACTATGACCATACCAGAAACTAAAATACAGCGTGAGTGGAGATATTTAAGTCTTGCTTGCAGGCAAAAGGAGAAATAATAGTTTACTGACTTGAACAGAACGAGGAAACAAGACATCAGCTTTAGAACACCCTGGCTGCAGAAAGCCACCTCAAGCCAGGCAAGAGTGGTGTCAACAGGTACCAACAAAGTGCACCCTTGTGAAAGTCCTCCAACAGATCCACATCAAAGTATGCCTCAGCCTTTAAAAAGCCAAAACAGTATGCACAACATCCACCTCATGTCTGCAAGACACAGTGTCTCTTCAAGAAGCAAATTAGGTGCTAAGATTTTTCCCCTACCCTTGCACAGGCAGACAAAAACACTTGCAAAAGGCTGGATACCCTTATTCACGTAAAATTAGTTCAGACACTCGAGAAGCTTACAGAGATCACCTTGCAGCCTCCAAAGCACAGCATGAATCTTGCACTCACCTCTGCTCGATGCCAAGATGTGCATTGATGCTGGCATATCGAGCTGTGCCAGTGAGATTTTTGTCTTCTCTGTATGGTATGTGTTGCCTTGTCCTGTTGTCCCGGTACTTTTTGGCCAAACCAAAGTCAATAAGGAATAACTTCAAGAAAAACGAAAATAGGTTATATTCCTATACAAGTCAAGAAATTCCCAATTTCTTTCACTGGGCATTAGCTACATTTTAAGACACCCAGACAATGTAACAGCCTACAGTTAAAAGAAGCAAAGTAACAGTGCAGAGGCGCAACCAGCTTTAACTAGTCAGTTAAAAACTTAACAGTGAATTAGTTCAAGCCTTTTCTCAATCCACTGGAATAGATTAGACTGTGCTACTCAGCATCTGCAGCTTAGTTCTACAACTATTTTATATTACTACTGCAGTTCCTATCACATGAGCTCGATGACTGCAGTGCCCAGTTGAGGAAGGAACTGGCACGGTGAAAGCACCCCAGGAACCCCACTGGCACTGGAGCAGGTCACACACACAGAGTTAATGGCAGCTCAGCAATTTAATGCACACGATGCACGTCCTGCAACCTTCCGTCTCAAAGAACAGTGACCATTTTGCAGAGCACAAGGCCAAAACCTTCAACAGCAAACAAGACGTTTTGCTCTCAGCTCTTTGCTCAGTAAGACTCCCAAGACACTATCACAGCAGCATGACAGTGCCACTAATGATTTTGTTACAGCCAGCAAGCTGGAGCCTTGTAATGGCAGCCAGTTTGGGTTTCTAATAACCAAGCTTGCCCAATGATTTGATATTCAGCAACACCTGAGTGTGTGCTATCAGTGAGCTGACAGAGCCGGCCCACCTACAAGGGTTAATCCAGACAGTACCTTCAGGACTAGGCAAAAAAAGCTGAGGCAGAAGTACCCAAGGAATGTTTCAAACTCTAGCATCAGTCTTCAAGCTACACATCACAAGCTCTTGAATCCAAGTCTGGATTAATGCTACAGGACCAAGGACTACAACATCTACAGACTGATCAATGCTGTAACTTGAGTGGGGGAAGGATGTGACGGAAAGAAGACCTTCAAGGTTCGATAAAGTCTCAGTAAAAAGCAACTCAGTATCACCTTAAAGCTGATTACAGAAGATGCGGCCTTAAAAGCAAACTGGAGACAATATCCAGGTGTACCAAGGCTGCAACAAAGGGTCACTGGCACACTGGAAGTGCTGTGAATTATAAAGTGACACTCAACATGGAAGTATCCAAGATACTGAGAGACTGAAAGTTTCCGAATTGCACAGTACTGATGTTTCAGAATTCTGGTGTAAGAAGATAGTAGTCTACACAGGGAGAAGAGAAGCTAAAAACCTCTTAACTACTGGTGCTGGAGCAGGAAACCTGGGGTTGAAGTCTTGCCATGATTTATATGAAAACACAAGGCACAGCAGTTCTACATGTGCTGTTCTGGTGCAAGTCACTTTGGAAGCCCAGAATGCTTTGAGCAAGAGGCCATGAACCTACGTTTTTCAAACAACTACACTGCTCAGACAGCTCAGCAAAGTGGGGGTCTTGGCCTTGTTGCACCCACCACAGCTGCCACTACAGGTGAGCACGGACATTTTCTCGAGCTACCAGGAAATAATTTGATATACCAAGAAATATTTGATATGGAACTTCCAGAGGAGACAGTGTAAAGCTTTATGTGATTACTACACTGCAAATGCCACTTCCGTAGAAGCAAAGCCTGAACTCGAATGCAATCCCTTATTTACTGATTTGGTCCACAACACAGACGTGATTTACGCTGGTCAAATAACTGGGTATTATTTTACAGCACCAATTTCCCTGGGGAGGTTTAATCTGTTCCCTTGTTCAGGATGATTCTGTATTTCCCCCTAGATGGGTGGAACGCAAAGGAGTCAGCTTTAAGTCAGAAGACATAGCCCGGTTTGCAGGAGCACAGAACGTCCCAATGCCAGCCTGCAGGAACAGACGTATTCCCACAGATAACCTCGTATCACCTTAACTCTGTTTGTTGCACTATCAGCAAGAAACTGGAGAAGTAGGGCACAATTTTTGCCAAGAGCAACTAGAGAAGTAGATCAAAGTCTCTGCCTCTGATAAGAAAGTTTCAGAAGCAGACAACAGAAGGCTGTCAGCTTGTGTACAGCAGCTATCTGCCTGGGATTTAATCCACGGAGACTGTTGTGGAAAGCTACGGAACAACTCTATGGCCAAACTCCTGAGCTGTGATTCATATGCAGCAATTTCCAGCTGTCCTGTTACCAACTGGTGTTATGTCTTCCTTTCTCTCCAACTCATCCTCTCTTTAAGAGAAGAAACACCGCATTTAGCACTACAAGATAAGCTCATGCTTCTCTAAGACACAGCTTGTTGGAGTGATTTCATTTTAGAAGCACGGTGGATGAAAATATTAGTCTTCGTTACACACTTGGGGAGATTTTGAACAAAAACTGTACAGGAAGGAGTCTGGCTGAAGCAATAACAGAACTTCTCCACGTGCATCCACAGACACTGCAGGAACCCTTCGGGAAGGCAAGCAGGAGCCCTGGTGTTTCACCAGGGTGGCATGTCTATCCTTCAACACATTCAGTAGATTGCCTGTGAGTTTTAAAAGCCAAAAATCAAACCTGCACCTGAAATCAAGCACGTACATTTAGCCCTATCAAAGTTCAGAAATAATTCCACAATTTAAACAAGCGCCACAGGGAAACATCTTAGTAATGTTACATGTTTGCCAAGTATGTCTGAATAATGCCAACATAAGAGGTGCTTTTGCAAGGTCTACATTCTCCAGAAAAACAAAACAAAACAAAAAAATAAAGAAAACAACTGAAAAAAAAAACCAAAACCAAAATAAAGCACATGAATTTGGGGTTGAGGTTGGAATAGGAGACAGTTCAGACCTGGTTTAATCCTGAGAAAGATGGGTCCTGAGAAGTACTAACAGTCATGCTTCTTTTCCTCTTCCCCACTGGAGATTCTAAACACTGAACAAACAATAGAGGGTGGCAGTGCATCAAACAGTATTGCTTACATTGCAACATTGGCCGGCGCAGACAGGCAACACCGAGGCGTTCGAGAAAGAACAGGGTAGCCAAATGCCATCCTTCTTCCACCAAGCACTGTAGTTTTCAAAAAAACTATATATATTTGCATCTTTTATTATTATTTTATTTTTTTTTTTTTCCAAGGAGAGAATTTGCAAGATGTGACAACGTAAATTTCAACTGTGAGCTGCTCCAAAATGGCACTGCCTTGACCAGGGATAGCAATGGTGACATTTGGCTCTATTAAAAAAGGAAATTAAAGTTTTGCTTACAAAAGCAGCCTTTGGTTCCACAAACTGCCCTTCCCCCAAAAGACATTTAGAAAAAGTAAATCTTCAGTAAGGAAGAGGTAGAAGGCATTTAGTCACCTTAAAGTTTACTTTCATAAGCATGCAGGGCTTATTTCTAGTAGAACTGGAAATTCATCTTTTAAGGTGGGAGCAAAGTTTCTCCCAATCACCAAATTGGAATTTGGAAAAAAATCAATTTAGTTTTTTTTAAAATATAACTGACAGGAAGCTACTGGAACAAGATTACCATGCTATTCTAGACTTTGTGGCTGATTTCTTTAAACTGTGTATAGTCATCTCTAAAAACCCCAAAACTGCACTTAGTTAGAGGAAAAAAAAAAAACAAACATTAAATACTGTATGGTGGCAAGTGTTTCCTAGGTAAAGCAACTTGACTCCAAACTGAAGTAACCTATTCCTCATTTTGCTCATGTAAAACTATCAATTTGCACTTGGGTCAGGAACTATCTCCCTAATTTCTAACCCCCTGAAACATAAATGAAGCCCATGCCCACAGAAAATGTTTTACCACCATATTCATTGCATGACTCCATAACTAAGTTACTAATGGGGAAAAAATATAAGGGTTTACAGGCAATTTTGTATTTTGTTTCAGTTGATGCAAATCTAATGTGTTCCTCCTCTAAAGTAAGCACAGCAGCAATTTCTAGGCCATTAATCCACACCAAGATGAACTACAGTGCAGCAATGCCAACCTAGCATGACTGTGCAAAAGTACAGAAAAATGGCCCAAAAAAGAACAACTGGAAATCAGAAACTAGGAAAAAACAAAAATAAAAGTTTTCAAGTTGTATACTACAAGTCATGCCAGAAAACTAAGGAGCCTAACTGCTCAACACAGCAGAGAAAAATAGAGCTGTACAGAGTGAAAGTATGAAACTTGGGAACAAGCAAAGTTTAACAGCAACAAGATTACATAAAGACTGTCTTTCAGCTGGAATTACGAACTTTTCCAACAATGGTTGTACCTAAACACTCAGTGCATTGCACCTCTTCAGACAAAAGCTGTTACCTCATGTTATTCAAGCTTTCCCCTTCTAATGTTCATGGCCCTGAAGTTGGCATTCATACAGGCAAACAAAGGTAAACATTTTTAATACTAGTAGTGCCTAGAGAGATGAGACATTCTCGGATGGCATATAGAGAAGATAAGTGGGAATCTTGCTTCCAATAAACAGCTTGATCACATACGTTTGTCCTGAAGTTAATTTCTATAGAGTAGCATGCTTAATGCATTGCCAATGCTGCCTGTCTGCCCGAGCTCGACATATCAATTGCAGGGTTAAGCATATTTCACTCAAGAAAACTAAAAATAAAAATAAAAAGTTGCCCTCTATGTAAGGTTTTCAACAGGAAACATGCACTTCTGACTATGTTTACCCAGCCCAAAAAGCGCAACAACCTCAGCCCACCCCCCCCAGCTTTTTTTCCCCACAAAGTAATTTGAGAAAAAGTTTTTGTCGTACAACATATTCAAGTATATTACAGATTAGCAGTTTTCCATCCACATATTTCTATAATTTCTTTTATTTATAAAGGCTTCTAAATGTTGAGTCTTAATCTTATCCACAATTCTGATGGATGAAGTGTTCTCTTCACCAGTCTGTCACTGCAAGATTTAATGCCTTGATGACTGGTAGGTCAGGAGCTCCCACGTTGGCACAAACTGTTTTCATCCCAGGAAGTCAGGCCCGAAGCCAAAGATAAGATTTGACTTTATCATTGAGGAAAAAAATTTTATTTCAACAGTCATCTCAATAACAAAACTCCAGCAGTGATAGGAGTAGCTAAGTGTTCTATACGGTTAGTTTACATCTTGTTGCAAGTCTAGAAATCATCCAGATGAGTCAGAGACCCATGTGTGTATGCCACTGCATTTAGAAGTGGACACCAAAAAAACCAAGTTCTCACCTCAAAGAACTGTGGTTTAGCACCCAAAACATCAGTTTTAGCAATCAATTTTACAAAAGTTGTGCAGCTTGAATCAAATCACACAGGCATTTCCTCCAAATTTTTAAACAAAGAGCTTTAGACTAACCTTATTACAGTGACGCCCAATACCCATTAGGAAGTTATCTGGTTTAATGTCTCTGTGTATAAAATTCTTTGTGTGCACATATTCAATTCTACTGATCATCTGTAAAAAAAAAAAACAGCAACAGAACACGTAAGATTTCAATGAGAGAACACAATTCACTTCAATGAAAACATGAATGTTTAGTGTTACCTTCCTCTGCAACTTCAGTTGCATAAGCAACTTATGTATTTGCTTAATTAAAACCTTTTTTTTTTAAATATTGTTCAAATAAATTTATCTGTCTTATATGTTAAAATTCCATATTCTTGGTTAGAAACCGGCAGATGAAATATCTGAACTATTCCCAGACACTGAAGTTCATGTTTCTAACTATAGCGTCCCATTAAAGAACCACTTCTTTCTCTTACTTCAAAAACAAGCCAATTTTAAAGCTCATTCCCTCCCCCCTGCCCCAGTTACTCATTCATCTGGTTATTCATTCATCATCAAATGTCACTCTTCCAGGTAAGTTTTCATGGAGCAAGCAACAACTTGATTGTGGCCCACCCTGCCATATCTAGGCCACCGTGATCCCAGGATATCTGTCAGCAGTGGAGGTGCAGAGAAACTCTGGCACATCTGCATCATCAGATGGGGTCACACCACCTCCTGTGCCTGAGATCCCACCACACTGGTCATGTGGCACAGCTTCCCAACTCCTCACACACTCCTCCTGCAGCCTTTAACCACTGGAATAGTACATGGTGCCCCTGGCAGATGCTCCACTGGACTGTGCCCTAAAAGCCAGCTCTGAGCACTGATATCACACGTTCCCTCTGTGTTTCCCAGGTGAAAAGAATTAGTTTGTCACCTGAAGTAATATTGCACAAAATCCTTAGAGATTCCCTGAAAATGCTGTAACACCCTGACTCTAGCTAAGTGAGCAGGCAAATGGCTCTCCAAAGCAAGTACACCACTCTCTTAGGGCAGCTGAGAACAGGGACAGCTGACCCCTTGTCTTCATACAAATGCCATGAGCTTCCTTGGCCAAGAGCCTGGGATTCTACGAGCATCTGGCCAAGTGACAGCTTGGTACTAACATCAATTACGTAATATTAGATGAAATTTAAACTACCATTGAAAATTCAACTCCAGAAACACTCACTGCTTTTCAAGGAGCTGAAGCAGCACAATCAAGCTACTCATTAAGCAGCAAGAAAAAAATATGGCTGCCCATTTGAAATACTGTATTCTCATGACCAAGTTGGAAAAATACCAACTGCTAGAAAAAAGACTTAAGACTTCAGTTTTAGAAGCCTTGATTGAGTCTGAGGAGTGGCATCTCCACTAACAGCTTTAAGAACTAGTCTTTGAGGACCAAACAAGCAAGACAGTATTTATTAGCTCATGGTCTGGTCCTAGAAGTTATGGGAGAGTGTGAGTGCACAGGGACAGTCAATAAGAACAAACCCAGCCATGCATGTTGTCCACATGTCCCCACAGGTGGCCAACATGTAACAGGTCCCACTGAATCAGACCATACCTGGAGGCTGCTTCAGACCTTCTACCCCCATGGTTGATACTGGGAGTTAATCTACCCTTTTTAGTCTTGATACCTTAATCAAGTTGCCCTCGTTAGATCTGCAGATGAAGGAGCTGGTAGCTGCACTGTCCTCCCACTACGCACATTTTATAGGCCAGAGCTCACAGAAACCACCATCATTTCCTCTATATAGGTCAAGTGTTCACTTAGATGTATAAAACTCTGCATTAAACATTATTTAACCCACTTAAGAAGAACAACATTGCACAAAATCCCCAGGAGTTTGTACCTTGCTCCCACCAAGGCTGTACATACCTGGTCTGCTAGCATAAGTACTGTTTTCATCGTAAACCTGCGAGAACAGAAGTTGAAGAGGTCTTCCAGGCTGGGCCCAAGAAGATCCATGACTAGAACATTGTAGTCCTTTTCTTGACCATACCACCTGCAATGAAGAATATGATCCAGCATTAGTAGGAATCCTAATGCAGCCCAGGTTACCACCAGCCCTCCTGGCTGCAGGGGCACACGGTTGACTAATGTTCACTCTTGAAAAGCTAATGAGAAACTAAGGCCAGCAGCGTCTTATTTTTCCTGGAAACAAAAGTCTGAGCACAAACCAGAATACACAAGTTGGTAAGTGTGTGTGTGTGTGTGCACATTTAGTTTGCCCTTAAGAAAAACCACTACTACACTTCAGCAACTGAAATACCAAAGAGCAGAACCAAAATGCAAGCAAAGCAGCAGCCATTACGTGTCAGTGTTCTGAGATGCGTGTACAACATTTGGACTGAAACTCATCTGCAGGACACCTTACACTCATTGTTTCCTGCATCATTTCACTTCACAGAACCATCTTTACATGCTTTTAGGCTTTTTCAGGTTTCACTCCTCTGCTCAGACCAAAGCAGCTCGTGTAGTTAACTCCTATACTATGCCTTAATTTATTTCCAAATTTAAAAAATGGCATTCAAGCTCTACTGTCCAATTAAGTAGAATATAAAGGCTCTTCATTATATTTTCAACGTGATAAAGGCAAAAGCATTTAAGTGCCATAAAAGCAAAAAATACATATGTAACAAAACACTAACTGCAGCCAGACTCTGATATTCACCTTTAAGTGTTAAGTGCCTGATATATCAATTTTGAGCATAAAATAAAGGTTACCAATGCTGTGAGGACAAGCAGAAGTCCTTCCATGTGTATTTTTCTTTCCAACCCATGTCTAGCATTTCCATCATAGCATTTATTGCTTTGTATCTGCAACTGGGGGTAGTATCTCACCACCTAAGCTGCTTGAGAAGACCTGGAGTTACAGCCTTCACTCCAGCCCATCTCAGCTGTGAATTTCCGTATTTTAAATGGGCACTGAAAGACAGAACTTGAACATTCTCCTCTCCAGTCCTTCTGCATGTTCCAAGTACCTAGTTAAGTGGTAGCTGTGAGTGAAAAGCTGTTTATAAAGCTGACATGACACCTTATTGATCAAAAGGCTGCAATTTTGCCTTTGCTAAGCACCTAGTCCTTACAACAAGGGTCTAGTGCCAGGAGACCAGGGCTAAGACAATAACCAGCTCCCTCCTGGAAGAGAACTGAAGTTTCCAACAACAGTGGCACAGACAAGATACATCAAGAATGTACCTCATAATAAGAGCTGACAGAGTAAAAAAAAAAAAAAACAAAAAAACACCAAAAAACCAGGATTCAGCTCAAAGTAGCAGCTGTGACTTAAATACCTGTATAGACACTGTATTTCCACTTTAGGCAATGACTCCAGAAGACTAATGCATAGTTGTCTGAAAAATAGTTACCACCGATAAAGTCAACAAATTCCTTGGTACCCATAGGATTCCAAGCTTAGCTGGGGTAATGAAATAAAATGTTTACAAAGCACACAGAAAAGATTCTATACTTGGATTTGTTTCAGGCCTGTACCTTCCCACTGTCAGGATTCTAGTAGAAACCATGCACTTCATACTGCATTGTTATAAAATTGATAAAAATTATATATGTGGCTCCCACTCCTTGTTTTACAGGTCAATCTAGGACCTTTATTTGTTCCCTACATCAAAGTGAGAGGCAGAAAATACGTATTTTGCAAGCACTCATTCAAACTGAATTTCAACAGAACAGTTTTCCTCCAACATGTTCATGACCATACCAAGACTAAGTGCTATTTATCAGTTTTTGCCTTCTAAAAATTCACTGAATGTACAACAATGCACAAAAACTTACCAGTGACTCAACTAGAAGTGAATGCTGCTGGTATTATTTGATAAAGTTTGTAATTTAAAAAAAGGTTAATATTTACACTGCAACCTGACACCAAGCCACGAAACGTATGTATTTTAAGAAGACCTGCCTGCCTAGGCCCTTCTGAGGAGTGCCCAGCAGCTACTTTCAACTGCAAGAGCAATCAAATAGAATATTTAAAAAATGGAAGATGGAGCGTCAGAATGAGATACCGTGGAGAAAAGTTCTTAATGACCAGCTTCAGTTCAAAAATTACAAATTAGGCCTACAAATCTACTCCTTGGTTCCTATCAAAGTCACCAATGCAAGCAGCTGACTAGTTTTGACAATGCTCTATAAACAACTCCATGGGTCACAGGTAAAAAACAAACACGATGGTCATGTGGAATAACGACACCTGGACCAAATTACCTGCCTATGGATTCTGTCCCACAAAATTTAGGTTTGTTGAGAGAAAGTCTGGAGAGTAAAGAGCTAAACTGAAGCATTCCACGTAGTAAATCAAGATCTAAATAAAATATTTTTTTTCCAAGAAATGGAAATCTAAGTTAGATGCTGAGTGTAATTGTTCAGCACAGTAATGGTTCGGTGCCCAAGAGATGCAGTGTAAGGGAAAAGGATCAAAGATCAGCTTTCAACTGAGCTAAGAAAATTCAGTTACAGCGTAACAGAAAAAGTGGAGCTGATGCAAAGTAAGCCCACCCTGGGAGATACAGTTTAAAAAGCCTTTGGTTCCTCTACAGGGATCTGTCTGCTGAGTTAAGTGCAGTAATTCAGGTTGATTGCACAACCTCCATTTGTCCTACTTCTACATAGGCACAAGAAAATTTTAATCTCCTGATCATTCTGCACTGGTGAAAAGCACATTCAGCTCTGCAAGGAATAAGACAAAAGATCTTAACATTTCATTTTCATTATTACCTGCCTGTAGTTCCTCATAGAAGACTGTGGCACCTATTCATTTCACTACTCGCAACTGGAACTTCTTCCAGAATATCAGAGTAACTTGTGTTTTATTTACTTTGCTAACACTCTAAGTTTTCATTTCCCTTGGAACATTTCCAGGGAAAATGGGATTAAGAAGCAAGGCTACATCATGTCCATTCAAAATCTAGGAACTGCTACTACTGGCAGCTGTGAGTGTAAAAACAGCAGAGTCTTGGCTCTTCTTAGGAAAACTTGGATATTACAATACGTAAAAGCTGGTGTCCCAAAGAGAAATCTTTAAAGTTCTAGTACTGCATCAGGAAGGAAACTTGGAGTGAACTATTAAGGGAATGATCCATACAAAGCCCTGGGCAATTATTAGATGACACTGGCATTTCAGAACACACATGCCTCTAAAAGGGACTCCATGGACCTTTTTTTTTTCCCCCTGCCCAACTGGAAGTCCTCTCTCTCATACTAAAGTTGAGGAAGCAACAGCAGCAATACATTTAAACAGGGAGAGTTTGGAGGGGAGAGAAAAGCAGGAGCAAGAGATTTAACTACGTGAGAGATCACTTTGGGTTTGACAGAGTTACCTACAATGAATTATTTCAATAAGAGAAGCTAATTAACTAGACTAGGAAAAGTCATTATTTCTCTCATTGATTCTCACAGTGCTTTACGTCCCATTAGGAGTATTTCCTTTACACAAAACATTCACAGGACAGAATTATGAGAAATAGTTCAGTTTACCCTTTAACTGGCAGTGTCACACTGGAACATCTGACACAGCTGTTAGAAACCCTCGTCCATACTCATTTGCCAAGGTGTGCCCAAGCTCACAGGCAGGAAAATGCTTCGTCACTCTCCCTTCCCTCCTGTTTAAAGCTACTTATCAAATGACTCCAGAGCACTCAGAACGCAGTAAATATCCTTTATGGAGCTTTCTATCAGAGCGCGGTTCAAGGCTGAGCACAGAGACCTTAATTTGGCTTCAATGACTTGCCTGATGTGAAAGACCAACACTCGCCACGTCAACAAGCTTCCAAACCCCGTGGTTTTGGAGGCTGATCTATGGCCCCAGCACATGCAGGCAGCAGCAATTCTCCAACCTCTTGCATTTCAGTATTCCAGTTCTGGTGAACAACCATGTCACATGACACAGCGGTTTGCTCAGTGTCCAAATACTATACAGCAGGCATGATCCCAGATCACATGAGTGGATGTCCACTTTAACTCACAGGGGGTGGGGGTTTTTTTGATTCTCCTGACCGACCTTGAGACAAGCAAGTCAGGTCTTGATGCACACCTAGTACTTGGTGGCAAATACTAACTACAGTCAGATCTCCCTAAACTTCAAGTCCTCCTGCGCTTTCAGAGCTGCATCTTCCGAAAAATTCTATAATGCCCATTTCAGCAACTGCTTATTTTGTAAATAACGTCAACAACAAAAGCAAGGTTTGAGAAAGTGTTTGTCAACAGCTTGGTTTGGGTTATTTAACTACAAAAATACTTCATTTGGTTATTGTAGTACTTTTTTCACATCTAGTGTATCTTCCTTTGGAAGGGTCAAACAGAGACAGGTCAATGAGCAAAGAAAGGTGGGTGAAGGGTGATCAGAATGCAGGCACAGGCTCAATTTGACTACTGTGCCACTTACACAATTTCAGTTGATAACCAGCAGTTTCATCCACTACACTGGCACTAGTAATTAAAACGAGGTAATAAACCCAGCACAATTACTAAAGAGGTGTGACAGGTCTAGCGATAAATAAAAGGATTCAGGAGATTCACATTAAAAAAAAAATCAAATTCAGATCAAGATGAACTAAATTAACTGACATGTTAAATGACAGCTGTTAGTCACTGGTGAAGAAACCCCAATTCCCAGCATTCCGAAACCATGAAGGCAGTAAAGGCACTATCAGCATAATGGAACGTCATTTTGCCCAGAGGTTATAATATAAAATGTAAAAACTCAATATATAATATTGTATATTAATAAACATAATGTATTATAATATATAATTAAAAAAAAAAAAACAAAACCAACAGAACGTGAGCTCAAGAGCAAGTGTGACAAGACTATTTTGTTCCAACTCAATAAAAGCCCTCCTCAATCAACACCTGCTTTGCCAGGCAGCCCATCCTCCACTAAAGGCTTCTGTCAACTCCATCACTGACTGTTCCAGTGGAGGCTGTGGCAACCTGGAATTACAAACAGAACTGCAGGAGGTCACGCTTTTGTGAGACAAGAAATATCCCCCGGTGCCTCACTGCAGGGAAGTACAATGCTTCCAACACTTGAATATTTAAACTCAAACCTTTACACTTCCAGAAACCTTGATACTCACATTACAGAAAGGGTGATTTGGGCTTCTTTGACACCACATAAACTTTTGCCACTTTCATAAATTACGGTATATGACCCTATGATTACTCCATGTAGTCCTATGTAATTAGTTTCCCAGCAACAAGTGGAAGAGTTCACGTGACAAAAATGGATATTATCAGAAGAACTAAAGTGGATAAGAGAGTTGTTAGAACAAAAAAGTGCAGTGAACAGGGAAGCTGGAAAGAACTTACTACTAGAATTACCTGAGATCACCTAATTAGTAAGTCTGACAAGTCAGCAGACACATGAGGGTGAACATGCCAGTCTGGAAGGCCTCATTAACACAAAGGATTCAGACATCCTACAGAAAAACCAAATGACACTGAACTGATGAACACTGTGGAACTGTATCCCAGTTCTGCAAGCCATAAGTCATTAATACAAAAGTCTCTGAACTAGGCATTAGTCAGATGGTGTGACTAAAGAGACAACACTGACCTCCCTATAATCACAGAGCTCTGATATCACCGAAAAATACCAAGTAATCCTGAGCAGTAAAAGTGCAGCTGCTCTATGCAGAAACTGAAGAAAGTGGGATCAAGGCTGCAAGCCCTGTCACCAACATTCTGGAAAGGAAATCCAAATCCCAACAAGGACAGAAAAGAGACCTTAAGGAAGACGGGAAGGCGGTGACCTCTGCAATCATGTATTCAAACAGCTCAGCAAGGCAGCGACAGAGCTATGCAACTATTCTTTATACAGATACAGGAGGACAGGAAGAGGGAGAAGGTTATTAACAAATAAAACCCCATGAGTACAAGCATTACGTTTAGGCACAGCAGCTCTCTCTGCCCAACAACACAATCATGAGCACTGCCCTGCAGGCCTAGAAAGTTTTGATGTTGCACCTGACTGATTCACAGAAAGAACAGTCCACTGTCCAAAACAGGTGCTGGATTTGGACCAAAGTGGTCGTTTCTGCTCTCATGTTCTAGACTGCTCAGCACAGACGTCTCCTGACAAAAAATGACGTTGCAGACAAACTGGAAAGTATTATTACGCCTGTGAAAATACACTAACTTGAGTCTTTAACAGACACGAAGCAACACATAAAAGAAAGGTAATCCATCAAAGACACATGTCTAAATTGACACATATTTTATATTTCTAATTTATCTCCCTTGAAGCTGGAAAAGCACTTAACTGTTAGCCAGCTAGGAGTAATATAAATGAGCATAATATGGCATGACTGAAATACTGAAGTGGAATACTTAGCAGATGTCACCTAACGTTAGTTGCCATGGAGAGCATGAATTAGGCCACCCAAGTACTAAATAAAGACACAGCCATGAACACCCTACGCTATGGAGTTGGATACACTCTATAAATAAAATTCTGTATCACTTTTTGTACAGTTCTGAGAGCAATATGAACACGTCAAGTATGTCAGCACAACTCAGCTCCTCAGCAATAAGGTGGTTTCATCTGCCCAGTGTTATGTTGCAAACATGCAGCTGACTCGCAGTTTTGCTGAGCTGTTTAATAAGGTACATTAACACCTGGTAGGAAGTGAGGAGTCAAGTTTCTCCTGCAAAAGTCAGAAGTTTCAATCCAGTTCAGAAGGTGAGCCATTAATCCACAGTGAGGACGAGAAACATCACTGAGGAAAAGAGCGTTTTAGTATTATCTCTGCTGTTTCAAGGAAGAGTAACACTGACCTGAAACTGCAAAGGCTGAGTTAAGGCAGGGAGAAAAAATAAAAATAAAATAAGACAGCTCCATTTCCTTTCAAACTGTGGCCTCTCCTGGATGCTTCTACAGAGTCCACAGAGGCCAATTAAGACAGAAGTTAAGATGCTCAGAAAACAGGAAATAGTTTTTTTTTTTTAAATTACATTTACTTGCTTAGTAGAGGCACTTAAGGTATTCATTTAAAATACTAGCTTCCATTTTATTTCAAGCTACAGGAACAAGGGGCTTCTCCTTATCTACCAGCGTGGTTCTGCCCTTCAATATGCAGCCTTTAGTAATAATAGAAGGTTAATTAATAGGAGGCTGTACTGATAGAACCTTCCTTCTCATTTCTGTTTGAGGGGTGGGGTTGTTTGTGGGTTTTATGGGTATTTTTCTGTTTTTCTGGTGGTGCTTTGGGGCTTTTTTTGGTGGCTTGCTCCGTTTTTTTTTTGTGCTGCAGGAAGTTACTGAGAAAACACTTTAAAATGAAGGTGTTTGAGAGATATGGGCTTTTAAGCAATGCTAAAAGATCACGATTTCGAGTGCTTAAAGCAAAATCAGTTGTAAGAACATCTCTAAGATTATCAAACTTGACCACAATTTTCCATTACATGCACTAGTTAGTGAAGATGAATAAGGGACGATTCTGTTATTAATAATTACTCACCAATATGGCAGTAAAAAAAACAGAGGCACAAAAACTGTAGATTCTCTTACAGATTTTTTTTTTTGCCAGACACTTCACGATTTGTCAACTCAATTGAAAATTTCTCAGCATCAAAATATTTACAAGTACGGCACTGAAAAATTCAGAATTGTAGAGAATAATTTGTTCAGCTTGCAAGAGAATATCTGGAAAAAAACACCACTAAGTATTTTTTTTTGGTTTTAAACTCACAAATAACTGAACTCAAATTATCACCTTGATTAGCTTTCAAGCAAAACCACATGCAATCTCCTTTTCACACTCTTTTCCTGTTAAGTGCAACAATTCTAATGCCTCGCCAGCCACAACTGGTTCCAGCAGAGCTATTTTCCATTTAAAACTGGTAACAAAAACACATTATCCCATGATACTGTCACAAGTCCGGAAGCCCGCTTTTTAAATGCACATCTGAAAGAGTATCTAAAGCTAATCTTCCTCAAGGATGTGAAAAATAGCTGATAAACACCATAAATGGCAAAAAAATCTAGGGTGGCTGTCAAAGGCAACTTGAATAATTGCTTTTGCCAAGAGTGTTTTACAGTTACACTGTGAACAAACATCCAAAATCAAAACACACTCTGCTGCATTCCTCCAAGCCAGAACCAAGAATTCGGGAATAAAGGTAGATAGTCCAAACTAATAGGATCAGTGCCCAGTTAATAAGATTACAGCTCAAAATGCTTTGTCACTGAAAAAGAGAAGAAAAAAAGCAAAGGACAGCTGATGAGTGAGAACAATGAGAGTAAGCCCAGCAGAATGCTCGGGCTGTGCATTGTGTCCTAAAGGCAGATCAGACTGTCACAATGTTAAGCTTGGCTCAAGAGCCTTCTGTGAAAAATTAAGGTAATAATTAACCAAAATTTGTACATCAAGACAAACCACAGCTCTAAAAATCTGTGGAGTATTTAGGGAAGGTTTTGTGAAACTTTAGGGACAAGTTCAGAAACTTTGCTACTCTTCCAGAACACAACAATAAGCAACAAACTCAAAGATTAGCAAAGCTAAGAGGGTTTGGAATATTCAGAGAACATTCCAATTTCATTTATTGTATTTTCTGTGCAAACATGATGTTCTGTTACAATGGAATTAAGTACCAAGGCCCCTTGTTCACCCCCTCACGGGTGAAGGTTCACCCCGACCCCATAGAAGCAATACAAAACTTTTAACTCCAAAACCTCAGATGTTTGCTCATTAATTGCTTTGCAAACAGACAAAGTCTATCAAATCAACCTTAAAGGCTATAAAAAAAAAATTGCTTGGTTCTAGATAACTTGTGACACTTTAGCTATGTGATTTTATAATTTCTAAGAACTTCTAATGACACCTAAAGGGCAGAACTCAGTTTCAAGAACAGGAGCCCAAAATGAATGAGCAACCCCACGACTCGCCTATTACTTCAGCTTTGTGAGTCACAAAACCACAGCACAGACCACTTGAGTGAGGCAAAGGAACATAATGCAACTTCCAGGAAGCTGATCTTGACCACTGCATCACTCAATAAGTGAAAAACAGAGAAGAAGTCCCTCATTCCTAACTGAGGAACAGAAAACTGCTTCTGTGTCCAAGATGTGCAGCGCTGGGGTAAAAGTGCTGCTGAGTTCATTTTTAAAGTAAATGGTAACGGGGAAAGCTTCGAATGATTTGTTAATTTTCTATCAAATTATCTCTTTGTGCTGCTTTTGTTTAAAGGTGTCACATTACAGAAGTTTTAACAAATGTATTGGTTTTCCTTCAGCTTGATTCATCCTTCTGAATACACCGAGGCAGGAACAGCTTTTTCCAACGTGACAGCATATTATTATAAAACAATGGTGGCACATGGATTATCAGTGACATATGCAAAGTGACCTAAGTACCAAGTAATACACTGACTTGGATACAGAGCACCACGGATTCTATTTCTACTAAACACAGAACATTTTAACACTTGACACAAGAACTGTGCTGAGTCCCCTGCTCAGCTTCCTCTTACAGAAAGTAAACCTAAGAATACGGGTTTAGATTTCCTCAAACATCACCAGACGTCATACAGCAAGAAGACAACTAGGAACAGCAGCCCAAAGAACCTGTCACGCAGCATCTGGCACATACAAACAGATTCAAAATTAATGCTGCTTCTGAAAACAAAGAGGGCATCTCCAAAAACTTCCTAAAAGACACTTTTCTAGAAAAATAGTACAAAGATGAACACCGTGAGAACATGAAAGGGACTGACTGCCATTATCCAATTCATCACACACCTTCAGCACAATCAGTCTATGAATCAATTCGAGTGCTGCCTCGGTGGTTCATTCTTACTAATTTTTTGTAACCTTGTATTATTTTGGGGAGTTACCAGAACATCAAATACAAATGAAAGAAAACTTAAGACGACTGCTGTAGTTGAAGCCAGAAGCAAGTTTTTCAGCATGCACGATTACCTTCAGTATTTCAAAGGGCATTTCATCCTAATACAAGGAATTAATTAGTGTTTCACTTCTGTTACACGGAAGAGTCGAAAAATTTGCAACTTAGGGTTAAAACATTAAAACACTCATTTACTTTAAAAAAAAAGTAGTTCAAGGATGCCCGTTTTTCCAGTTTTGCAATGAAACACCTGATATCTGCTTGCTCTGGCTGTTTTCCCAGTTACCCCTGTTTTAGCATGTAACTATACTGTGAGAGCTTTCCAAAATGCGATTCCTATTCTTCGAATTGTGAAATAAAGGCACCCACGTTTGAGAAAAGAAGGGAACTGTAGTCTAAAAGGAAGACTACATCTGTTTTCCCATCAGCAACTCTGCTGAAGCTGCAAGTGTTCTGTTTAATTCAGGTATGTTTACTGTATCCCTGCGAAAGGCTGTAGTGAATGAGGACAGATGGCCAGGACAACACAGTCTCCTCCAGCTCAGGATCAGAGCCAGTTGTGTTTCGGGGAAAGGAGGAGGGAGCTATTAACCTCAGAAGTGCAGATTTGTTCTATGCTTTGTTGGAAATAATACAGTATCTTGACTATGTCACAATTATAGCTTTAAAAGAGACACAAACGCCACGATTGATCCAGGTGCACGTCCGAAGTCAGGAAGGGTTAAATTAAATGGAAGCCACAGTTTGACACGAAACATGAACTGAAATAGTTTCTGCAGCTCAACGAAGGAAAGTCCTTTATGCCATTGTGCAAAAGTAAGAAATACTAACTTTGAAAACAATTATTAACAAAGATTCAAAAAAAGAACAACTTGTACAGTCTTTCTCAAGAAAACTGAAGTTTCATGTAACTATTCTGATGTCCAGATCCAGGAGCTGGGCACTAACCCAGGGTAACACCTCAGTAATCCCACGAGGAATAACTCCTCCTGGAGTCCTGGGCCAGCGATTTTCTCTCAGATCAGGGAATTATTAAACCCTACTGAAAGTTTCTGACGGAATAGTAAACGAGGAGCCGCATAATGAGCAACTGGGAGGGATTAAACCTGGCACTTTAACCGTGCGGAAACCCTGGTGACGCATCTGTTGCGGGCACCAGAAAGGAGCTGCCATTTCATTCCTGCTCCAGGTTCTCCGCAGTCTCAAGGCTCGCGGCTCATAACTATGAAAGGAAAAGACACAAGCCCAAGCACGTCCCTTGTCCCAACAGGAGAAGGGGGAGGGTTAATCACGTCCATCCGCCATTTTCTGAGCAGAGCAGGAAGACATGTTGGAACAAAAAAAAAAAAAAAAAAAAAAAAGCCAACAAAAGAAAGCAGCCATTTCCAGGGCCGGCTCCCAACTCCCGGCCTCGGCTGGAACACGGGGTCTTGGAGAAACAGCCTCCTCACACTTTGTTCTAATCACCGTAAGAATTTCTCACAGCTCGGGGACTGCTGGGTATCTCACTTCCAAAGCACAGTACGTACGATAAAGACAGCGGTCGGTGGGGAGGAACCAGCGCGTTGGAGAGCTTGGAACGGGGCATTTTCCTCCTCCATCAGCCCAATCTCCCTAGGAGATAAATCTCCTTTTCATGGAGCTGCCCTACTTCACACTAAAGAGCACGTAACTACTAACTCTACACCCTAAAACGCATGACAAAAAAAAAGTCGTACTAACATAGGGAGAAGTCACTGGCGCACGTGGACGATTCCTACCGTATATGTGGGATGCCAACTCCTCCCTGCAGGATCTTGTACAGTTTGCTTTCATACAGCAGCTGGGGATGCCGAGCCTTCTGAGACTCCAACTTCACAGCAACTTCCTGCAGTGAGAGGGAACAAGGAGTCAGAGCAGTGTCCACCAAGCACTGAGGTTTAAGGGCCACAGCACTTCAATATTCCCCACACAACGTTCTGAGGTATATATATATATTTTTTTTTTTTTTNNNNTTTTTTTTTTTTTTTTGCGGAGCTCGACGTGCTGCATTTTGTCTCGTCTTCAAATAAAATCCACATCGCGATGATTTGTAACATAAATATCCATCCCAGGCCATGCAGTTGAGCTGGAGATGTGAAGTCTTCAGAACCATTTAAGTGAGGAAGAACATACGTGGGTGTTTCTTCTTTACAGCTCAGAGTCGTGAGGGGGAAGAAGAAAAGAAAAAACAAAACAAAGAAAAAGCTGGAGAAACAGGGGAATCTTCTTTGTTTCTATTCGTGTTGATGAAACCAGATACAAAGTG
>VXAY01005274.1:1545456-1563281 GCA_013399855.1 Oxyruncus cristatus | reverse complement strand
AGGTAGATGTCCCCGAAGGAGCCCGACCCGATCTTCCGCACCAGCTTGTACTTGCCTCCGACAATGAACTCGGCCTTGGAGCCGCTGCTGCTCGCCATAGCGAGAGGCGGCTCTCGGGCCCTCCCGGTCGGCTCGGTGGGACAATGAGGCCTCTACGGCCGCNGGGGGTAAGAGCGGCGCAGCCAAGGACGGTCCTTGCGCTAAGCTCCAGCCGGGCCCCCCGGGCGGGCACCCCCCCTGCGCGGCTCTGCCCCGCTCCCGGGCTCTCGGCACCCTCCAGAAAGACGAGAAGCGGCCCGCGAGGTGCTTTGTGAGGGCGTGGGGGGGAGAGGGTGAGAAGGGGGCACTCTCGGGGTCGCGGCGGCCGCCGGCCCCTCACTCGGCCGCCGCCGCCATCTTGTGCCTGAGCCGCCGCCGCCGCCGACACAAAATGCCCCCGGCGCGCGGCCGCCGCTTCTTCACCGCGCAGGGCACGCTGGGAGCGGGGCGGGGCGGGGCCGCCCAAACCACGCCCCCATCAATCCGCTGCGCCAATCACAGCCCTCGCTTTGCGACCACCTCGCCAACCGGGCGCAGCGATTGGGCGCTCGGCGGATGCGCGCGTGCGCACAACCTCACAGCCAGAGTCCGGGCGGAAGGGGGGGGGAGGAGCAGACGTGCCCTCACGCGGCCTTAAAGGGGCAGGCGGCGGGATGGGGCGGGGGGCGGGCAAGGTGCCTGAGGAGCCAGGGCTGCCCACCCAGGCACGGGTCCCTCAGCGCTGGGAGATCCTGGGCAGGGAGTGCGAGTGGCCCTGGGTCAGCCACCACCGTGACACGCTGTCCACCTCTTCTATGGGGCTGTTCTTCTCAAGCCCCGGACCTCAACCTGTGTGTGCATTAATGGGCTGGCTCGTCTATAAATAAATGTGTCTAAATAAAAAAATGTATATAAATAAGTAATTGTGTCTAAATAAATACAGAATAGGTTCTTTCCATGGAGGCATTTAAAGAAAGGCTGGACATGGTGCCTTGGTCTGGTCGACAAGGTGGTGATTGGTCACAGATTGGACTTGATCTCAGAGGTCTTTTCTAACCTCAGTGATCCTGTGATTCTTTCCATGAGGATGGTAGAGCAATGGAACAGCTACCCAGGGAGGTCATGGACTCTCCCTCTCTGGAGACATTCCAAACCCAACCTGGATGTGTTCCTCTGCCGCCTGCTCCAGGTGACCCTGGCTGGGCAGGCGGGTTGGACTGGGCGACCTCCAGAGGCCCCTTTCAACCCCAACCATTCCACGATTCTGTGAAATCCGCAACAACCTGACTCCTCAGCCCAGCAGGTTGTGGGGCTGAGCAGTCCACGCTCCTGTGCACACATTAACATCTGTTTCATTACCCTTCCCTGCTCCGCCTGCCATGGCTGATTCATCCCTCGCACCTCCAGCCTGGGCCTACTTGGGTGCTGCACATCGTGGTGAGGATCCAGGAGGAGCCGAGGAGGCTGTGACACTCAGACAAGGCTGACACCGTGATCAGAACCACCCGTCACGGCCACATCTCCTGGCCCTGCAGCCCCCGCTCTCATGTGGCTGTGACACCCGTCTCCTCTCCTTCCCCAGGTCCCTCTGACCCAGCAGCTCGTGCTCCAGGAGGTGTTCCATGCTGTCTGTCAAAAGCGAGATCTCCTCCGTTGCCCCCTCGCTCGGTGCTGTGAGTTTTCCCTGTTGCAGGAACACCAAACTGTGAATTCCCGGTGACTCATCGTCACTCCCTGTCACAGCAGCGTCTTCTGCTGTGGAAGTCTACGTTTGGGAAATGATTCAGTCCTGCAGGAGAGAGAGAAAGCTCCTCCAGGAATGTGGCTCATGGATGTAGAAGGCAAGCCTGCTCAGGGTGTCTGCTTTTAAGGGAGGCAGTCAAAAACTGCTTTCCAGCTTGCCTGGTGCACCCAAAGCCATGAAAATAGTAGAAATATTGATTTTAAGGCCTGTCTATGCACAGATTTTCTTTTTTTTAATAGTTCACTGCTTTGGAGAGAAGTGAGATGGAGAAGTCCAGGTTGGATATATCGGTAGGAAGCTGTTAATATAAAGGTGGAGGAGTCCTCTCACAGAACAGCATCCACATGGTGGTAAAGGCTTTTCTTACACTCACCATGCTGCTTTCTAGCTCAGCAAAGGCACTGTGGTAAAAACCCTTCTTGTCTGCACAAGTGCAAAAAAGTCCTGGCTTGTGTCCCTCTGGCTGTGAGGCAGCGAGGGAAATCTGTGATCTGCCTGTGTTTCTTCCTGTGGTGGACTCAGTCGGCTCCAGATGACTCCGTGCTGAGAGACTGGGAGGACTGGAGAAGAAAGATTGGCAGCGAGCAATGCCCTGCAGAGCAAATATCATCTCCAAGTTCCCCTGGTGTTTCAGGGAGCTTAGATCCAAGGTTTTACTACAGTCCTCACTGTATCTCTAATAAAAAATGAAATGCAAATGACTCAAAATCAGCCCGGGCTGTGCCAGATGCACCAGAATGAAAACTGTGCTCTGAGAACAAGCTGGGCTCCAACTCATTCCCACCTCGGTTCTGTCAAGGAGCATTTGTGCAGGCAAGAATATCCACACTCCTGTCACTCACAGGGATTGTGGATCTTGTGCGGAGGATCTCGGATGCATCACACACTAGTTAAGGGGGCTGGAGTTTCAAGGGCAAATGAGGTATCTTTAAACATCACACCCGTTTCTAAAAGCAGAGCCCCGTGTCCTCGGTTGCCCTCTGTGATTTGCAGACAGCTTAGGGCTGATGTGCCTCTATCGGCCTTTTGGGGTTTAGTTGTTTTTAATGGCTGCTCTGGGTGAGATTTGAGCAGTTTGGAGGCGTTGGGCTTGAGTCACGTATCCTTGGAGGAGCTGGAAAAACAGGTCTGGATCTCCTGGCCAATAAATAGCCCCATGCCTGGATATGCAGGAGAACAGGATCTCCTGGGCTAGGCAATGCTGCCACCTCCTGCCTGTCGGAGGACAGCTCTGGGTCCGGGGGACATCTCTGTGTCAAGGGGACATTTCTGTGTCTGGGGGACAGCTCTGTGTCCAGGAGATATCACTGTGTCCAGGGAACATGTCTCGGGGACATCTGTGTGTCCAGGAGACAGCTCTTCTATTCAGGGGACAGCTCTGTGCCCAGAGGACATCTCTGTGCCCAGGGGACATTGCCGGAGGCGTGGGCCAGACAACATCCCGCAGGGATGCAGAGCCACACGGTGCAAACACATCCAGGCTCCCATCTTCCCCCAGACATTTTCAGGCCAGTTGGGTGTTGTGAAAAATGATGACCAGCATCAGCATTCAGTGGTTTTTATGCTGATTATTTTTAACATGCATTCAACTAATGGGGCCCTCAGGCAGGTGAAAATGGGGGGGGGGGATTCAAAGGAAGATCAGCCTAACCAATGTGGGAAGGGCTGCAGGACAGGCTGGAGGATAGCACAGAGCTGGCAGAAGTCAGCCAACACAAACCAGGTAAAACCAGGAGGCAGAAGAGAAGAAAGACCTACCAGAACAGCTGCAGCTCCACCACTCTGGCCAGGAGCAGTGAGGATAGCTGTGAACACCCTCCTGCACTGGCACCAGTGCGTGGGGAACATTTCCACCCCATCTCCAGCTCTGGAGCTCTGTAAGGGAGGAGCTGGAAGCCCCATGTGCCCGTGTCACCCTGAGCGCCATGTCAAGGTGACCTCAACCTGCTTCCCGTTTCCTCACTCCCGTGGTTGCAGACTACGTCTGTCTGTGGGCTGGGGACACCACATTGGATCCTACATTCTGGCTGTACATCCTAGCCCCTCTGGGCTCTGTTCATGTCTCCACAGCAGCACAGAGAGCTTTGTTCCGTTCACAGGACAGGGAAGGTGCATTTCTGTTTCTGGGTGGACAGAATTCAACCCGGAAAACCAACAGCACTATTCAGAGCATGAGGGTGGAGGAGATTCATAGCCTGGTGGATCCAAAATGTCCAGAAGCTGATCAGATCTAGAGGTGGGTCTCACCTGGTGTGTTGTCCCCTCCTGTGTCAGGACAAAGTCCACCTGTACAAGAGCTTTTGCTGTTTTTCACTTGGGGCAACTGATCTGTCCTCTCTTCATGTCACAGTGCAGGAAAATTCCTCTCTGAGCCCCTTGTGAGAAACCACATCCTATGACACCATGTTTGGGGTTCTCCTTGCTGAGCAATGAAGATACTGGTGGTTTGAAAGCAGTCCTGGCCTTGGGAAAATCCTATTGTGGCCTCTTCCTTGGGGTTCATGACACGAGTCTTCAGGAAAGCACGGAAGTTGGTGAGGACAGACAATATGAGGTCAACACAAACTTAAAACTCAGAGAGACACTGATTAGATTTGAAATTATGTCAATGAAAATCACTGAAAATGTAAGTTGGGAGGGGAATTTTAGGCTGTGGTTGCTCAGCAGCTGACCTGACCTAGGGCCTCACTGCTGCTCATACAGGATGGTCTCACTTCTGCATCCTTTTTCCCTCCTGCTCACCCTACTCAATTCCCAGCTCTGGCGGCTTATCAGACCCTCCATGGCCGGCTCAGCTCTCCAAACCTACGGAAAACTGCCCAAGTGGTTTCTCTTGGTGTTTTCTCTGGGTTAATATTCTGCCAGACTGGTGATCTAAGTGGCTCAAGGAACTCCAGGGGACAGTGCAAGGGTTGCTCCAGGTTGGCAAAACACCAGGCAGGAAGGGTCAGATGGGAAAAATGAAGTAACATCCTCCACTGCCTAGAAAGGTGCTCTGCAGACTACCAGGAGAGAGGTTGAGAATCCATGAATTCCCTGCTAACAGGGAGAACACCAACCTCAGCACCACCACCAAAGGGGATGGGGTGAACTGCACAGCTAAAATGCCCACAGGCTATTCTTTAGCTCCTGTAGAATCACAGAACATGTTGAGTTGGAAGGGACCCATCAGGTTCATCGAGTCCAACTCCTGTTCACTGTTATTTTTAACATCTTTCAGGGACACTAAGACAAAGAAAACATCTTTATATCTGCATCACTTCATAGAGTGAAAGGAGTAAATCCTCTCTGTTCTCTTTCCAAAAGGCAGGCCAGAAGTCCTGCTGCATGACCAAGCCTCCAGTGTGAGCAGCCCCCTTGATGCCAGCGTTGGTCATCCTTTATTTGTGCCTGCTTTGCAACTGAGCATCCCCAAACTTCTTCATTTGATCCCAGCAAAAGAGAGAAATGTTTTCAGTATAAGAAACCAGCTGTTGGATGCAGCACTGATGGAGTAGCATCCTTTGCATGTCACTGTGTCAGCAAATATGTACTGTCGTGAGGTTGGAGAGGGATGGAACTGCTCATCCTCCTGGGCAGCAGGAATGTCCCAGGCTCCTGTCTAAAAGCTCCTGGGGAGGCAGGAACAGTGAAATGACAAGCTGAGCAAAGCCATGATTGAAAAAGTCAAAAGACAGGCAGTGCCTGCTCACACTCAGGTCAGGTTACAATTACAGAGCCTCTGTGGAGTGGAGCTCCCATCTCCCAGGGCTTCCCTCCTGCTGCTGTGGGGAGGACCCGGGAGCACCAGGGGTGCACACACTGAATGATTCTGAAAAACAAACCACAAAGGGCAAAGTGACATGTCACAGCTGAGCTGAGCTGACAGATCCCATGCCCTGCCTGCTCCTGGCTCCAGCAGTCCGGCCCCGAGCCGAGCCCAGCCCATGTGCCTCCTGACCAGACAATTGCCTTGTTTTGCCAAGCCAATTTTCTGATGGTTTAGGGAATCAAACTGTCTCATGGCAAAGTCCAACAAAACTGGAGTCAATGCAAAGGAAAAAGAAAAATGTGATCGGGAGAAGCCCAAGACCTTGCTATCAAGCAACCCGGCCTGGTGGGAGGTGACCCTGCCCGTGGCAGAGGGGTTGGGACTAGATGATCTGTAAGGTCCCTTCCAACCCTTAATATTCTATGATTCTGTGATCTTGAGAAATCAAACTCTTGTCTTCTGTATTTTGGCTCATCCCTCCAGCCACCCAGCTTCAGCCCCTCTCCAGAGGGGCACATTCACCTCGTTTGTGTAGCCAGGAAAAACCAAAATCTCTATCTTCAGCCCAAGGTCCAATCTGCTCTCTGAAGTTTTTATTGTCTCAGAAAGATGACAAACCCAAGGAAGTTTTGTCCTCAGTTTTTCCTTATAAGCTGGCAAAACAAGGGTGCGGATGAACACAAAGAGATACCACCAGTGGGTGTCACTGAGTCCTGGGCAGCCAAAATCATCTCAGAATTCCTTTGCTCTTTGGCAGGAGGGGAAAATGAGCTTCTGGCATGACCTAGAGATTTGTGCTTTCAATCAGATCTGGGTCACAGGTCTGCAGACACAGCAGGTCCTTGCCTGGGACACCCTCTCTGCTCTGGCATCTCCTCACACTCCCTGTGCCCACACCTTACACCAGCAGCATGTCCTTCACACAGAGGCCTCTGCCCTCCCTCCTGAGCCCCTGGTTCAGCTTTGAGCTGATCTCAGCTCATTCTCCATCCAGCTATTTTTAGCAGAGCTTATGGTGTTTGGGAAAATGGCTGCAGGGGAGCAGATTGTGCCAGTAGGAACCAACCCAGGTTCGTTCTGGGAACGCCATGTGAGGTAGCTCACTTTGGGATGCTCCTGCTCAAGGACAGGTGGCTTTGCCACCCGTCTGGCCAAACCCTCCTACCCTCTCAGGTGCCTCTGGCAGAGCAGGGTGATGTGGGGCTCACTAGGACATTGCAGTGTGGCAGGAGGGATCCAGTCCTTCCACATTCCTTGGGCAGTGTCCTGCCTGACACCCACCCACACCAAGGGCATCCACTGGCAGCAAAGAGGTGCCATTGGCCACCTCTGCCAGGGCCACTTGTCCCTGCCCTCACATCACACCCTCCCCTGCGCTGGCACAGGGCTGTGGGGAGGCAGCCCAGGGATCTGCTCCAGGTTGAAAATAACTGTTTTTCCGGAACAGTCTGACATTGGCTGCATTTGCCAGGCTGGCTCTCAGCTCAAAACTTCAGTGCCGGCGCTGGCACAAGGCAAGAGGCACCATTATTTTTGGCAAGAGTGACTGCTTTAAGTGTTTGCACGCAACCCTCACAAAGTTGTCATCCCTTGGAGTTACAGCCAGCACAGGCAATGCCTTTTTGCATCAGCAAAGATATGAGCAGCCATCCCATGTCTGCCCCAGAGCCTGGGATTTCATCTCCAGTGCTGCTCCAGGAGAAGGACAGCAGAGACAGGTAAGGCTGGGATGAGCCTCCCCCACCTATGCCAAAACCTTGTGCTCGACTACATCGTGTCTCCAGACAGATCCCATCAGCCACAGCCATGAAGCATCGTGCCTTGCTCATCCTCAGGCAGGGAAGGGACACGGTGGGCCCTGGAGCTGGGGCACGGCTTTGGGACAGAGCTTGGATCAGGTTTGGGACAGTGGGACAAATCTCTTTCTCACAGTGCTTGAATCGAAGCAAAGGTGTCTGTGTCCAGGGAGAAGGTGTCCACGAGCTAACAGTGCCATTTCCAAGCCTGAAAGAAGTGTGAGAGGAATTCTGCAGTCTGGGACATTCTTGGGTGTTTGGAAAGAGGGGTTTTTTAAGTACTGCAGGAAAAGGGGGATTTTCAAGTAACTTGGATGATTCATAGGAAATGTTGTTAGTGCACAGCTGAAGCTCTACCACTGAACTTGTTCCCTGGAAGACTCTTTCCTGCAGAGCGTGTGAAGCTGAAGTCCAAACTTTCCAGTGATGTCAGACTTGAAATTGCTTTGGGTGCTTGAGAGGATGCGCTGGGAGGTGAGGTAAGAGAGTCTGAAGAAGCCACGGGCCAAAAAAAGGTGTAAATGGCAGCACAGCTGATTCACTGCATGTCAAGTGCTGTGGATAAGTCGTCAGCAGCAGTTTCTCTGGTGCTTTTGAATTAATTACCCTGCTGGTGCAGAGTTCTGGTATTTCGCATCCAAGGCACATTTCCTCTGTGACTGCTTAAATCAGTCAGGTTCAAATCACTGAGGTGAGTCTGCTCTAACACAAAGTAATTCAGCTTGTGGATGACAGCTGATACACCTGGGAGTAAATCTTCCTCCTAAGTATAATTTCTTGAACCATTTCAGGGAACATGGGTTTTATACATGTCATCTGCTGTGGTTTAGGATGCCCTTCTTCTTCGGGAAGACGGCAGAAAAAAAATCAGCTGGTGCAGAGTGTCTGCTGCAGCAGCAGAACAAGAGCCTGGAGTGCAGGACGTGGCCAGCTGGATCCTGTCTGTCCAGTGCAGGAATTGGCTGTGCTGGGTGGACATCGCTGCTCTCCAGTGGCAAGAGCCAGCTGAGCACAGTCTGTCCCAGAAAGCCCATCACCCTCTTCTCGGAGTGCTCTGAATTTCTTGAGACATTGGGGGAGAAATGACTTGGAGCTGGAGCAGAGGCTGGTTCTGCTGTCCCCCAAGCCCCTTCACAGCAGGGATGCTCCCTCTGCTCCCCACCTCCTGAGTCTCAAAGCATTCAAAGGCTGCCCCAGGGTGAGGATCAGCAGTCCAGCAGATTGCAGATCAGGGGCCCAATCAAGCACTTCTGGGGCCAGTGATGTTATCACTATCAGCACCTCCTCAGGGGTCATGGAGTAGATACTGTGGAGTCAGGACATTACAGCCCCTTCCATTTTTTTAAAGCAAGTTTCTTCCTCCCAAGATCGGAAAGAAAAACCTCTTTGAGAGCACCCCTGAGACCCTGGAGATAACAGCGCAGCAGAAAGGAGCCCCTTCCCTCACGGGGCTGGTTTGTAAACGTCCCTGTGATTTTTTAAACATGATATTTCCTAATCCATCTTCCTGATTTCTAAATCCTGGGGGAGAGTCACAGAAGACAAGCTCTGCTGGATGCTGTGTGCTGGCCCACCTCCCAGAAGCCTTGCACAAGGGCACGGCATTGGGAAGCTATTGGGCAAAGGCTGGACATCTGATTCCAGACAAATTGTGTCTGGAAGCCTGGGGCTCCAGCCCCTTTGTAAGTGTGTCCTCCCAGGGGTAAGATCCGCTTGTATCTTGTCCCTTCCAACAGTCACCTGCAGGCCTAAATATCTTCTCTACTGAATGGATCAGCTTTTCAGTCATTCAAAAGCTGGTAGTTGTTGAGATTTTAAAAAAAAAACATAACACAATGGGCTGAGCGATGCTGTTTGATTATGCCTGAATGTTTTCTCTCCCCTCCTCCAAAGATCATCACGAGCTCCGGTTCATCAGCGTTTGGGAAAAGCGCAGGGAGGAAAGTGCCAGATAAGGGGAAAGGCTCATCACATGTTATTGTTACCACAGCACTGGAAATATCACTAACAAATCAATCAGCCCCTTGATGCACAAGGCCCTGCCCCACATCCCCTCTGGAGCAGCAGTCACGACACGTGGGTCCCACTTCATCGCCTGAGGAGCAGAGCGAGCAGATGAAAAGGGTGCAGGCTGTCCCGGTTGGGCGCACTCGAGAATGAGCTCTGTCAAGGGCTCCTTCATTGACGGGCCTTCAGCTAATTTTAGCACCAGTGATCAGCAGCTCAGCACAGCACAGGGGAGCCACGGTTTGCAAAAGCAGGAGTCCGTGTTAGACACACCAGCCAATATTCGGGGAGACGCAGGAATGGCTCTACGGGGTCTCATGGGCAGCTCTGAGATTGGCCTGCTCACACTCTGAACCAGACAGGGACACTCCAACTTCAGCCCCAGAGCTGGGTGGCAGTGAGACCCTGTGGGGACAGCTGAACTGGGGGTCACTGACACAAGGCAGCTTGTGGCCACGGTGCTTTCTGGCAGACTGAGTTGCTCCTATTGCTCAGAGGCACAGGGACAGCCATTTGAGCACCCTGGGATGCAGCTGGATGCCCTGAAGAGCAGGGTGCTTCACATACACCCATGATGCAAATCTGGGAGCAGCACCAGCTAGGGACAAGCCTCCCTTCTCCTCTGCACTGACTGTAGCTCCAGCACACACGGCACAAGCTCCCTCTGCAGAGTCCTCTGCCGAGGGGGAATGGGTCCTGGCAGGGATTGGTCCCTGCTATTGAACTGGAGGGCAGCTCCAACAACCCAGGATCAGATTCAGCTGCAGAGCAGACCCATGATGGGAACACAGCTCTGCTGGTCACTGCCCCTGCTCTTGTTGGCTCTGAAACTACAGAGTGAAAATACAGGTATTGTTATTTGTCACTGTGTGAGGCTCCGGGTGCAGAGCTCTCATACCCATGCTCCTTTCTGAGCCACCTCCTTTGGGTCTGGGTGGTGGTGACTGATTCCTGGCACAGGAATGTCACACAGCAAGGTCACCTCACCCTGATTACAGGTCCAAATCCCATTAGTACCTGGGGAGCAGACTGAAATCTCATGTGACTCAGGCATGAGGCTCATCACCTCTCTCCTAAGTGAGGAAGTTCCCATGCTATCCCAAGGTCTCTTGTGATCCTGCCTCCAGAGGGACACAGAGTGCCCCAGGTCCCCAGAGCAGGGGAGGGTGTGTGGAGGCTGAGCAGTGGCTCCCCACAGCAAACATGTGTCGCCTGGGCTGATGGAGCCGGGCCCCAGGTCTGGGATTCAACCTGGCACCTGATACAGGCTATTTTTTCACTTTGAAGCTTCTCAAGAGAATTTCAATGTGTGGGAGACAAAAAAAGGTCTGAGTCGGGTGAGGAGGAAAGGAGTGTTTTACGTTCACACAAGGGCAGACCTGTTGCAGCCGTGGGGTGCAGCAGCGGGCAGCGTCCCTCAGGTGAGGAAGTGGTGTGCCATGTTCCCAGGAAGCTCCTGGTCTGTGGTTCCTTCTTAGGACAACACATAAGTGCCACGTGGCAGCTCATCCAGGCCAATACTTTGGCTCCCGCTGTGGCCCAGGGCAGATGTTTACAGAGGCACAGAGTAAGGGCATAGGAAGGCTTCCCAGGAACAGTTCCTGAGCTCCCCCCAGTCCCCCAGCCTTAGGGAAGAGGTGGTGGTTCTTTGTGTTTAACAACCCAAAGGATTTTTCTTCCATGAATTCATCCAGTTCCTGTTTAAATGCTTTGCATCTGTCACATCCTGTGGTGAGGAGCTCCACGGTTTAACTATACGTTGCACCGAGAACCACTTCCTCCTCCTGGTTTCAAACTTCCCTCCAGGTAGTTTCATGTGGAGCTTGTACTCCTCTACTGGAAGAGATGGTGAGTAATCACCCCTCCATGCCCTCACATGCCTCCCAAGGCAGCGCAGATCTGTATTACACCCATCACCATCATCCCTTCTCCTGGCCATGATGCTGTTCCTTGCACAGAGGCTGCTCCAGAGCTTGGGGAATTCCTTCTTCCCTTCTCAGAGCCTCTTCCATATATCCCTCTTGAGACAAGGCAATGGGGAGAGCTGGACACAGAATCCTTAGCGTGGGCACATCACCGGCTCACACAGTGGCACTGCTTCCTTTCTCATCCTCTGTTCTTTCCAGTTCACTTCCATTTATTATTTTTTTTCTGCCTTCTCTGCCCCAGTATCCCTTCCTGGGAGGAGATGCACCAGTCAGAGCCCATCACAGTGTTAGGACTGGTTTGTGTTTGCTCTGCCTTTGCCTGAGTTTCCTTGGCTGCCTGTCCCTCCACACAGGGACACAGACCCAGCAGCTCCTTGCAGCCTGCCCTTGCCTGCTGTGCTCTGAAGAGCTCAGTGCTGGTGGCAAACATGGTCACTTTGGCCCTTTTCCAGATAATTTGTGGGCACACTCAATGGTTCCCCACAGGTAACATCCCTTCGCCGTGAAAACAAACGCTTTACTTCAGTCCTTCCTTTCCTGCCTGTAACAACTGCTCTGCCTGGCAGGTCTTTCCTCTTTTTCTCCTGAACAACACCATGTCCCCGAGGGGTTGTGGTGGGAGGCCTGGCCGGACACATCACAAAGCAGGTTTCCTTCCCTGCATCCTTGCAGGCTGGCCCCGTGATCCCCCTCTGCCGCGAGCAGGACCCAGGCTTGGCAGAGAGGTCTCTGGCTGGAAGATGTCAAGGCTGGTGACTCTCACCGCCAGGGCCTGCGGAGGACACCTGGAGCTGGGGTGTAGGCTGGTGAGTCAGGGCAAGTGGAAGAGCTGGAGCTGGAATCTCATCAATAATGGAAACACATTAATAATGGAGATGTCCCTCTGACGCTGCAGTCATCCTGTGGCTGGAGGGAAGAAGGTGAAGCAATGGCTGCTGACACACAGGGGAGCTCTGCTTTCAGCAGAAGCAGTTGATGGGCAGAGCACACCTTGGTCGGGTGCTGCCACTTTGGCAGGAAGTCCCGTGTTGTCAGAGCTGGGATAACCCAACAGGTACAGGGGATATGAGCTGTATGGGGTCCCTGGTACCCAGGCTGAGCTGCCACACCTCAGTGCCACCAGCGCCTGCAACTCCTGGCCATCATTTTATATTCCATGGAATGAGCTGCTGGGTTTTTTTCCATAACAAACTCCTCCCCGGTAAAACATCCTCCTTGCTAAGATGTGAGGTGGCGGGTAGTGGAGGACATGTGGGCAACTCCGTAAGCAGGCCCTGCAGCCTTTCTGCTGCTGCTGAGGCTCCAGGGATTTCTGCACCTCTCCTTCCACCTCAGCATCTTTTCATCTCTTCTCAGCCTTGGCATCTGGCAGCCCCACCAGGGACCTTCATTAATGCCAGGCAGCTGCCCACACCCAGTTCTCCGAAGCCTCCAGTGATTATTTTTCCCAAAATAAAGGGGGACCCAGGAATTAGGCTGCTCCCCTGAAAAAGCTCTTGGCCACGGACTTGCCCAGCCCACTGCACAAAGCTCAGGGTTGCCCACCCCGGCCCTCCTTCCCAGCAGAGAGCGGAGCCGGTGACCTTTGAAGTCTTTGTTTCAGGTGTCCTTTCTGTGCTGTGAGACTCCTGGGGTGGCTTTTTGCCTTTAGTAGTGAAACAAGCACCCAGTGATCCTCTCAAGGGGCAGCTGTTACACCTGCTGGTGGCAGAGATACAAACCCTGTAGTGGCAGAAGCACTCCCAGGTGTGTCTATGGAGCCAGGGATGGAGAGATAGCACATGGACTGGCTTGGCAGCTTGAAGGGGCTCTCACCTCTCTCCTACCCTTCATTTCTCTCTCAAGCAAGAGAACTCAGATCCTGCAACATCTCCTGTGCAGGCAGCACCTACTCTTGGAGGAATCTGCCTGGAGGAGTGGGTGCTGGTGGGACTCCAGAGTTGCCCAGTCCCAAAGGAGAAGTGAATCTCAAGGGGATGTGCCTCTGATCATCTTCTCATGCCCTCACCTTGCTCAGGAGAATGACTGCACCTGGGGATGGCTTGTGGGCAGGGGGTGCCCTGCTGCCCAGGCGTGTGGGGTGCCAGAGGGAGGAGGTGGTGCTCACGTGGAGCTCCAGCTCAGCGGGTGGGTGGTTGTGATGACGCGGCAGAAGCAGAAATTGTACAAAGTCAGGCAGGGATAAGATGTTGGTTTGATCAGTGGAAATGACTAATCAGCAGAAAACACCAGAATTTTCTGAACTCTTCTTACCTTTCTCATGTCTCCTTTCCTCCTCACTGCAGGCAGAGGGTACTTGGTGGGGTGGTGTGCCCATGCTGTGGGATGCTTTGGGCAATGAGCATTAGGGTTGATGGGTGTTGGTGGCCCCATCTCGGGCTGGACTGTCCTGAAGACATCTGTTCTTCTTCTCAGAGCTGTGGGATGCTGCAGACTCCCTGCATCCCAGCCCAGATGCCCATGGACTGTGCACATCCTGTTAATCCATGGCTTTCCAGAACAGAGCAGGGCAGAGGCAGGGACTAAGTGCCTGTCCTGCTCATGGGTTTTGAGACTCCATCCCCCAGGAAAGGCTTGGTGTATGTTCTTGATGGTCATGGATGGGAGATCATGCAGCCCACAGCCCTTATGAAACAGCCTGTTTGCTAACTGGGTAATGGTGCTCTCCAGCAAACTCTTGTCCTTCACCAGCAGAGACACAGCAAGAAAAGCAGCCACTAGCATCCCTCATTAGTGGGAGAAAGAAAATACTAAATACCAGTCCTGCTTGGTTAGCAGAGTGAGGGATGGCAGAGGGCTCTGAGCACTTCTCCACAATGGTCCTGAGAGAGAAGGCACCACTGTCGGGGCAGAAAGTTGGATACCTTGGAATTCGGTGCCCTCACACCAGCCTCTGGCTTTCTCCTCAAGTTGTCATCACCATCAGCTGGCTCAGCTGGTAACAGTGACATGGGACAGACTGGCGAAAGGCCCAGAGTCACCAGCCCTGGGAGAGAAATGCGGATTTTGGGATCGGAAAAGCAAGGCAAGGCAGCAGAGTGGAGAGAGAAGGACCACAGAGGCTAGTGTACATGAATCTTTAACCACTAAAACCACTAAATACATGAGACTTGGGCTGCTGTAGCCTCAGAGAAGCCAAGAGTGGCTGAAGCCTCCTCCATGAAGGAGCTCTGCACAGGGCTCATAAATAACACTCTTGGAAATAAAGAGCTGACTCTTAATTTATTCTACTTGGATCAAATCCTATCTGCTTATTTTTAGCCTGTGCTCTGCCTTGTGGTGCAGGCATGTGGCTGGAGCCTGTACCTCTGTTCTGACCCCTGGAGCTGACACCATTTCTACCTGCCTGGGAGCCCTCTCTGGGCACAGCCGTGGCCAAGTACATGGATGGGATTATCCTGAGAAGGGATGCACAGCCCTCCTTCCCTCCCACGGATGATTTAAGCACGTTAAATGGGAAGGGAAGAAGGAAGAGAAAGGAATGACATCTGTGTGGTTTTTCTGGAGTTGCTCATGCTGATGGCAAGCTCAGCAGAACGAAGACCTTTCATTTCACAGGTTCTTTCCTCCTTTCCCGCAGCTCAAATTGCCCTGCCTTGCCCAGAACACACAAGCTCTGAGGCTGCAGGCAAAGTCCACTTCCGAGCCTGGCAGTGTGGGAGGAAGTTTTGTGATTAGGATGCACCTGCGAGCACATTCTTGAGCTCCTGTTTTTTTCCCTGTGTTTTCATTTCCACCATGAATAGCCGATAGCCGCGTGTGGTCACCAAGCCCTTTTCAAGACGGGAAAGAAATCCAAAGAACAGCAATAATGGAAAAGATTAAATGGAGGAAATGTAACTTTCCTGTGCAAACCTGCTGCTGGGAGAGGAACCCCCGCCTGCTGTTGTTATTCGGCAGAGCCTGGACTGCCGTGCTTTGCATGGCTGGAGGCCGTGCTGTATTTTCTGAGCAAGCCCTGTCTAACTCAAAGCTTGTCTGGTGCGTTCCCAGAGAGCCCCCTGATGGCTTTAGCTTTCATTCCAACAGCCTGAACGCTAATGTTTGGAGTAGCAGGGAAAGTCCCTGTCAACAGCAAAAGGCTTTCCTGGAGCTGGCAGAAGCTTGGGCTGAGATGTAGGGGGGCAATAACCACCTCCTAGGCAATTCCTGGTGCCTTCTGCCTGGATGGTTGCTGGGCAGCCACAAGTTCCTGCCTCCCATCTGCCTCTCTCTTCCTGAGGCTTTCACCACAATGCCTATTTTGAGCTGGAGCCCAGAACCATCAGGTATTTCTCCAGCCTCTGGACTGAGCCTGTGGTCAATCAAACAAGGAGTGTCACCGGGGATCTAGTCCCACCAGCCACAGGGGGTCGATTTTTTTCTTAAATACTGCCAGAAAAGGGCTGGCAGAGCACTCCTGCTGTGGCAGTGGGTAGGAGGAGGGCTGGGCAGTGCTGTGGAGGTGGCTCACCCTTGCTCTTTGAGAAGCATCCTGTAAAAACAGTTCTGCAATGAGGTTGCACAAAGCTGGCTCTGTTGCAGGTGAAGCCAGTCCTGCCTCCCTCGGCGGCTGTGTGGTCCCACCTGTGACCCCACACACGGTCTCACTCCCTGCCATTGCTTGCCGGGTTTTGTGTTGGCAGGTCGGGGGCACACCCACAAGAGAGCTGGTGCCAAGACTGCCAGGGGACAGCCCACCCCGTTGGAACACTTCAACCTGAGCACAACACCTCACGCTGGGACACAAACACTTGCGCCCAACCAGCCACCGCCTATTTGCTTTCCTCGTGTAAGGAGAGCCAGACCAGGGCAGCCGGCCTACTTCCACACCTCCCTGGGGAGCCCTGGAGTGGTGACAGCACTGTCACACTGCTCCTGGCCCCTGAGCCACCCCGGTGAGGTGAGTGGGGTCACAGCCCCAGTCCAGAGCTGGATGAGAGGTGAGAGGTGTGTGGGGCCAGCAGCATAGCAGGAAGGAAATGACTTGCACTGGGGGGAAGGAGGTGTCAGGAAGGGGGACAGCAGGGCCATCCTGCAAGGAACTCGCTGGAGCCAGGTTACACAGCCTCTGAAAAACTGGACTGGAATGGCAAATATTCCCGAGGCAACACCCACGGTGTGAGCTGGCCGGGGTGGAGCTGGGCCTGGCGGGGTCAGGGCGCTGACCAAGGAGGGAGCACTGCCCTGCTGGGACTCCCTCGGCAGCTGATGGAGTGTGGTTCCTGCCCTGGCATGATCATCCACAGTATGCTGATGGGCGCAAAGCAGCAGTGATGTGTCTCGAGGGCTGATAGCTTCACTGGACGTGGCAGTAAAACCCAAGGACAGAGCTGGAGAACTCCTGATGTCGGTGCGATGACAGCCCAAAGGCTGCCTGGCCAGGCCTTTCTCTACTTCAGAAAGCACCTGGTCAAGGACTGAATCACTGCTGACACCTGCAAGGGAGGAAGGACATCTGTGTTCCCAAGGCCACAGCCAGGTAATGCCCTCACTGCCCAGCCACATGCAGGTCTCTCCCATGGCCACGTCTTTCCCTAAGCCCATACAGCATGGAACAGCCCGGGAACAATTGTCCTGGGGTGGCTTTACCCTGGCCACCCACCCATCCAGGGGACATCGCTGTATGTTCATTGACCTCTCCCCCAAAGACCAACCTGGGCTTATTCCCATTCTTGGCTTCTCCTGTCGCTTGGCAGCCCAGCTTATCCACCCACAACTGCTCCTGTGTGCTCCAGCAACCCCCTCTTCAGTGCAGGGATCAAGGAGAGCAGTTTCACAGTCATTGCTTGGGGCCCCATGAGCTGCACCTGGCCTCTCCATGGGCAGCATGGGATACAGGCAGGGCAGGCAGGGGGACAGGATGGCCTTCCTGGCACCAGCACTGGGTGGGAGCCAGTGGAGCAGGTGCATGTGGGTCCCCATGCTGCCCTGCCCAGCCCATATGAAAAATGGTCCCAGAAAGGGACCCAGAGGGAAGGACTGGAGGTGCCAGACACCTTGTCCTGGCCTGTGGTAGTTTTGGATCTAGATACAGATGCTGCCTGTGACTTGCATGAGCCACTGAAGGACTCAGAGTCCTTTTTAATGTGACGCTTTTTGCACACTGCAGGTCAGCCTGGAAAAACCCAGGTGCTGCCGTCCCCTCCCTGTGGTCGGGATGAATCCGAGCTCCCAGCGCAGTAGCTGGCTAAGGAACAGCCTCACTTCTCAATAGCTTGTTTATGAGGATGTAAACACCTCACCAGCATAATAACAACTTCATGCCAAGTAGCCACTGGCTCCCAGTGCCCTAATCCTGGCAACCATTTCCGTGGCCGAGCAGCTGCTGAGCAACGGCAGAGCCGAGGGGCAGTGGCCGGGGGGCACCATGGCATCAACGGGGGCTGCACACCGGAGCTGCAGCAAGGCCATGGAGACACCGGGGACCCGTCCCTGTTATTTATGGCAGGTGTTATTTATGGCAAGGTGGTGCGTCCCCTGCTCTCCAGCCGCGGCTGCTGCCGGGCACCGCGGCTTGAGGACGGACCAGAGGACAGGGGGGCCAATACAGAGCCGGGCCCGGCGCTGGCGGGTCGGCTGCTGTTGCAGAAGGGAGCCCC
>VXAY01005274.1:1515370-1545196 GCA_013399855.1 Oxyruncus cristatus | reverse complement strand
TGTCACCGCCCGCAGCAGCGCGACAGCGGCCGCGGCCGGGCACGGCGACCTGCGCCGCAGGTGAGAGCCGGGGCCTGGGCGTTCGGTGCGCGGAGGGGAGGCCGGGGCTGCGCGGGGAGCGAGGGTGGCACCCCCGGGGCGCGGTGGAACCTGCGGGCCCGGAGCTGGGGATCCCTGCGCGCCGGTCTTGGGGCGGGCCGAGGGGGCGGCCGTGTCTGCGTTACGGACTGGGATGTCTGGAGTCCCCTGGTTGCGGGCAGGGATGCTCGGAGCCCTCTGGTTAGAAACAGGGATGCTGGGAGCCCCCTGGTTACAGACAGGGGTGCTCGGAGCCCCCTGGTTACAGACAGGGATGCCCCCCCCCCGTTACGGACAGGGATGCTGGCAGCCCCTTCGTTACGGACAGGGATGCTGGGAGCCGCCGGGGCGGCAGTGACAGCTCACATGCGGGCAGCTGCCTGGGAGGAAGGGCTGGGGAAACGAAAGCAGCTCCTACGCTGTCCAGCTGCTCCAACGCTGCCCAGAAATGCTGCGTTTCAGTTTTGCACAGTTCCCTTGTACCTCCCATGCCTCAGGTCAGGGGGGTGAGGAGAGGAAAAGAGGTTTCCCCAGCGTGGGGAAAACCCCCCAAAGCATCTTCGTGCTCTGGGGATGCTGCTGCAGGGATCAATGCTGGCATGCCCTCAGCTGCAGGACATCCCTCCAGGGCTCAGGGGGTGTCTCAAATCAGGGCTTTCCACCTTCCTCCACTACAGGCCTTCCTCTCAGCAAGGGTTTTGCCCAGGCAGAGGACACAGAGCTTGTCCAACAGTCCTTGATGGAAATCCTTCTACCTGGACACCTTGGAAGCATCCAGAGGGGTGCAGAAAAGTGTCTCCTACTCCCCATGTGTTATGGCAGCCAGTGCCATGCCACAGGCAGGGGAGGCAGCCAAATTGCAGAGGGCAGGGATGACAGCTGGCAGGGTGACGTACCCCTATCAGGCAGGTGAAGGTCCAATGCCCTCTCACTCTTGTTTGCTTGCTGTGCCAAGCCCAGCTCTCCTCCAGCACAGCAGTGGGCATATTCCAGGAGGGGACATTCGCCCTGCTTATTAGCTGGACCCTCCCCAGCAGAGGCTTGAGCTGTCCTGCCAGCCCCTCTCCCGGCTCCCACTGCAGGTGCCTGGGGCTGCAGCTTCCAAAGTGGGCACCTGGCTTGTTGCAGTCTGGCTGTAGAGGTTGGCACTGGCTGGGCAGGCAGTGGAGAGCAGGGGCAGAGCTGCCCTTCCTGTGCTGCTGCTTGTGCCATCTTGTTTTTACCCTGCCAAGCCACCTCTGCCTTGCCTTTGCTCTTCACCTCCTCCACAGGCAGGTGGAAAGCCTGGCAGAATTCCTTCCCCTGGCTGGGGTCTGGATCCAGCCAAGCTGTGCACTCTGCTGGTGTGGGCTGTGCCACATCTTTCTCCCTCAAGGCCTCCTGCCAGGAATGAAGCACTGTCTGTGATGCTTTGGGAGCTACTCCATCCATGTTTCCTGAGAAGAAAACAGTCATGAATCAGCTCTGATTTCCACACTCTGCAGGCAGAGACAAGGCAGTGCCCCGTGCCAGGCAGGGCACAGGCATTGCGTACCAGGGGCTGCCAGCACATCGGGCAGAGGCGTCAGCTTTGCCCACTTCTCCCCCCGTCCCTGTGGCTTTTGAACCCACCCTTGCTGTCACAGAAACATCTCTTGTTCAAGCACTGCAGAAACACTCTTTGTACTTTGAACAGGGCCCTTAAACACAAGGCAAGGCGCCAGGCGCAGGGAGGGAACAGCAGCAAGGAGCTGGAGTGGAGGTGGCAAACCCCACTTTGCCCTCGAGGACAGCCCCAGCACAGTCTCAGAGCTGAGTGGGAGCTGCCAGGCCCCTGCCTACACCTGGGGTCCCCCCTTGCCTGTACCCTGGCCTTGCACGTGGTCCCTGGAGTTTGGGCACATGTGTTTGTGTGTGTGTGTGTGTGTGTGTGTGTGTGGCAAGTCCCTGCCTGCCACACGTGGGTGTCTGCCCACGGCAGCCAGACTGCTCCTGCCTTGCAGCACTTCATGGTTTTATGGTTTTGGACTGTCATCCATGCCTTGCTTGTAAATGCAGATGGATTGAGCCCCTGGGGATGTGCTGTGTGGTGCCCCTGGCGCAGGGGAGGTGGCACAGCCGCTGCTCAGGATTGGGCACCAGAGCACCAGTCTGTCCTTGCCACAGCCTGTCCCTACTCCCTGCCACCCCTGCAGAGTGCCCTGCTGAGATGGCGAGTGCCAGTGGGGCGGAGCCCAATGCTGAGGATGCGGAGGAGGCTGAAGAGGCCATCTACGAGGAGGTGCTGCCCTGTGACAGGATGGAGCTGAGCCAGCGGCTGGCCGTGGAGGAGCTCATCACCACTGAGGCTAGCTACGTCCACAACATCCAGCTCTGTGTGTCAGACATCCGGGTACACCTCCAGAAGAAGCAGGTGACATGGGGCACATCCTCCTGCCCGGGGGCTGGGCACTGTAGGGTGAATCTGTCAAGAGCTGTGAGATGCTCAAATCCCCGCGGGGAGGTTGCCATGTGCTCACCTTTCGCCTTCCTGCCTGGGCTCTCCCTGACCAGCCATGGTCTGGGGTGGGATGGGCGTTGGGTCTGACCAAGTACAGCCATCCTGCAACTGTAACCATGTGCCTGTAACGTGAAAAGACCTCATTGCCCCACTTGGGAGCACAGACAGGTCTCCGCATTCCCAAACCCTCCTGAAACAGAGCATCGCTCCAGCTCCTCGGGTGTCACATGGGGCAGATGAGTGCTCAGCGGGGCCTGAGTGCCTCTGGAACACACAGCCCATCTCTGATGTATTTGGCTTAGCCTGGGGCATCTTTGTTCCCTTCAGCTGCCTGATCTGGACCTGGAAGGGCTCTTCTCTAACACCGACGACATCCTCCATGTCTCCAGACGGTTTCTGAAGGGTCTTGAGGCCACGGCCACCCAGGGGCAGGAGCAGCTGCTCTGCATCAGTAAGTGGTGCACTGCCAATAGCTGACCTGTGCCCACCCATGCCTTTGCTGGTGCTGGCAGTGCCACTGCCCAGTGCTGGGCATGTGTAGGTGCCATCCCCATCCCACCTGCCCTGACATCTCCTGCACCTCCCCTGGCTCTGGGAAGTGCTGCTCCACAGGGAGCCTGCCCCACAGGGGCAAGGCAGACCTGCCCAGCCTGCAGACAGTGGAGGGGGAGGAGCATCAGGCCCAGCTGGGTGGAGGTGCAGAGCACTGCCCTGGCACCCTTGGCTGGCACTGCTCTGCTGGCTTCACCCTTCCAGCAGGCTGGGGAAAAAAACCCACTCTCTGAGGGGTTTTTCTGAGGCCATAGGAAAGGACCAGACTTTTCAGCCTTGCTCTCCTTCCCCAGGCACCCTGTTCCATGAGTTCAAGGAAGAGATGGAGACTGTCTACAAGATCTACTGTGCCAGCTATGACCACGCCCTCCAGCTGGTGGAAAGCTACCGCAAGGACCCCAGGCTGCAGGAGGAGATCTTGGAGACCCTGAATGCAACAGTGTAGGTACCTGCTGCTGAGGCCACCACCTTCCTCTCCCTGTTTTACCTACTGGCTTTGCCCTTCTCCTCTCTGGACAAGCTGCCTGTATGGGTGTGTGTCACCAGGCTGGGTGTAATATCATGGCCACTGCCTTTGTGGCATTTCCTGGTGTAATCCCTGGCAGCCCGTCCTGGATCCTTGGGGCCACTTGCCAAAGGGCCACTACAGTTGGTGATTTTTTATGGTGGACCGCAAAAAAAAGGATGGGTGTCATGGACAGCTGCTGCCTCCCCCACTGTGCCCCACAAAGGGCACATGTTCCCCAGCTTGACCAGAGAGACAGGCTGCCCCTGGAGGACCTTCCAAACCCCTCCTGAACTATCAGGTGGGTCACACTCTCAGAGCAAGGAGACGCAGGAGTGGCAGGGGAGGAGCTCCTGGGATTTGCTGCTTAGAGCACAGGTAATGTGATTCCTGAATGAGATATGACTTGCCTTTGGGTCGAAGAGGAGTCTTGCCTGCACTTTGCTCACCCTCTCCCTCCCTGTTGCCCACAGAGCAAGCACAGATCCCGTGTCTCATAGCTAGACAAGCACAGCACTGTTCAGGGAGGCAGGGTGCCCACGTGGGGCTGGCACTGCCCTCGGGGCTGGCGGGGACAGCAGTGGCCCTGCAGCTGGAAGGTAACAAGGGTTCACAGCCAGAAATCCCCCATGACTTTGGGGCTCCTGTCTCCCCAAAATACTCACAGAGAAGCTGGCAGGAGCAGCAGGGCAGGAAGGCAGCTCCACGCCAACCTTGAGCAATTCCCCTCTCCATCAGGCCTCACACAGGCGCATCAGACCTCAGCTTCTTCCTGGTGATGCCGGTGCAGAGGGTCACCAAATACCCACTGCTGCTGGGGAAGATCCTGGAGAACACCCCGGCCAGTGCCAGCGCCCACCCAGCCCTGCAGGCAGCTGTTCGTGCCATGGCCCAGGTCAACACCAACATCAACGAGTACAAACGGCGCAGGGAAGTAGGTGAGTGGTTGGGGGGCTCGGTGCAGGCACGGGGCACAGCCCCTGGGAACCCCCAGCCCAACCCCAGTTGTCTCCCCTCGGCGTTGGGCTAATTCCCACTTAAATCAGTTCAAAGCTCTCCTGCTCTCCGCCCATCCTGCCTGGTGGAGCCACAGACTCTGTGCAGGCAGCTCCCAGAACTGCTCTGGTCCTGTAAATGCCACTCTGGGCAAGACCTGAAGGCTGCAGGAGCAGAGTGGCATGGGCAGTGGGGGCTGAGGATAAAACCAGTCTGTCTGCATTCCTGGGTCTGGGAAACTGAAAAGAACACTCCTGCCCTTGGGACAGGAGAAATCAGGCTCCCCACAGATGGGAGCCTGGCTTCTTTTTGGTTTTCCTAGTACTTTCCTTCTTTGATGCGGGTTGTGCTTATCCTGTTGATCAGCCCCAGCCCCTGCGCTTTCACCCTTGTTGCCTGCTCAGGCTGCTGAGGATGTTGCCACGAAGTCTCCTCTTCTGATCTTTTTTCCCCCTGCCTTGTGTCCCCCCATCCTGGGGCAGCAACCAAATACAACAAGGCCGAGCACCTGACGCTGCGGGATCGCCTGGCGCGCCTCAACACCCACTCCATCGCCAAGAAGACCACGCGGCTCAGCCGGCTCCTCATGCACGAGGCTGGCATCGTGGCCAAGGTGGGCAGCCCACGCCCCTCTGCCTGCACCCAGGGGCCTGCTGCCTCTCCTCCCAGGCCATTCCTGGGGCTTTCCGCTGCTCCCAAGGTGCCTCCCCCAAGGAATGGGGAGTGTGGGGTCAGGGGAGGGTGGGTGACGCTGGCACAGGAGCCACAGTCCTATTGTGGAGCAGCCTAAGGGTGCCTTCTGGTCCTCCATCCCAAGGACCAGCAGGGCAGGAGGGATGCAGGGACACACCTCGCTCCCTGCCTCGGAGCATTGCAGGGCAGAACTTTGGCCCCCAAAGGACCTACAGGATCCTTGAGCATCCCAACAAAAGCAAAGACACCCTAGTGTTCCCCAGCACCACGACCCCACCAAAAGCCTTGTTGCTGTCTGCACCCCAAGCAACCCATGTCCTGGCCCCTCTCCAGATTCCTGGAGCCCTTCAGAGCCTTCTCTACCTGTCCCCAGCCCTGTGAGCTTCAGGCAAGTGCCTGGCTGCTGTGTTAGCCCCCAGCAACGGAGACCTGGCTGGTGATAAGCTGCCTCTTGCTTTGCAGACAGAGGACAAGGAGTACGACGACCTGGAAGAGAAATTCCAGTGTGTGGTGTCCAGTGTGGCCGCCCTGAAGGAGAATGTAGCATCCTACCTGGGCCATTTAGAGGTAAAATCTTGACCACTGGCAGGGGGTTGGCCCCATTCAGGCTTCAGGACCTGTTCCTTGGGATTGCAGAACACTTAGGAAAGCAATAGCTGCTGGGGATGTTCAGGGATTTGCAGCTCAGCTAAAGTGTCCTGTTGTGTCAGGGAGTTGCACAACATCCAAGGATTGCTCAGGTCCAGGGGAGCTTAAACCAAAGCTGAGGCTTTGACAACACCATTCTGAGCTGGTGTCATTTGAGAATAATCTGTCCTTAAACTTATCATTATTTCAAGGTCTTAAATGACTGAAAAGGCCAAGTGTTGTTCAGCCTGGGGATTCTTGCTTTAATAACGGATGTAAGGCAGAAATGTCTCCATATCAGTCCTGACAACAAATTTCCCTTCTGAAATCACCTGGCTCAGCAGCTACTGTGATTTTCTTGTAGAAATCCCTTGGGGCATCTGAGGGAAATGAAAGTATGAGCGATGGCAAAACATGCAATCCCCGGACAGCATTATCAGGAAAGCCTCAGGAAATGGCAGAGGGTTCAGAAAGCAGCAGTTCATGGGCTGGAAAGACCTTGTCACAAAAATATTGAGAAGGGCTCCCCATATAGGATTGGGCAGGAGGTAAGGGAGTCTGATGCTTTCTCCCTTTCAGGCATTCCTGGTGCCAACCCCACACCAGCGTGACCTGCAGATGGATGAAGGACCCGCCCAGCAGTATCGGCACTTCGCAGAATGCCTCCAGTACACTGTTTTCCCAGAGTTTGTGAGTGCTCCTTCCCTGCACGTCTCCTTCAGCCAAGCATTGCTCTCTCACCTTCTGCAAGGGCACAGTGGGAGGCTGGCTGTTCCTGCAGGGCAGGGCAGCCAGGAGCTGAGGGGGACACCAGAGCAGTGTCCTCACAGTCCCCTGAGGCCTCAAATCTGCAGCAGAGCCAGGAGCAAGCAACAGGATCCATCAGCAGTCCCAGACACATGAAGTGAGGAACCAGCTTCAGGGCCCATCCAGGAGAGAAGGGAGGGCCTGGGCAGAGTCACAACTACAACACAGCTCCAGAGCCCATCCAGGGCTGGAGACAAGCTGCACTGTCTGTCTGATGGGTGCATCCAGGAGCTGGGCTACCTACAGCAGAGATCCAAGGACATAGGAACCAGCACACCCACAGTGACACTCATGCAGGGGCAGAGGGCCCTTAAATGGGCTGTGGGCTGAAGTGTGGGGGGAGGCCCAGGTGAAACTGGTTTGGGCCATTAAGGGGTCCTACCTGGTCGTTTGCATGGAGCACAAGTTTGGAATTGTGGCAGGCATGACTGCTCTCTACCAAGGGTTTGCTTTGCTTGGCATCCTATGTACCTTCAGGAAAAGATGCCTCAGATGCTTCCCACTCCACACAGAACCCCTCCACAGGTCCCCCAGCCTTTCACCCTCCATAAGGCAGTGCCCCATGCAGGCAGCTGGTCCCATCTGGGGGGCTCACATGGGGCTTTGGGTTCTCTCACCTCGCAGAAGCGACGGCTGGACAGGCTGGTCTGCCAGCCCCTCAGCAGCCTCTCGGACATGCTGGTGGGGCCCCAGCAGCTGGTCAAGAAGCGCCTGGACAAGCTGCTGGACTACGAGGAGATCCAGGAGCGGAAGAGCGAGATGGGCAGCGTGACGTATGACGAGGAGGCAGCCATGAACACCTACCTCGCCATCAATGACCTGCTCGTGGCGGAGCTCCCGCGGTTCAACCACGTGGCTGTGCAGCTCCTGAGGCAGATCCTGTGCTCCTTCAGCACCCTGCAGCGGGACCTGGCTGCCCAGGTCCTGCAACGGGCAGACAAGGAGCTGGAGCAGGTGAGCGTGACCCGTCAGCGTGTGTGCCCAAACAGGCACGTGAGCTGAGCCAGACCTTCTGCAGGCTTGGGACATCTCAGACATCAGGGCTCTGAAGGTTTGCTGTGGCTTAAGCCCACCCTTGTAGACAGACAACTCCCTGTGTAGGATTTGTAAGCAATCTCTCCTCCTCCCTGGGGAAAGCCAAATTTTCTCCTCTGCACTGCCAGAAACTGGCCTGCTTTCTCTTTGCAGACACTACTGGTAATTTATTGATGTGCTGCTGCCTGAGAGATCAGTGTTAACTCTGAGCTCCAGAGAGCTCTGTGCCAGGAAGGCAAGGAGGAGAAAGGCAGCTCCTGGCCTGAGGAACAAGCATCCCACCACACCCATTACCTGGGAGATGTCTCCCAGAACTGCTCCCTGTGGTACTCTTGAGCCTGATGCAAACGTGGAGGGTCAGGGCAGTTGAAAGCCCTGGGGCAGAGCATGGCTCTGGACTGATCCATGATCAGGATGAGAACAAGGTGCAGCCAGGTGCAGGTGTCCTCTCTGGCACTGCTCATACTTCGTCAGGAGGGTGGGTTACCCTTGCTCAGTCTGGGCTGGTTATGCCATTTAGCCTGGAGCTACACCTACCTGTCTCCTTTTATAGTCATTTGGGACAGGCTGTGAGCTCAGGGCTGGACAGCAGGAGTGAGGGACTGCTCTGGTTGGCTGGATGCAGCCCAAGAGCTCCACGTGTGATGGTCCTGCCCAGAGAAAGTGGCTCACAGACGGAGAGGAGCAGGTTTGATCGTAGGTTCAAGGTGCATCTTTAGTGGCCAGGTCTGTTCTCTTGCTTTCTCACCCCTTTTCTTCTTGCTCCTTCTCTTCTGACCCTACCCACAGCTCTTCCTCTCCCCAGGGCCCTTTCTGATCTCAGAGTCTGTCTCCACAGATGCCCCACGGCCACATGCCTCTGCCCAGTTTCTGGAAGGTGGTGGAAGACACCTTGCAGCAGTCAAGTGCTCAGCTCCAGACCTTCTGCCAGACCTTTGAGACCGTCACGCCGAGCCCTGTGACACAGGTAGGGGTTGTCTCAGGCCAGCTGGATAAAGAGATAGGACTGGGGCTTCCCAGTGCAGGACATACCCTTGACAGGGAGGTTGGCTCAGAAAATGACCCAGAGGGTTGCCATGGCCACGGTATTTCCCTCTGACAGCAGCTGGCTGGAAATAACCAGGGATGAAGCAGCTCAGCAGTTCTGGTTCCAAACCATGGGGTAGAGCAGATATTGTGAAGGAGGTTAGGGGTCCTCTAACCTCTCACTGGGATGTGATCCTGCAGAAGGGAGGGCGTGTGTACATGGAGGGCCTCAGTCTCCTGTGTGTTTCATCAAGTGCTCCTTGGTCTCCTTCTCCTGCTCCCCGCCAGCCTCTGAACCCTGCTGAGGAGCGGAAGGTCCTTTCCCTTGTGAGCAAGCACGGCCCAGACAAACTTTACCAAGTGACAAGCAACATCAGTGGCAGCAAAGACTTGGACCTGACCTTGCTGAGGGGGCAGATTGTAGCTCTGCTGCACAGTGCCGACACGAAGGGGAACACGAGCAGATGGCTGGTGGATGCTGGAGGTACCGTGAGTACAGTGGGCAGCCTCCCCCCACCTTGGCAGCAGTGTCAGGAACCAAACCCACACCACTTCCTCATCCTGGATGAAGCAGCAGGCCATGGCCTCCTGGGTTCTCCCTTCCAGGCTTTGTTCAGCTTTGCCAGCTGCACCCATTGCCATCAGCTGTGAGGTTCAGGCTTCCTGATTCATTCCCTGAGGGGACACTCATGAAGTGTTGTGGCTGAGAAAGGAGAATCCATGCACACAGAAACACATGGAATTCCTTTTTCGTGGGAGGGGGTGTCTGCTGGATATCCCCTAGTGATGGACTAGTTTGAGCAGGGCTGCTGTGCCAAGACAAACAACAGTCCAAGTGTCATTCCTCTCTCCTCCAACCAGTCCTACATGTGTCAAGCAGTGGGGCCCCATGACCTGCGTGTGTCCATGTCCTCCAGGTCCCCGAGGGTTTGTGCCTGCTGCAAAACTCCAGCCGTATTCCCCGGTACAAAGCCAGCAGCCCGTGATGGAGTTGCTGACCCCAGAGAGTGGCACAGAGAGAAGGAGACATTCCTGTGCATTACCTGAAGCCCCCAAGCCCCAGGTGGCCACCTTCACCCCAACATTCCAGGTAAGAGTGGGGGACATCCCAGGACCATTCCTAGAAATGCCACCAGCTCCATGCTAGTTCTTGTGTGGGTGGGAAGGTGGACCTGCTTTTCCAGCACACACATGGTCATACGTGTGCAGCCACATGCCCAGCAGGGAGTGTCACACCCCCATCTGAGTGCCACGTGAGGCTGATGTCCTATTTGCTGGCACCGGGGTGCACAGAGCAAGAGAACTGTGCTTGCTGGGTCCCCGGTGTCCCTCCATCCATGTCACTGCTGCGCTGCCCTCTCAGAATGGCCTGCCCTGCCGTGTGTGTCCATCTCCCTTTGACTCTCACGTCCAGCAAGGGCTTCCTCCCTCCTTCCCTGCCTTTCGCAGGTGGTCGCCGGCTTCTCCTTCGCAGCCAGGAGTCCGCAGGAGGTGAACCTCCAGGCGGGGCAGCCCGTGGTGGTGCTGGAGCCGCACGACAAGAAGGGGAGCAAGGAGTGGAGCCTGGTGGAGGTGAACGGCCAGAGGGGCTACGTGCCCTCCAGCTACCTGGTGACCGTCCCCGTGCCGGAGACCATGGGCTGGAGCTTGCCCGTGTGAGCATGGCCAGCCCACACCCAAGGGCACGGGCTTCATTGGATGGGAGCAGTCAGCTTGGCACCGGGGGACTCTGCACGGGAGATGCCGGAGGGAGGCAGCCCAGGGCCGGGAAGGTGGTGGGAAGCACCTGACAGAATACGGCCCGGGGGACAGGGCCGCGAGGATGGCGCTGGGGAGGCACCTTTCGGTGGGAGGCGTGAGGGTGCCGTGTCCCCTGTGTGTGTGTTTGCACAACGCGAAGCAGCGCTGCGGGAGCGAGGGCAGGTGGCTGCAGTTATCCAGGGGTTTGCTGAAATCCGCGTCAGGGACAAAGGTATCCCAGGGGATGATGAGGCAGCATTGTCCCCGCTTGGATCAGGACTGAGTGGCAAAGGTGCAGCGCTGCAGAGGGGCCCTCAGCCAGGCACGGGGCACCTGGGCAACTGGACACCTGGGCACCGGGGCACCTGGGCACCGGGGCACTTGGGCACCTGAGCGCCTGGGGCAGCGCTGGCCCGTGTCGGCAGCGGAGCGGCCACCAGAGGGAGCCCCGAACAAGCGCCCGGTGCCCGCTCGGCGCGTACTGGGAGCACTGGTGCAGGGGCCGTGAGGTGCGGGGGCAGAGCCCGACGGAGTGTGCACCCCGACCAGGGGGTGTGGGACGGAGATCCCGGCTCCCAGGGCTCCCTGTGCGCCCCGTCCCCCCTGCGACCCGCACAGATCCCCGGCGGGTTCACGGAGGTCCCGTGGAAGAGGTTTTTGGGGAGAATCACTAAGTGCCGGTCGGTCCTTGACCTAAGGCTCGATCTGAGGATGGAGATGGCACTCCCTCCTTCCCCTCCCGCCACTCCTGAAGCGCCCCAGGTCCGTGCCTCAGTTTCCCCACGGTTGTGCTGACACTGTTTGGAGATGCTGATGGTGCTGCGGGTTGGCAGCCGTGCCCACGGCAGCACTGCCGTGGTGTCAGAGGGCAGTTCAGGAGCCCCCAGGGCACTGGCACCGCGGGAGAGCTCAGCCCACGGGACCCCGCTGCCCACCCGTCTCCCACCGCGGGCAGTGCAGGCACCCGCCGCTGCGGCAGCCTGGCGTCGTCCCGGCTGCCCTGGGCGTCCGCATCAAAGGTGCGGTGTCCCGGCTGGCGAGCGCCGGCACGCCGGGCCCCGTGCTCTGCCCGGCCGGGAGGCAGCACGCCCGCCCACCCACGGGCTCCCCGGGGGCTGCGGGGGCTGCGTGCGGGTTCCCGCAGTGCGGGCCGGGCAGGGGGGCGGAGGTGGCATGTCCTCACCCAGCGTGTGGGGAGGGACGGGGTGGGTGCCAGGCAGGTGGGGACAGGCCCCAGACACTGCTCTGGGCACCCCCCGTGTGGGTCCCTGTGCCTGGTTTGAGGCAGAACTCTGTGGGGTTCGCTCTCTGTTGTAGCTGCAGGGTCCTGGGGTGCCATCTGTGGGGAGGCTGGGGGCAGCTGCCTCTGCCCGGGTGCCATGGAAAGCCCCGAGCAAATGCTCACCCACACGAAACCTTGAAGGGGACGGCAGTGCTGGAGTTGGGGATGTTGCCTGGGGATGCTCCCAGCCTGGGAAAAGGCCGATGGGTTCCTCGGTAGGGCAGAAGAGGCAGGCAGAGGGGATGAGGGTCATTGTGCAGGGGCTGTGTGTCTGGGGCTTATCTGCCCACGGAGCTCACACCTCCAGCTCACTGCTGATGGCTCCTCTGGATTTTTCCGTTCCTAATCAAATCACATCAGGTCAGATATTTCCCTCCCCAGTCACCTTCCTGCCAGCTCAGTGGGGTGCAGTTGCAATCAGCCCTGTACCAGCACAGGCAGTGGCAGGAGTCAGCAGCTCGGGCAGGTCCTGCTCCACAGCCTGGGAGTGCCCAAGACCCTTTGGAGAGTTAAAGGTGACAGTGGGACAAGGAGTGCTGAGAGACGACTGCTGCCTGGGCACTGATCTGCCCACTGGAAGGAGATCTGGGGCAGGCAGGACTTGACAGCCAGTTGAGTTTTGTCTGTCACTCACCAGACTGGATTTCATGTGCTCTGAAACAACAGCTCTCCTTTCCCTTCATCCAGCCACCACTAGTGCTGCCTGTGTGTCTGTCAGTGTGGGTCAGGAGGAGCTCTTTGCCCAGCCTGCAGCCAGCACAGGGGCTGCAGGATGTAGGGAGGTGTCCCAGATCCCTGCTGCCTCTCCTGCGTCCCCCCTCTACCCATCTACCCAAGCCCATCTACCAGCACTTGCCAGGCTGACAGGCTCGCAGGGCAAGGTGGAAGCAGCCCCTGCACATCCCTCCAGCAGATGTACAGGAGCCACCCTCCAGAGCTCTGCAGGTGACACTACACTGGGGACATGCTGCCTGTGTCAGGCAGCAGCTGCCTGTCCTCTCTCCCTTGTCAGGTAAGGCGGTTGTGCTCCAAGCCAGGTGCAGCCCAAGCACCAAGAGGGTCCTTGGTAAGGTGCTGAGCCAGCCAGCACCAGCACCCTGCCCAACAGCAGAGTGGGACTGGTGTCCTGCCCACCCCAAGGTCCTGGTGGTGGATGGTCCCTGCTAGGAAGAGGGAAATCGGCTCATGTGGCTCCTCTGGTCTTTGGATCCAAAGGGGTGAGCTGGGCTCTGCAGTTCCCACCAGCCCTGCTGCCAGCCTGGATGGCCATGGGACCTTCCCCACGGCCTCAGGATATGGCCTAGTACTTGGCTGCAGGATGCAGGTGCCAACATCCCTCACTTCTCTCACGATTTCACCCAAACTCATTGTGCTGCTGCTGTCCTGAGTCTGGAAGCGCCCTCTTGGAGTCACCGGTGGGTACAGGGCTCTTCCAGCCTAAACATGACGGGGAATAAAAGGGCACAAGTGTGCCTTTAAATATCCCATCAAGGACAGGCTCTCCCAGGAGGAATGCTCTGGCTGGCCCGGTGGAACGTGCCTGTGGCCAGGGCATGGGGTGACAGCTGGGCAGGGACGGCTGCTCCACGGGAGGTCAGGTCAAGGTGAGGCATCGCCCCGCCGGGCGCCACGGTGCCATGGCTTGGCACCACAGAGGCAGAGCCATGCAAGGGGGAGGGAAACATGCCAGGCCGGCGTTTTGCCATGCCCAGGGCTGATCTGTGAGGTGGCAGCAGAGCCAGGCAGGCAGTGCTGCCTGCAACCTGCCCGCCAGCCTGCAAGGAACTTGGCACCAGCACAGCCTGGCTGCCGGAGCAGCCTCTGGGGCACCTCCGGTTGTCCAGGAGCGCCTGTTGCACTCCTGTCCAGGCTGATTCATATCCTGGACGTGCAGGCATTTGGACAGCATCCACCCGCGGGGTGTGACAGCGCACGGCCGTGTCCCCAGGGCGTGGGGCGCCAGCCCGGCCGCGTGCCGGAGAGCAGGATGGTGGGGACCCTGCTCTCCCCTGCTTTGTGGGGCGTGCTGGCCCCCGGGGACACGGGGTGGGAGGCCACAAAGCACATCTCCAGGTGGAGACACCTGGATTGCAGGAGGATGGCTGTGCCCAGGGGTCGATGTGCCCGATGGCTCTGCTGGGGCACCCAGGAAGCAGAGGGGTGCCAGAGGAAAAGCAGCTGCCAGGGAAGCCCCAAGCCCAGGCTCCCAAACCCAGACCATCCCCTCACCACGGAAGTGCAGAATAGGAGTAGTGGAGCAACAGAGCTGTGGAGGGCAGGGAAGGAGAGGAGAGGGGGGACCCAGCAGGAGCAGCAGGGTGGTTGCCGTGAGCTGAAGGGCACAGCCAGCCCAAGCGGGGCTGTGATTGCAGGCGTGGAGCTCGAGTTCACCCCCTCTGCCAGGCTGAGCTGGCTCTGAGCAGAGCCAGCCTGTGCTGCACAGTTCCCAGGCCCATAAGGAGCATCCCTTGCCCCCGGCAGTCCTCACTGGCCCCTTGTGCACCAACCATGACCAGCATGGCCTGAGGGAGGGCTGAGCCCCGCGGAGAGTGGCCCTGGGGCTGCGAAGCAGGAGTGGAGGTGTGAGCAGCAGTGCTTGCTCCAGGCTGGTGCAGCTGGCACCTGAATTGTCTAATAAAGTGTGAAATTGCTTTCATGCTCTGCTACCTTTGCTGAGATGGACCGTCATTACGGCCCCCCCTCCCCGGCCCGCAGCCGGCTGCTGCCGATGTCCTGCTGTCGCGGCGCTGCCAGATGAGCCCCGGGCTGGAGCTGTGCGTGGCACAGCCCTGCAGGACTGCTCTGAAGGGGGCTGCCGGTAGTCCCTCCATCCCCTCCCTCTCAGCCCCTCTGCTGTGCCCACCCCATGTAAAAGAGAAGCTGCTGCTGTTGCATTACCCTGGATGGGGGCAGATCTCTGCCGTGGGGCTGGGGGCTCCCACTTCCTTACCCCTATCAGATGCCCTTGGGGTGCAGCGATCAGCTCAGGTTTGAGCCCTGCCCTGCGGCTGTACCGCTGCCAAAGCCCTGCCCTTGCCCATCGGATACAGCCCTCGAGGAGACAGGGCTCCATCTGGAGATAGGGCTCCATCTGGCTGTGCCAGGAGCCACCCCAGACCCTCGCTCAGGCAGCAGAGAGCTCCCACCTCGGCAGGGACAGAGGGGCAGCCTGGTTCCCCCTCACCGGTGGGTGACTCATTGCTGCTGAACCACCTGGATGTGCAGAGAAACTGTTCTCCAGCTCTAATAACAATAATCAATCATCCTGCTCTGGGCAGAGGTTGTGGGAGGTTTTCCTGGGCTGGGGAGCTGGCGGGGCTGGCGGGGGGATTGTGGTGCCAGTGGTGGGGCTCCCCTGAGGGGACACAGAAGTCTCAGCTCCAGTGGGGGCTTTCCTCCTGCCTTGCCCACTGGGAGGGCAATCCATACCCAGGTACACCCCGCAAGGGGAACTGCCAGCTCCTAGTGCTGGTGCTCCTGGGTCTGTCCAAGCTGTGATTTTGGAGGGAAGACTGGCTGGGAGCCCAGGCTGGGCATGGGGCACAGGGTAGTCCCTGCTCCAGAGTACCCTGTGAGTCCCTGTGCCAAAGGGGCTGGCAGGAGTGCCATGGAGCTGCTGAAGGAGACCAGTCTGGGATTTCTGCAGGGATCAAGATACTTTGCCCCAGGGAAACGGTGCCACGTTTTCCCAGCCACTGATAAAGTTAAACCCTTGATCTGGTTAAAGATTTAGTCCACAAGGCAAGCCTCGGTAGGACAGCAATGCTGTTAGTGCCACCAGCTTGGTGACACTTGCCCAGGAGTCTGGCCCCACTGTCTCCCACCTGTGTCTCAGCTTGGCTGTTGGAGCACATTCCTGCAGCCAAACCCCCCCATCAGATCACATTCCAGAGGCAGAGCCCACTATTAAAGCACATCCTGGCAAACAGACCCCACTGTCAGAGCACATTCTGGCAGCCAGGCCCCACTATCCCTGGGCTGCATCCAGGCTCCTGCAGGAGGAATGAAGCTGGAGCATCCCCAGAGGCTGAGCTGAGGCCGGGCAGGCAGATGGCACATGTCCAGGGAGAGGAGCATCCCGCCTGGAGCTGCCCTTTCTTTGGTGTAACCTTGTAACTCACGTCCTGCTGCCGCCTGCCCTGGCCACAGTGCCACCCGTCTGGGGGAGGCTTCACACATTTGGGAAGCCAGCCGGGTCCTGACATGAGTCAGCTGGAACAGCCAGGCAACACTATCCATGACAAATAGCTCATCCAGTCCCTGCCCCACTGTGACCTGGGGGGACCCCAGGCAGGATCTCAAGCTGGTGGTCCTGAGGCGACACAGCCTTTCCCCTGGGGCTTCCTTGGCCCCATGGCACAAGGGCTTCATCTGCTGTGGCAGCAAAAGGCAGATCCCTGAGGGCCTGTCATGTCCCCAAGGTCACTCTGCTGGCTGGAGAGCACTTCAGGGCTTTCCAGAGGTCACAGGAGGTAAGGAATGAGTGTGGTGGGGAGGAGCATTCTTATGCCTTCCCTCTAGCCCCTGTGACAGCTGCCCTGTCCTGTTGCCCAGCCTTGCAAAGGGAACAGATACCCATGGCCACAGCCGCCCTCAAATGAGCCACCAACTCAGAGTCAAGAGCCATTCCAAAGCCCTCTCCTCACATCAGGCATGTGAGGCAGAAAGGCTGCCTCATTCCCTCCTCACGTCCCCACTGCCAGAGCCACCCCATAGCATCATGGAATCATGGAATGGCCTGGGTTGGAAGGAAGCTCAAAGATCATCTGCCTCCAACCCCCTGCCATGATCTGGGACACCTTCCACCAGACCAGGTTACTCCAACACGCATCCAACCTGGCCCTGAACACTTCCAGGGATGGGGCGGCCACAGCTTTTCTGGGCAACCTGTGCCAGGGCCTCATGACCCTCATAGGGAAGAATTTCTTTTTAACAGGTAATCTAACTCTACCCTCTTTTGGCTTGCAACCATTCCCCCTTGTAGTGCCACTACTGGAGAAAACCAGTCACTGGGAGCAGCCAGGGGAGTGCACTCTAACCCAGCAGCATTCCCAAGCCCTCCTTCATTAGCATTCCTCCTCTCCCAGCCTGCACAGCCTGTTCCCAATGCCCCTAGTGTTAATTGAATTACTTCTCCCAGAACTGCCAATGCTTTAGGGACTCTGAGCATCTGCATACACCACGGGCAGCCTGCTCCGTGCGGGCTCAGCCCTTCCCGTGGGATGAGCCAGCTGCGGGGAATCAAAACAGATCCAGCAATGGCAGGTCCAGGTTGGTGTGAAGGTGCAAATGGTTCCATTGAAAAGACTCACGGAACGAAGGGAATGCAGTCAAAGTGCAAATCAGGAGCCCTAAGGTTTGTGGGAGACCCCTGGTAATGTCTGTGAGCATCCAGAGGGGCTGGAAAATACCCTGCTGCCACTCAAGCCCTCGCTGTGCCGGCTGGCGGGCAGTCCGTGCAGTTGTCGAGCCATCAGCCCGAGGCTGTTCCTGCATCTCTACCCAAAGGAGAGGATTTGTGGGTCTAAAATTTGCCTTCTTTGGGCTGCACCCGGCCAAAGGTACAAGCTGCAGACGCGAAGCCTTTTGTGTGCCCCGCCGCATCCTGGCTGGGATTTACCTAAAACAGCCCCGGGGAGGAACGGCTGGGCGGGGATGGAGGGGGAAAGGGAGGGAGGCTGCCTGGTGTTTGTTTTTACTAATGAAGCCCCATAATCAAATCATTTCAATTTTAATTGTAAAGCCAGCAGGCAGATTTCTGTCTCCAGATGGGACGTGATAGGAATAGTCGAAGGCTGGGCACGTTCTGCTGCTCACCTCAATACTTGGAGCGAGGCAGATGGGAGCAGTGCTGGGGAAGCTCCCACCCTGCCTGGGAAGAGCCTGGACCCCCAGGGACAAGGATTTGAGGTGGGATCAGATGCAAAGCCTCTTCTGCTTCTTTGGCCCAGGAAAGCTAACCCCACGGGGGGATGTGCTGCACCGTACCCAGATCTGAGCAGGGGAGGCAGGAGTCATTTTCCCTGCTTTTTATCTTCCAGCTCTGCCAGGATACATGAAATCTATTTGTGGCTTCCACTTGCTGTCTCATTTTTTGGGTGCTTGGACTTTGGGAAAAGGGAAAATAAAGAAACTGGGTCATTTTCTATTTATTTGGAAGAGAGGAGATGTTAACCCTCCAGATGCAGAGAGCTCTGCTCACGTCTCAGTGAGACTGACAAACTTGGAAGCAAGGGATGGGGAGGGGAGAAGCCTCTTCCTCAAGAAAGAAAATGCACCTTTTGCCCTTCTTTAGGCTGGGGGGCACTGGGTGCAGTGGGGTTGGGATTGCCCTCCCAGTCTAAACCAGCTCACTCAGCCAAAACACATCTGTTTGTTTCTCATGATGGAGAAATGGAGCCAGGAGGGGCTGGGTTGCTCTGGGACTGATTTACTCCCCCAGGCTGGGGGCATTCCCAGCTGCCTACCAGGCCTCAGCAGTCACGCAGGGGCAAGGGGAGGGCACACAGGTTTCAGCTGGGGGTGTCGGGAAGGGGAATGTCTCGCATCCTCCCCATCAGAGAGGTTTGTTCCTCCCAGAACAGGATGGGGGGGGGGCCTACAGCAAGATCTGTGCAGGTCGCACCAAGTATAGAATACCTTGTGTTTCTGTGCCTTCACCACAGCCATAAAGGGGCAGAGCCCATCTCTTATCGGGGGTGGCTGCTGCTGCTGCTTTCACCACCCCGAGCTGCTGCCCTCCCTGTGCCCACAGTCCCGCTCCCAGAGTTGACAGCAATTCTGGAATCCCCTGGAAGGGATCCAGGTGGGGGACACCAGGCACCGAGCAGCCACCAGCATCCCTCCGGCTGGGCCTCTTTGCTCTTCTCAGCTCTCCCTTTTTGTGCCTGAGTCATCAGGGACAAGAGCATCAAATCAGAAATAAAGTCATTAACTCACTAAGCAAATACGAATGAAAACCTCACTTTATTTTTTGAAATCAGAGCCCTGGCTCCTGGGGGCTTTACATGGCACCTTTCCTCTGCCAGCCTTTGTTTCTCAGCCAGGTTTGTTCCAGCCGCACACACATCCTGGGGTGAGGAGAGGAGGGAGACACAGGCATTCACCCCATGGGGCTTGGCTTGGCCCCCAGCAGCCCAGACACTTGCCATCGGTCTGGGTGTCCTGCTGGGATGCGGGAGCCCGGTGCCTGGTGCTGATGGGCTCCAGCTACATGAACTGGGCACATCCAGCAGGAGCGACGTGTCCCTCCCATCCCCCTGTGTCACCCATCCCTGCTGCCGGCACAGCACCCTCTGCCCAGGACTCGGCACATCCCTGGAGCTCGTGCCTCCCACGTGGCTGCGGCTGGCGCATCCCCATCCCAGCCAATCCACGATTTCGCTCTTCTCCCACTTTTTCTTTTTTTTTTTCCACCATGTACAAATGGGAATTAAATTGAGGCCACTAAACTCATTTGCGCTCGCAGCCGTAATGGGGCTGCAGGCAGCATTTCACCACCAGCTCTTCAGAGCAGCTGCCAGTCTCCGCCTGGGAGCTGCCGTGTGCTGGCTCCTGCTGCCCGGCCCAGCGTGTCACTGCCTGCTCGTGGCTGGGCCCCCACGGCGAGGCAGGGCTGGGGTTAAACCCAACCAGACCTAAACATGTGCGAGAGCGATTTCTTCCTCATGTGAGCCACGCTTGGGGCCGAAAGGCTCCGCTGAGCTCCTGCTCGGGCTCCTGTGGCTACGTCTGGCCTGAAGCCCCATCCCACTGGGCTCTCCCTGTGTCCCGAGGCACACACCAGCCTGCACCCCTGCCCCGGGCAGTTCTCCCACTGAAGCCGTGTGGTGAGGAGCTGGAGACAGGCCGGGCGGCCGCCCACACAGCATGGCTCAGCCTCAGGGGGCCAGGCACCACCACGAGGAAATGGGAATGAGCTGGAGCCAGGGAGGCAGCTGTGGGGCACTGGGAACCGGTGCAGGGGTTGGGGGTGCCAGTGAGCACGGGGGATTCCAGGGGGGAGCACCTGGGTGACCCTACCTGACCCACTGCACCGGGGCAGGGAGGAGGCACCCTGAGGGGCTGAAGCCCTGGTGGATGCAGACCTCCAGCTGCTGCCCCACCAGGACTTGCTGTTTATTTTTACCAGGCAGGAGGAGGAGGAGGAAGGATGCTGGTCATGGGTGAATTTGCTGGAAGACCTGCTCCCATACCACCCAGGGAAGAAGTCCCTGAAAGTGCCTGTGGACAGCAAAGGAGGGCAGACACGAGTGTGCTGGGAGGGAACAGCTGCTGGGAATTTAAATGACTGCCCATGAATGCTGGTTTTGTTTTGTCCCAGCCATGGCTGTGCTCTGCTTTGGCCAGGCAGCATTCAAATCCCACTGCTCATGGGGCTCTGCGGATAAATCTGGTTTGGAACCCAAGCTTGAGAGAAGCCCTGGCCCTGCCCAGTACAGAAACAAGGGGAGCCAGGCAGATCAGGCAGAGTCACGGCAGTAGGGATGTGCAGGAGTTGGGGTGGGCTCTTCTTGGGGCCTCCAGTCAAGCTTTGCTCCCATCTGCCAAAAGGAAGAGCGATGGAAGGAGAAGAGATGCTCAGGAAGTGAGTGAGGTTGCTTCCTGCTTGCTTCCTGCATACTTCCTGCTCCCCCTGCCTGATGTGGGAATAGAGGCAGACTTTTCCATGGTCTGCCTCGGGGTGAAGATCTCAGCCTGTCTGCCAACTTGGGATGTGGAATGCTGCCCCATGACCCTCCACAGCTCCCTGGGCAAATGGGGATGCCACCAGGCACCACAGTTTGTGGCCTCAGCCATGCTCTGACTTGGTGCATGCTGCCGGATCCATGCCCTGAAAATCTAGTTTCATATGGATAAACAGGATTTCTTATTACTGTTGCTAATATGATATCAGCACATTGCAACACAGATATTTTAATAATACACAGTTCTTTTAATGAAGGGACTTAATAAACTAATTTGCTTCCCAACATTTGTATATGCCATATTTGCTCATTTATTCATGCAGTAAATGAAATTAAAGTTACTAAACGTTTAGAAAATTACGAGTATACTGAAGAAGTGCACCTGTTTATTAAAATAAAAAGCAGGAGCTGCTTTCCCTGCCATAGAGGCTGCCCAAGCCACATGCTGCCAGCTGCTTCCTCCCCTGCCCATGCAGCAGCACAGGCTGAAGGGGAGCGCAACCAGGCACTGCCAGACCCCATTCCCAGGGATGCTGACAGTTGTGACAACCACTGCATTTTTATTTTTATCATCCCAGCAACATCGCTCCGTAGATCAGCTTTTATTAAAAATAAATAATGCTTTTAAAGCTGGTGCTGGGGCACCAAACTGTGACAAAGGCCAGGGAGGCGGTGCTGAGGATGATTAATGTGATTTTTCCAGCAAAATACTGTAGCAGTTCTCTCTCCCGTGTCAAGGGCTCTGCTGAGGGATGCGGGAAGGACAAAGGCACTCAATGCCTCTCACAGCCCAGTACCTGGTCTGCAGGGGCACAGCCCACCCTGGTGAGAGATCTGGCTGTGGCCTCACATGTTCCCAGGCCAGGCTTTGGTGGGCACATGTCAGGCAAAGGAAGGAGATTGAGGCACAGAGCCCTCCACCGGGACCGGGCTGCAGCTGCTGCCCTGGTGGGACAGCCCCAGCTGTAAACCCCTGCCATGATCCAGGCTTGAGGCTGGAGGGCTGGAGCCCTTGCTTGGAGCTTGTGCAAGATGCGCTCAATCCCTGAGCTTTCCCCCTCTTCCCGTTCGCAGCAACCAGCGGGAAAAGTAAGGAGCAAAATCTTAGGCAAACACTTTGGGGATCCAAAAATCTCACTCTCTGAGCGCAGCTTGACGGGGGATGGCGGGCGCTCGATGTACAGAACGAGAGACAGAGCCGCTGACCCACGGGGCTTGCAGTTATCCGCTCCATCGGGGAAAGGGGAAGGCGCTGCCGCACAGTGCTGTGCTCCTTTTATCCTGGTTCCCTCCCCTGCCTTTCCAGGCCACAGCATTTTTCAAACTCTGCTTTATCCCATCCCTGCTGCTTCTTTTCTAGCGCTACCAGCACCGCTAATAATGACGGCTCTAAACCCTGCCCGCCCGGTGCGGAGCCGCTGCGACGGGCGCTGCGCAGCGCGGCCGCATCGCTTCCTCCTCTCCGGCCGGGCCGGGGCTGTGCCTGCGCCCTTAAATACATGGAACGCGTGGGCAATGCCACACCGCTCTCTCCTCCCCCCAGTTGTGCAATTCGGGTGTTTTGATGCAACATCCAACCCCCCTGCCTCGCCGCTCCCGGGAATCTCGTGTCCGTCCCTGTGGCAGGCGGAGGAGCGAGGCGGCTGTGTTCCTTACCTCTCCACGGAGCCGGGAGCGCGGAGAGAGAGCTGGAAATAGCCCTGGCTGACACAGATACCTGTGCGGAACAGCAGGGGCCTGCACTTGCCGTGGTAATTGCATACTGCATGGAGATGAGTCACCCGGAGCCCGCTCCGGCGGGCAGCACGCGGCCGCCCTGCCTCCCGCACGGTGCGGGCAGCACTCGCCACGCTCAACCGGGCACCCGTTGCCTGGGAAATTGATACCCCCATCCCCTCCACCCACTCCCCCCCCCAATCCCCGGGAAGGGGATTGCTAAAGCACAAGGCAAGGGGAGCGGGGAGAGGATGGGAATGAGAGCATCTTGCAGCTTTTTAAGCTCTCGAGATGCTTTCAAGTGCCAGGAAGATTGTGCGAGCTGTGATTTGCTGCATTATTTCTGTTGCCATCCCTGCACGGGGAGCTCCTGTGTGCAGAAGAGCTGCTCGCAGCAAGTCAGCATCCAGACACTGCCTGGGCTGGGGGGGGCTGAGCCCCCCAGCTGATATCACCCTCAAGGGACAAGGGACCACCCTAGGATTAGCCCTCAGCAGTTCCCAGGGTCTCTGGGATGGGCCACCCTTACCCCTTATGTGGTACAACTGCAACCAGAGCAGCCAGAGACAGATGTGATGTGTCGGCTCACCCTGAGCTCCTCAGCCACGGCAAGAAAATCCCACCAGGAGAGCTCTCCACCTTCCTCATCCCTCTTCCCACAATGTGGGGCCCAGGGGCTGCCTTGCTGCTGGAGATTGCACTGTCAGGACATTAATAAATAATTAGCCAGCAAACTTCCACCAGGGAGCTTCGTTTCTTCTCCTGCAGTGGTGCCGCCTGCTCAGAGAGCGAAAACCAGGAGAGAGCGGCTATTCCTGGGAAGAGGGGATGGAGGGGGTGGCATTTCCCCCACCAGGCTGGTGGCTCCCCAAGCTCCTCCACAGCTGACTTCACATACCAAAGGGATACAGGGGGGAGGAGGAATAGGTAGAATCAATGAGAACCTATTTGGCGGGATAAAAGAACGTGGGTTTATTTATAGCGCTGGCTGGAGCTGAAGTGTCTCCTGCCCAGAGACACAGTGCTGAGGTGTTGCGGAGCAGCAGAGTGGTGTCTGCACAGGGCTGGGAGACGCACCAGTGCCTGCTGCAGTCCAGCATCCAGCCCCACTGAGCCCCCAGACCCCCACTCCCCAAAGTCCTGTGGGTGGCTTTGTTCACTAGCCTGCCGAGGGGGGGAACACCTGTGAAGGGGTTTCTGCTCTAACACCAGTGTCTGTGGTCAGGAGGTGCCAGGACCTGACCACCAGCCCCTTCCCAACACTGGTGCCCAGCCAGGGGTGCAGTAACTGTGGACAGTGATGCCCAGTTACCATGGGAGATACTCACAGGAGAGCTGACCAGGAGAGCAAGGATGGTGAGGAGCAGATGCTGCAGGATGAGGGCCCAGGGACAGACAGGGCCAGCCTGGCAGGCTGGCAGTCACGAGACAGGGAGATGCCCACAGACATCCCTGCCAGCAGCAGTTGCTTGAGGAACAGCAAGTCCTTGCTCAGCAGTGCTGGACATTCAAAGCATCTCCCTTCACTGCTCACCCCCTTGGACAGCTCTGCTGGTGCAGGGGGATCAGGACCCGCTCTGGTGATCATGGCATCTCTCCAGGATGAGGCAGCTCGACAGAAAGAGGAAGAGATTCACCCAGACTCTGAGCAGCCCCCAGGGAGAGGCAGAAGGAGTTGCCCCGCTAGGAGCCAGGGTGATCAGAGGAGGATGAGGTCAGACTGGGTCTCAGCCAGCCGTCCTCTGCCCCTTGCTTCTCCCAGGGAGCAGAGCAGAAGAGTAGCTGGCAGCAGATGATGGGAATAGAGGAGATACCTGCCAGGCAGGGATGGGCAGTGAAGGGAGCCCAAGCAGTACCACCAGGACCTGAGGCAGTTTGACAGGCAGTGATGAGGTAGGCGGGCCAGCAAGAGGCCAGTGGGGTGACATGGATGGGCTGTGACAGACACTGTCAGTGCAGCGTGAGAGCCACCAGTGCTGTGGGAAAGCAGAGTTCAGCCAGAGTGAAGGAGCAAGCACGAGGGACACGTGCCGTATGGTGCAACTCCCTGCGGTCCCCACCCGGCGATGGTGGCTGGTGCCTGTGTGCCAGGCTGCCTCTGGGGCAGCACGTGGGGACAGTGACACCAAAACAGCTTGGGCTCCATGGTGGGATGTCAGGCACTGCAGAAAGAGCAGGGCAAGGTCTCTGACAGCACGTTCCTTCTCCTAGATGAAGTGAGGTACAGGATGAGCTGAGTGCCCTGGGCTGCTGCCAGGCTCTCGTCCCCAGGCAGAAGGGGCTGGCTGGCCCCGCTGTGCTGGAGCAGCTTGGGGAGGAGGACAGGCTGCTTCAGCTGCTGCGGGTGTGCTGCTTCCACGGACAAATGAGTCACTGAAAACGCCATAAGGAGTCAATGGGCATCCTGGTCTCCTGCTCAGCCCACACAGCTGGTGGGCAGCATGAGCCATCGCGCAGGAGCCTTCCCAACCCTCCACTGCGCTGCCTGGCCTCTGCCGTTTGCTCCAGGAAATTCCCATCTGTTTCACAGTGCATCCACAGCCCTCTTCGTGCTCCTTTGCCACCACATTTCTCTCTTCATAGGTTTTCTCTGCAATAACTGCGAGGCTTTAGCTCCACAGCACGCGCAAGGCTGCAGTTTTGAAGAGGAGCAGGCTGCAGGATCGGGCAGGCTGGAGCCCTGTACATCACCCTGAGTGTGCCCTCAGCACCAGTCATGGGCTCCTCTGACAGAGCTGGAGCAGCCCAAGGGCCTGTCTCAGCTCCAGGGAAAGAGAGCTGCAGCAAGCTTGTTTGGTGGCACAGGGAGGGGAGGGAGCCTCTGCCAGCTGCACTCGAGAGAGGGGACTGGGGGTCTCTGCCACAGCACAGGCACAGTGTCCATGGTTTCCATGTGTGCCTGCATGAGGGGCTTTGCTGGCACAGTGGAATATCGCTCCTCAATGACGCCCAGGGATGATGGAGCAGGAATAGCAACCTCTGAATTAGCGCATCATTAGCCCTGCTCCCTGGACAAGCTGGATGTCAGAGCCAGGAGCTCAGCCAGCACCCACTGGTCCTCTGAAGCCACTCTTTTGTTTCTCAGGTCCACTCCAGACCCAGAGGCTACGTCGTCAGCCCTGTAGCAAAGAGGACATCAGACTGAGAGTGGAGGGGCAGTTTCCACCTGGGCTTGTGGGGAGAAAGGGGCCATGTCACCCAGTAGAACATTTCCAGAGGTTCAGTCCTAGATGACCATTGAGGAAAACAGAGCCCTCATGTTGCAAACTGAGGAGAAGGAGGAGGAGGAGGAGGAGGCAGGAGCTTCCAGGTGAACATGGCTGATCAGGAGCCACTAGACATAAAAACCGTGGAAGAAAAGTGACACCATGTCCCTGTGCTCGGTGACTTCAGGTGAAGGATAAGGCTGAGCTGAGTACCGAGCGGGGCTGAGGGGAAGGAAAAGCAGAGCTTGTGGAAAGGAGCCAAGCATAGAAACTCAGTGAAACCCAGGGCATGGCACTGCCAACCACTGCTGCCCCGTGGGGAGTGGGGCCCCAGTGAGCAGCCTGCATGAATGAAGATTGCTTTAGGGGAGGGCTCTGGGAGAGCCTCAGGGACACCTTCCCCTTCGGCTGCCCCCAGCTCACCCAGCTGCTGACTCAGAGAGCTCCTGCCAGCACAGAGCGCCTTTCCCCCGCATCCCCAGCGGGAGAGGCCACCACGCAAACCCCCCTGGGGCTGCATTTAGTTCTGGTGCCAAGGAGAAAGTGTCACATGGCGGGGGGCTGGCGAGGACCCACCAGAGGCTGGGAATGTCGTTACCCGGAGGAGCCCCATTTGCCGCTGCCTCTCACTGCCTGGTCCTTACCACATCTTGCCATCCACAAACAGAGGCAGCTGCAACGTGAGAGCGAAGGCGGGAGGTTGCCCGGCGCGGGGTGTCTCCTGCCCAGCCGCCGCTCATTGGCTCCTGCCCCTGTCCCACGCTTGGCCTTTGGCAGGCTAAGGGTACCTTCAAACCCTGTCCCCTCCTGACCGCTGGCCCAATGACATTCCTCGCTCGCTGTTGTTTTGAAAGGACATTTGCGAGCTTTTCCTGTTATATTTTACCTTGGTAATATTATCCCCAGCCCCTCCGGGCTTAGCATCGAGTTGCTGCAGCGCCGGCGCAGTGTCATGGGGCGCTCCAGCTCAGCCAGGGCTGGCAGGCGAGGGTGGGCACAGGGGCTTATTTCAACTCGACTGTGGTTGAGACCTCTACGAGTACATAAATACAGCAGAAGCCGGAGCTCTGGCAGCTCCCCTGCTCACAGAGCTCAGGGTCTGCTTTAGGAGGAACGCTGTGAGCACATGGCAAAGCTGCCTGGTTGCTCTGTGAGCAGAGCAGGATGTGTGCACAGGGAATATGATGTCCCATTAACACCATAGCACTCAAGTGCTGTGGATCAGACACCATCTCTACCCACCGCGGGTGTTTCTGAGGCTGCCACATGACTGACTTCTAAGGAGGTGGAGACAACACCAGTTATAACATCTTGTCCTCCTTCGCCTCTCTCCTGGTGCTTTCGAAGCCCTTTTTATGAGTGTTATTCAACCAACCCTCCCAGAAGTTCCAGGGCACAGGGAAGTGATGTTATCTCCATTCTGTGGGTGAAAAAAACCCAAAAGGCATAGAAAAACACCTGGACTGTGCAAAAATCCAGAGCAGTCAGGAGCTGAGGTTGGCATGTTAACGTAAGCCTGCAGCCACGTGAGCGACTGTACTTCGTCCTCCGGGATCCCACTGAAACCCAGAAGCAGTGGCAAGTCTACTCCTCCAAGATGCCCCCATTTCACTCCATTTCTGCTGTCCTCTGTCCCCCTGTCCACACAAGGGCAGCCTGACCCCAATGTCCCATCCAGTTTTGCCCACAGGGCTGGAAGAAGCCCTAACCCGTCTCTGTCCAGAGGAGAAACAGAGCAGCACAAGCTGGGCTTTGCTTTCCTCATGCTCTTCAGTGCCCGGGGGGCTTGCCTGGGTGAGCTGCATCCTGTGGGTGGCTGCTGCCAGGGTGGGTGTCCTGCAGGTTGTGACTGCTGGGGACTGGGAATGGCTCATCTCCTTGGGTTAAAAAGCAAGGGGAGAGAAACTGTGCTTTTGCATAAAGACCAGAAGGAAAAAGGTATTTCTGAAACACACAACTATACATAACTTGATTTTAGAATGAACATTCACAAGGAAGTCCCACAAATTGTTACTTCCTATTTGAGTACAGCAGGTTTAAAAGAAACCACGAGATACTCAAGTGAGAACCTCACCTTTTGTGCAGCGAATACATCCCAAAAGACTTCTTTAGTGGTGAGGCCTTCCCGTCCTGCTTTTCCCCCTGATGGGACAAACATCTCTCCAGTTTTCAGCTCATCTTTGTCACCTTAATCATTTGCATATTCTGCAAAGGAGGTATGGGGGGAATGCACATCTGATCAGGTCAGCAGAGTCAACCGGGAATTTGAGTCTTAATCTGCATGGAACTGCTTGTGCCCCAGAGCAAAGCTGGCCCTTCTGTGCCAGCACTGTGCTCTGTGCTGTGCCTGCTGTGAGCTGCAGCTGTGAATCCTGGAAGTGCATTTCTGGGCCCACAACTCCCACCCATGGGAAGAGAAGTTTCATTGCTGGCAGGGCAGCTGGAAAAGCACCTTGGGTAACTTTTTGGTACTTCGTAACAGTAATTAGTAATAGACTGCACAGCAATGAGGAAGAGTCGCTTTGTCCCATCCCAGCAGCCAAACCGCCCTGGCCCCCAGCTCTCACCAGTATGACATAACACACGCTGTTCATGGACATCTCCCTTTGGTACAAGGCTTGGGATCATCAGGGAAAACCCAGTGTTGCTACATTGCATGGTGCTCACAGCATGTCATGAACAAAAGGGAGGCCAGAGGAATTTAAAGACTGCCTGGAAACAGATTTCCTTTTGGAACAACAGCAAGGTGAGAACGTGGACAGGCAGCGGGCCTTTCCTGCCAGAGGAAGAAGCACCTTCTGTTCACCTTCCAGAGCCTGATGCAGAGCTCCCCACCCACATCCCTCCACTTCCTTTTGCTCCATCAGCTCTTTACAGTGACCCCACAGGCCTGTCTGGACCGTCTGAGGGGTTTCAAGGATTGGAGCCATTAGGCTGCAGGTGTTGCCACTCAGTTGTGTACCAGCTAATTCAGGCTGCGGTGCCAAACCCTGCTCTTTCCCACGTAATTGCTACGGGTAAGTAAATAGAGCATTCATGAGATTTTTGGTCCCGTCATTAATTATTTCTGAAAGGGCTTTTAGTATACGCCTCAAAACCCCAGACAGAAAGATGACGTGCGTGACATCAAGATGCTTGCAGCAGCAGCGGGATGAGCACTGAGATGAAAACACAGCAGATCTGAAGATCTTTCACTCCTTGTTACTCTTTTGCTCTCAGTCACCTGGCCCCACTTCAGTGCAGATTCACCAAGCCTGGAAGGGACCCTTAGCCCAACACGCTGCTCTCAGGGTTTATGTATCTCAACATGGAGTGACCTGGGGACTGTTGAGAGGTGCCTGGTGGTGCTGGCTGCCCATACTTCTAAGGGCTGATACCTTAAGGGTGTGCACAGGGGGGCTTAAATTGGGTTTGCTGGCTGGATGCGTGTCCCTGGGGAAGGTGCTTGTGTCCTATGCATGGCTGCAAGGCCCTCAGAGCACTCTGCAACTGCAGATGTGTGTCCCCCCAACCCACTAAGCCTGGATGTGACCCTCAGCCCAACACTCAGGCTGGATATTAAACTCAGGGTTTATATATCTCAATATGAGATGATTTGAGAAGGCCCTGGTGGTGTTGGGTGACCCCACTTTTAAGGTGTGCATTGATTGCTTAAAGTGGGTTCCCTGGACAGGTGTGTGTTCCTGGGGAAGGTGCTTGCATCCCACGTATGTCTGCAAGAACCATGGGGCACCCTGCAACCTTGGGTGACCCCCCCGAGATGGACACCCCAGTGTGACACACTGCACCCAGCGCTCATGTATCTCGGCTCGGAGTGACCTTGGGGCCGTGGAGCGGAACCCGGTGATACTGGCAGCCCCTGCGTACCCCCAGGTTTAAGGGCTGGCACTTCGAAGGTGTGTGTATGGCATTGCCTAAAGTGAGTTCCCTGGAGGGGTGTCTGTCCCTGGGGAAGGCGCTCGAGCCCCACGCGTGTCTGCAAGAGTCACGCATCACCCTGCAACCGTGGGCGAACCCCCTCAGACCATGGGTGTGACCCCTCCCGTCCGACACGCTGCACCCGGTGATGCCGGCAGCCCCTGGTCCCTCCGCTTCCAAGGGCTGGCACTCTCAGGGGTGCACGGCATCGCTTACAGTGGCTTCCCTGCGTGTGTGTGCGCGTCCCCCTGGGGAAGCCTGGATGTGGACCCCCCACCCCCATCCCGACGCCCTGCACCCAGCGTTCACGCATCGCAACTCGGAGTGACCCGGAGAGCGTGCAGCGGCGCCCGGTCGCGCTGGGCAACCCCCACTTTCCAGCGCTGGCGCTTCCAAGGGACACGGGCACAGCGGCGCTCGGAGCGGGCGCTGCTGCCCCACGCGTGTGCGCGCAAACCCCGCGGCGCTGCCCTCCCCGC
>VXAY01005274.1:1443898-1509175 GCA_013399855.1 Oxyruncus cristatus | reverse complement strand
CCCGCCCACCCAGCGACGCCCCCCCCTCGGCGAGGGCAGCCTGGTGATGGGGGCCGAGGCGGGAGAGCCCCCCGTGCGCCGCAGGGCTGATGTGACACTTCTCCCCTCCCCTGGGATGAGCGGTACATGCTTTATATGGATGTTTTTGTGCTGAGGTGGCGCCTCCGGCTCTTGCAGCGACTACAGTTGCAGGGCAGCAGCGTATCTTTACTGAGATGCATTTTCTAAATTCTTGCTCTGCGCCCTGTGGCCGCGGCCAGGGCAGCGCCGCAGCCCCTCTGCTGAGCCAGCGCCGCCGGCCGGGCTCCCCGGTTCCTGTTTCAGTTTGCAGCGAGTTAGAGTCATAGAATCATGGAACAGAAGCTCATCACTCCTGTCCCTTCTGCTCCCCAGCCTTTTTGCGGGGAGGCTGCAGGGCTCCGTTCGATCCCGGCACGTGGGGGGGCAGGCGAGGATGTGGGAGGTGTCATCCTTTCCCCCCAACCCCCCGCCAAAAGCTTCTTTCCCCACCTATTCCCCGAGGAACCCTCATTTCCTAATGTTCATGAACGTCAGGAGCAAGGAAATCCTGTGGCGAGTGGAGAGGGCAGAGCGTTCCGTCCGGGCGGGGGGCTGAGCTGGGCTTTGCTGAGCCGGACTTTGCTGAGCCGGGCTGGCTGTGCCGCAGCGGAGCTGCGGGCTGGGGCAGTCGTCTGTGCCTTGCAGACGGAAGGAAGCCCAGCTGCCTCTAATCATGTTTCTTCTCCTCCGTCCTGCACAGTTGAGGTGGGAGGGATGCAGATTTCGCAGGTGACAGCTGGGGACCTGGTAGTCCTGCCACGAGGTGACCCACAGCTGGAGCAGCCCCAGCTGTCACAGAGCTGGGGTGCAGGGGAGGTGCTGCTGGGAGCAGGCAGCGTGGTCCCCATCCCCCAGCCTCGGCAGCATTTTTTGTTGAGCCCTTCTTCTTTCATTTTTAGCCAAGTTCCTAGGTAGGAGTGAGTTGTGTTGTTTTTTTTTTTTTTTAAGAAAGTGCATCTGTAGCCGTGGGGTGTTTCAGGAGACATTGCCTTTGCGTGCACACAGGACTGACAGGGCTGAGCTGCAGCCAGGCTGGGTTAGAGCAGAGAGCAGCACTGGTCACACCAGGCCATAGCTGTCCATGTGCCCGGGTAACAGTGAGGAGCTGGAGGTGTCAAACGTGGCACTCGAGCAGCTCCTCTGGAAGGCTGAAGCAGGGACAGGCTCTGGCTCTCTTTCCCCTGCCAGTCCCAGCCCCGTGCCAGCCCCTCTCCAGCACAGTGTGTGGACGCTGGTGGGCACAGAGCTGGGGTGGCCATGGTCCCTTGGCTCCATGCACAGTGCCCAGGCAGAGCACACGCTCCCTGGGCTTGGAGCAGGGGGAGAACCACTGTCTGTGTGCGGGGATCGGGGCTTGCAGGCAGCACTGGCAGAGGGCGGGGCAGGGGAGGTGGTTCATGCCAGGTGAGCCAGCTCACCTGGCACCCAGCACAGCGGGGCTGAACTTTGTCCAGCTCCTGTCCCTCTGTCCTGATTTCGTGGCACTTTCACTGCCTCGATGCAACTGTTTGCAACTTTGGCTTCGAGCTAATTAGACTTTGCATTCCTGTTGGCTCCCTGCAAACCGCAGCTGCTGAGCTGCTTCCCTTTGCCCCTGGGCTCTGGGACCTGCAGCCCTGCCTGCGCCAGGTGTGTGCAGCTCAGAGCCACTCTCCCTCAGCTTAATGACGGGAGGATTTTTAAACCTTGCCTGGAACAGCATAAACCCCAGAGCTCTGCAGGGCTGGGGATTTAAACCACCACCACCGTTTCTCCTTTCGAGCAAGCTTGCACACAGTCACGACCGAACCATCCTGATAGTGAAAAGAAAAAAATTGCAATTTTTTTTTTCTTAAAAAGGAAGTTTCTGTTTCTGTGTGGGCCCCACTGGGAGACTGATGCATGTGGGCTTTGAGTGCTAGAACCCATTTCCCAGGTAACAGAGCTCAAGCCTGTGAGAACTGTGTGGTTTTCTCAGGCTGAAAGGTTGGATGGTATTTGAGCTGCTTTTTTTATTTTTTCTTGTGGCCATGTCCTTTTAGGAAGGAATAAATATGTCTATTTATATGTATTTTGAAACTGAAAGCACGTGGTCTGTGTCCCCAGGAACCCTCATGGTGCAAGTTGTCACCCAGCTCTGCTGGGGACGCTGCTGTGCCCACGACTGGCATCCAGCTCTGCCCAGCAGCTGAACTGGGGAGCAGGGGCAGCCCCTGCCCTGCAGCCCCGGCACTTGGGGTGAACCATGGTGGTTATGCAGGACATGCTGGTGCATGCATGTCTGCTCTCCTCATGGGACCAGAGGCTTTGGGATGTGGAAGTGGATGCAGGAGGAAGGAAGTCGGCAGCTGACTGGAGGGGGATGTTGCGGGGGACCATTGGGACAGGCACAAGTGGGAAGGGCTGGAGTACTCAGTTTGTTTACTTCTGTTGACTCCTCCTGCCTGTGCTGCGGGGCCGTGCTGCCTGGCCTGCCTGCAGTGCTGACTTCTCCATTCCTCCGTCAATGCATCCGGGATGCAGTAAAGACTCCCTGTGGATAGCAGGGGCTTGCCCTGCTTGCCTCTTCTCAGCTCCCACCTCTTGCCTGCTGCCTGTCTGCCCCAGAGGAGCTGGAAACCCATCTGCACATCCAGCTGAGTCAAAAAGAAATGAAAGGAAGATTATCATGGGGAGATTTTTGTCCTCATCTCTGCTGCTCGGTTATGGCAGTGCAAGGACCTGGAAATACAGCTTTCAAGTTTCTCTCTGTATTTATGTAACCCAAACGAACTCTTTTTTGGAAAGAGCCACTCTGTCTCATTTAGATACCTAAATATAGCAGCCGCTCTGGAGGGAGGATTAGCCTGCGAGTGCCCTGGCGGGTATGGGACCTTTGTGGACGGGTGTTATGGGGAGTTTAAATCTTGTTCAGTTGGGCCTGGGGTTATTATTCCCCTGCCATTAGCAGGATGGGCTTGCAGCCCTCCCGGGGCAGTGGGGAGCTCTCAGCGGTGACCGAGCTGGGAAGCACGAACCTGTGGAGATGTGGACTGCAGGGTTTTTTCTAAATGTCTCGATGCCTTTTGAGGCCAGAGCCCATCTATGCCCAAACATGCTGTTTGCTAACGTGCCGTCACCTCCCCTTGGAGGGAGGATCCGTGCTCCAAAGCACAGAAGCAGAACTGAGCTATAGGGTGAAACGTCCACATCCAGCCCTGCCAAAGCCCTGCCGCACCTCGGGGTGATCAGTCAGAGCTGCTGGAGTGGAATCAGCCCTGCATTGGGGGGTTGGCTGGAAAGGCAAAGGAAGGGCAAAGGTCCTTCTGCTCATAGGTGCACCATAGGCATCAAAGCCTTTGAGTTCCTTTAGGGAAAGTTGCAGGATCGAGCCTCTGAAATGCCAAGCCGAGGGGCACCCCACAGGTGCCATTTCCCCTTGCCAGGGACATTCATTCCCCATCCTCATGGGCTTCAGTACCTGTACATGTCTCCGAGATGCAGGGGTTGGCATGATCAGGGCACTGTGCACATCCCATAGACACACTTCTGCTTCTTCATACACACAAGATGCCTTCTTGCCTTTGGACAGAACACAGGAGGTGAGTTTGCCTGAGTGGTCTGACCACATGGTGTGGTGGTGCTCTCGTGTTCACCCTGGGATCAGCCAGGCTTGCACCTTGCACCAAGTGTTGACGGAAATTGAGTTTCTTGGAAGTGCACAAGGTGACCTTTGCTTTTGTCTCTTTGTCTCTTGTTGTCTCTGACTGTCCTGCACAGGGGGTGCCATGAGTCCCTTCCAAGGAAATGGGGAGCAGCTGTTTCTGTCCATATGTGCTGGTGTCCCTGGGACTTGGGGACACATGATTCTTGAGTCCTTGTAGCTGGCTCTTTATAAGTGGATGGAAATGACACTCTTGTGTTTCCTCTGGTCCCACCTGCTTTGCAGTGCTGACAGGAGCAGCTCCCTGGCCTGGTGGTGCTGCAGGGGCTCCCTGATCTGTCTTGAGATTCAGGCCCTGATGGAGACATGCAGGAGCTGCCTTGGGTTTTCTACAGGAAATGCAGAGGGTCCCTCAGCTGTTTGAGCCTTCATCTCTGTGCTTTTTGTGATGCTTCCTTTGCACACAGTGGCTCTGCCTCCCTGCACGCCTCATCCCCCCACTGCCCACCCCTTCCCCTCACCATGCCCTCTGCCCAGCTCGGATCTGTGCAGCCTCATGCCAGCACTCACCCTCACACAGTCCTCTGCCGCCCCTGCCATCCCCCTGGGGCAGGAGCCATCTGGCTAAACGGTGGGACCCTGGGGACGTGTGGGTGAACACCTGCACGCTGCCTTCTCATGGTGCCCTTGTACAACCTTGCAAGCCCTGGTGCGATGCTGGGGAGGTGGCCTGAACCCGAAGGAAGGACTGTGTTTTGGTGATGTGCTCCTCAGGTCTGCGTTATTTGGCCCTAACCAGGCGGAGGAGAAACAGAGAAGGCAAAGCCTGTGCGGTGGAATGGGAGGAGGCAGCGCAGTGGAGATGCATCCGGAGGGCTTGCAGTGTCCCCAGGATCCCTGAGCCGCTCTGGCAGATGGCTGCAGCCCTCCCGCCCCGCTCTGAGGAATACAAATGTGCGGCAGATACGGTTACCCGGCCTCGAGAGCGGTGTTGGCTTTCATCTAGATCGATATCCCTGCCAGCCTGTGTCTGAGGGAGCACTCAGCTGGCAACCCAAGCCGGGCCAGGAGGAGACACCCGCTGAGGCTCTGCTGCCCGCTGCAGACCCTGCCCGTCCGTCTGTCTGTCTGCCTCGGTGTGGACGCAGAACCGCAGCGCCGTTGCCGTGCTGTCGGACTCCGTCATGCGTAAAATGTAATAAATAGGGCCATAAGCCTTTTACAAAGTCTATTTCCACTCTTGGATCCGGGATTTAATGCATGGCTGCTTAGAGAGGCTGAGGATTTCAGGGGTCAGCAAGGCTAATTGCACTGCTGGAATAAAAGAGCACACGGGAAGGATCCTGTGCACGGGGTGGGAGGGGGTGCCGGGGGTCCCGGCTCCCCCCCCGCTCTGCCCTGGCCCTGTGAGCTCCCTGACAGCAGCCTGGGAATGCAGCAGCCCTGTGTGGCAGCTTGGCAAGGGATGGGGTCCCCAGGGATTGCTCTTTAGGGTCTGGGGGGCTGTGCCAGCTTGGTAGTCATATGTGCAGGTGTTCGGTTCCCCACTGCTCTGCGGTGTCTCTGCGCGTCTGACTGAGCACGTCTGGCTGGAGCACTTGATCTTAGATTACCTGTAAGCCAGGGAAAGCCTTGTGGGGCCAAGGCCAGTGAGGATCAGGGCTGTCCCGGTGCCAGCTCGGCTCCAGCCTGCAGCATCTCCTTGAGCTGCAGAGGAGAGCTGGGTACCACCCTCCCAAGCTGCCCGCTGTGCTGGTGGGCCCTGATGCCACAAGCTGGAGTGTGTGCTCCAAGGGCAGGTGGTGCTGCCGAGGAGACAGCCCCATCAGGAGTGGAAATGCAATGCAGAGGCAAGAGCCCAGGGCAGTGCCGGGGCACAGACTGGCTGGGTGCTCCAGTGCTGGGTGTGCTGGGTGGCCAGCACAGGGCTGGGGCTTAGGATCTGGCCTGTGCTTTCCTGGAGATGTTGGGCAGGGGCCGATGGGATGGGCAGGCTCCGCTTCACGGGGACAACCAGCAGCCTGACACACGCCCTGCAATGCATGCGAGGGGGACCCAGATGCCCTGAGGCTCCCAGGGCTTCGCCCTGTGCCAGCCGCTCACGCAGGGCTGGCAGGGCTGTGCCGCCGGCCACGGCAGACGGAGGACGCCAGCTCCGCTCAGTTACTTTCCTGGCTGATCCCGTCATCTCCATCTCGCGCCAAGTGCTGAAGTCGTCATGGAAACCGGGATGGCAGCAGCCTCGCCAGCAGCTCCGCGCGGGATCCTCGGCCTCGGCGCCGGGTCAGTGCTGGTGGGACGTGGCGGTGGCGGGTGCTGGTCCCTGTTCCCCGGTGGCATCGCTCTGCTGTGGGCTCGGTGATGCGCGCGCATGGTCCTTCCCTGGCGCTGTGGCAGGGCCCGATCCGTTACCGCTCATCAGTCCCGCAGAGCCTCGCAGGAAGCACAAAGAAAAAGCCCAATAGTATTGCTATTTATAGTACCTGCTCACAAAGTTATCTTTAGCAGCACCGCTCCCACCTTCATTCATAACAGCCATTGCATGGGCCTGACTCTTCTCCCTGCTGCAGGAGTGGCTTTGAGGTAACTCCGGCCTCCCAGGGTGCCCCAGTTGTCCGCACTTCCACCAGTCACCAGTGTTTCCTTTGGCTGTGGAAAGGGATGATCTGCAAACCATGCGATGTAGTGGGAAATGAAGCTGTTTCTTTTTTCCAGGGTTCACTTTTCTTTGGTGACCGTAACTGTGAACTCTGTTTGCTTTTGCCTCTCCTCCCACTTCACTCCTGTCCAGCGGGGCTGTGTCGTGCCAAAGGCTTTTTCCCTGGAGCATCCCTGCTGGAAGTCCATGCTGGTGCTGGGATTTTGCTTGATGAGTGGAGGAGGCAGTGCCTGAACTTGACTATCAGGGATGGAGTATTTTCCACTTGTATTTCAGTGGGTGTTTTCATAGATTTCAAGGTATGGTCTACCCTTCCCAGCATCTTTCATCTCCAGAGCTCACACAGCTCTTGGGAGGGTGCAGCGCTTTGAAAGGGCTTTGAGGATTCTTGGGCTCAGCCCACCACTTTGAGGCATCATCTCCCACTGCTGCCAGGGAAATGCCTACTTTTCCTGTTCTTGGGCTCTGCAGTCGCTGAGTTCCTCAGGTTCCTGGGTTAATCTGTTCCTGCCTTTAATGAGCTGCCTCATTAAAGTGTTTTTCCCTAATAACCAACCCTCCGGGCTGGGTGATGTTCTGCTGTAGACAACTGAAGACCTGCAGGCTGCAAAAGGCTTTTCCGACTGCGTGTGGGGTGCAGGATGAGCACCATCCCTCTCGTATGTGGTGCCAACGAGGCTGTGAAGGGAGCAGCAGCCCAAAGCACCCCAACCCAAAGTCCTGGGCTCCAGCACCCAATTTATTGCACCCACAAACTGTAAAAGTGGGGATGGCATCTGCCTTTGGGGTGCAGCAAACTGGGATACTGGGACTAAACCATCCTGCTGCATAATCCTAATACACAACGTCCTTACCCAGTGATGAGCATCAGTGGGGCTGCTCGATGGTACCTTGTGAGCCGAACCTGTGGGTGCACGCTGCGGGCGTGTCTGTGTGCCTTGGGCCAGGAGGTGTCTGCCCAGCCTTAATGAGGGGGTTTGAGCTCCTTGCCTTGGTGCCTGGGAGCTGATCCGGCTGGTTTCAATAAATGGAAGCAGAAATCTCCCTCCTGGGGGCCTGCTCTGTGTGGAGGAGCGTGCACACAGCCTGCGGCCGTGGCCTCCCGGGAGTATTGTCCAGCAGGCATCCGTCACACCCGGCCCCCCTGTCCATTTGGCATCGGTCCCACCCGGTCCCCCCACTCTGTGGTGGCTGTCCTGGGCGAGCAGGGCAAAGGGTGTGGGCCCTCAGGGTGATGGTTGTGAAGGAGCAGATTCAGCAGAGCCTCTGGCGACGTGGCAGCGCTTCACGGCCGCCACAGCCCCTGTCTCCAGGCTGTGGTTTTTAGGGTGGCAATGATGCAAGGCAGGAAGGTGGCTGGTACCAGCGCTGCTGGGGCTGTGTATATATAGCTGACCCACTTGCTGAGCGGGGGCTGCCAGCCCCTCCTGGTGCTGCACTTGCGGGGTGCTGCAAGGGGATGCACCAGCATCCGTCTGGGAGCGCAGGGCTGGGCTGCGTCCTGCATCACCTACTCTGTGCAAGGGCTGGGCTGTGCTGCTTGCCATTCTGGGGGTGCAGGGTCTGTAGCCTGCCTGCCCCTCCTCACCCCTCCCAGCCTCCCCCATCCACCAGCACCCCAGCTCTCACAGGGAAAGAGGAGCTGCTGATGCCCCAGAAGAGATGGAAAGGCAGGAATTGCTGCTGGAGGCCTCCCATGGGGTTATCCTGCCCCTCCTGCTACTGGTGGGGCTGTCCTGATGTCCAGCACTCCTCCAGCCCCAGCTCACCCCTCCAGCTTCCTGCTGCTGTCTGTGTTGGGTGCTGACAGTGTATGAGGGGTTTGGGAGAACTCTTGGAAAGTGCTGAGCTGCCAAAACAGTTCACCTGAGTGCCAAGCTCCTGGGAGCCAGCAGCTTTCCTGGGGCAGGAGATAAAAAGAAGACCTGTTAGGAAAGCAGGGTGGCCCTGGAGTGACCACAGGACTCCACTCTGCTAACCCTGCAGCTTCCTCCCCAGGATCAGGGCATCTGGCCAGGATGCTTTCCCGAAAAGAGCCGCTACCCGTGTGTAGTTGCCTGTGACAGGCTAGAGGGGACACGGTGTTCCCATCTGATGGCCTCTTGAGGTCCCTGTGGCTGGGTGTTTCCAGAGCTGTTGTGGCTGGCACACCTGGAGAAAGGCGAGTCCCCAAGGCAGGTCAGAGCAAAACTCTTGCTGCGGAAAGGGAAATTAATTATGGGCACTTTGCTGCACTCCAAGTGACTGCAAAGGCTGATGTTTCTCCTGTTGGCCGGTAAACTAATTGTAATGGCAAAACCTCAACAAAAGCCAGGCTCTTAAATGCTTTCTTAATTAATAATGCTCAATAATTACTTGACGTCAATGACCAGTTAAAATTTCGGAGAAGGGAAGTTGCTATTAAGTGCATGATACCTTTACTCCTCCAGTTGCTGCGCCTGGGTTCCTGCAGCTTTGATGAATCCCGCAGAAAAGCACCAGGAAGGCCAAGCCCGATGTTTTTAAAGGAAAACATTAGGCAGGAAAAACGCGAATATTCACGTGCATGTCCACAGGGAAAAGAGGAGGGAAGCTGAGCAGCTGCTCAGCCCTGCTGCTCCCTTTGAGGGATGGCAGTGCAGGTGCCCAGAGGGGTGGTGTCCATGGGTGGCCCTCTCCTGCCCCTAAGTGGGGTCTTAGCACCCAGTGGGGTGCTTTCCCAGTGTGAATGGAAGGGCACCATCCCAGGGAGTTCATGGTCAAGGGGTCTTAGAGGTCCTGCTGAGTGTCCTGCACCCATGGGGGTCACCTGCCTCATGCAGGCATCTGCTGTGTGCCTCTTCCCCCCGCACTGGCTCCTCCTCCTCTTCCTTCTCCCTCTCCTTCTTCTCCTCCTCCTTCCCACTACCTGTCTGAGGACAGCATCTCCTGACTTGGCACTGCCAGGCCTGAAAGCATCACCAGTTGTATTTTTTGGGGTGGGAGTTGTGGGGATCCCAATCCATCTGCTGTTAAGCAGAGTCTCGGGAAACCTGCCATTCATCCTCCCCACAGTGCTCCTGGCTGCAGTGCAGTGTCGGGAGGGTTAATGTCCTCCTCCTCCTTCTCCTCCTCCTCCTCCTCCTCCTTCTCCTTCTCCTCTCAGCTTCTCAGCCATCTTAAAACCGCTGGAGCTGGAGCTGTGCAGTCCCTGTTCCCACTCCTTTTACAGTATGGGCTGGCTGGCCGGGGAGCCCAGCTGGCTCCTCCATCCGTCCAACTCCTTTCCTTCTTTGGATGTCCCCTGTGCTGGCTGCCCAGGCACTGCCTCCCTCCCACGGGACCAGTGCCCCTGGCGAGGGGTGATGGCCAGGGCGAGGGGCTGCCCGGGGCTGGGGCCAGCAGTCACAGGGTGAGATTTTTGCAGAGGTTTCTCTAGGACAGCACTGGGTCTCTGCCAAGATGGATGCCAGCCGGCTCCCGGGCACCGTTCGCACTTAGTGAGCCCTTTATACCTGCAAATCCCTTGGCAGGCGTTAGGAAAATCCTCCTGCGGGAAAGGTGGGAGAGGGTCACAGTCAGTAGCCGGAGAAGGGTGAGGAGGGCGGACGAGGGGTGAAGGAGCCTGGTGCAAAATATCCCATCAAGGATGGGCACAGGGCTCCTTCCAGTAGGACAGCAGCAAAGCCTCACCCGGCACATGTCACCATCCCAAATGAGCTGTGGTCCTGGAGTGGGGAAAAAGCAGTGGGAACTCCCCCAGCCCAGAGAGCTGAAGGCAGGGAGGGCAGAACTGCAGGCAGGGAGGGCAGAGCTGCAGGCAGGCAAGCTCTGCTCCCCACTGAGCTCTTCCCCCATCTGCCACCCCTCACATCTGGCCTCAGGGGTCCCAGGGGTGTTGCTGGTGGCCGTGGGAGAGTTGCTGGAGCATGCGTTGTCCGGATGGATGCACAGCCACAGCCACGGCCGTCTGTCTGTCAGGACAGCAGCAGCACGTGCTCCCAGCTCTGCATCCCCACTGCTCTGTGGCCTGTTACCCAAATACCAGCTACTGCCCAAGGGTTTATGCCCCTCGTGAACCTGGGGAAAGCAGGGGAAAGGCCTCTGGGGCTGAGGGGGAAGGCAGAAGCCGGGTGTCCCTGCGGCCCCTCTCTGCTGCTTCAGCAGATGTCGGCTCGGGGAGGAGGAGGAGGAGGTCATCCAGAGATCACATTTGGAGATTTTTTTGGACTCTGTAAATCTTTGTGCATAGGATGGTGCCTGAAAAGAGAATGAGGGGAGAAGGGGGAGCAGGCCCCAAAGGCACAGGGAGGTTTTAGAAATGCTCCCACCCCTCCCATGCTGCTGCATGTCCCCATGGGCCACTGGCAGGAACAGCCTCACTGCAGTCCCCACGGACACTCCATGGGGGGTCAAGGACCTGTTAGTCACAGGGTGGCTTTTTCAGCTGCCCTGCAATGAGCCCCATGTCTTGTCCTGCCTGTCCCCTATAGGGACACCAACCTGGGGGCTGAGACCCCTTGTGCCTGTGGACATTGAGCTGCTTGTGCACTTGCCCAGCTCAGCTTGCAGGCAGTTGCTGAGATGCTCAGAGCAGGGACAGTCACCTCTGCCCCTGCCTGGGGGATGCTCAGGGTGTCTGTGTTGCACCCTCCCTGTGCCAGCGATGGGTGTGTGTGTGTGGTGGGTGGGTGTGTGAGGGTGGGTGTGCAGCAGGAGTGCTGGCAGATTCCCAGTCCCCACCTGAGCAGTGGGTGGCATGGGCACCCTTTGCTGCTTTGTCCCTTTGCTGCTCCCACCCATTCTCCCCAAGGAGTGTTTGCTGCCAGCCTGGCTGCTGGCAGGATGAGGCAGCTCCCCACAACTTGTGAGACCCTTGAGTGGTCCCAGTACCAGGGTGTGTGGGGTGCAGGATTGGTGCTCCTGTGAGTGCCATGAGTCCATCCCCTCTTCAGCAGGGATGATTAATGCCTTAATGCCTCATCTCCTGCTGCTTCTCAGCCTCCCGCTTGGACAGCGGGGTGGCTGGAGGGGAAATGCCAGTGGACTGTGGAGCCAGAGGGCTGTGTCCTTTGTCTAGTGTTGTGGTGGCGGGGCAGGGTGTCCAGCAGTGCTGGCAGCAGGGCGCCCTGGCCACCCAGGGAGCAGGTGTCCCAGCGTGAACCGGCCAGCCGAGAGCCCCGGCAGCAGGAGGCAGGATGCCTGGAGTTCCCATCCCGCTTGGCCCTGTCTCAATGGGACTGAGCGCCAGGAGTGGGGGGGATGGCTTCTGTGAGCAGACAGCAGCGCCACAGCCCAGCCTGGCTGGCCTGCAGTGCATCCCGCTTCTTTACCCATTTTTCTCAGATCTGGTGATGGAGGCAGCAAGCACACAGCCTGGAGCTTGATGGCACCCATGGTAACATGGCTCCCCGCCCCTCCTGCCCCTCACACAGGCCCTGCTCCAGTATCCCCACTGGAGAGCAGCAGGAAAGGTCCTGGGAGCTTGCTGTGCCTGGGCAGGAGGCTTTGCAGGCCTACCAGTTCATGCCAGCCCTGCATCTCCCAGAACAGCTCTGACAGCTTCACCCCGCTTGCTCCTGCCCGTGCCTTGGCCCCATGGCAACCACCTTCACACCTCGGCCCTGAGCTGAGCCTGGCAGGATTTTGTGCGTTCCCAGACATGCAGAATGCAGTCTCCATCCTCTCCTGCCTGCCCTGCTCTGCCCTGAGCATCAGCTTCTTCCCCAGCACCTCATTTCCCATCTGGGAACAGGGTCTCTCAGGAAAACCTTGGTGTCACAGGTGTCACAGAGGCCACAGGTCCTCAGCAAATTTTGGGGTATGTCTCCTTCCCTCCAGGATGTGCAACACAGGGATAAATCCTGGTATTACCCAAGTGCTTGGCAGAAATGGTCCCTTGCCTGTAGTGCCAGGGAGACAGTAAGTGCAGCCAGATCAAGCACTGGCTGGTTTGGGTGAGGAAGCATCCTTGCATTTTGGCAGCAGGGAAGCCATGGGAAAGCCACTCATCCTTTGTCAGGAGGCCTGGGTGCTGCTGCTCCTCTCACCAGGAGCAGGGGAAATCCCTTCCCACCTAGGCACGACCTGCTTGTGGCAACACATCTCTGCACTCCTCTGGGATGCAGAGTGGGGGATTTGCACTCACAGCATTTCACCAGCACACCAGCCCCATTTCTCAGGAGACACGCACAGAGAAGGCTCTTGGTTTTTTTATGCTTGGCACCCTGCTTGGGCCAGTATGAGCTTCTGGATGTGTCCAGGCAGTGCCCAGCCATGGGCGAGGGGAGCATCAGTGCAGCCCCTTGGCTCCTCTCACACCGAATCCAGCAGCTGCAGGATAATAAATGAGGAGTCTATATTTAGACACAGTGTCTGGAGAAGCGTCACAGTGTTGCCAGCGGGTTTTACCATTCACCACAGGCAGGTTTTCCCGCTCCTCCCACTTGATGCCACCTTTTCAGAAAAGCTCATCAAAGACATCCAGCACCAGCTGGAAAAGCATCCCAGACAGAAGAGCCAATAACTGCAGAAGATCTCGGCACCCGCCGAAGGATGACAGAGTGGAGCATCCCAGGAAGCCTTGGAAGGAGGTGGCTTGGGAAAGGCTGTGTTTGGCAAAGGCCTTGTTTTGTTGCACAGAAGTTTGTAGTAGAGAAACAGGGATGGAGCCATCCCTTGTGCCACTCCTGGTACTGCTGTGGGTGCATCCAGGACGGCATCTCTTCTCCGTGTGCTGGGCTGGCTGATTCCTGTCCGTTTCCCCACCAGTGGAACAAAGGCCGCTCTGCAGCACTTCCCCCTCTCTACATTCCCACCCAGGCTCCCTGGGCTGGACACCGGCCGTGGCAGAAGCCCCACAGCCCTGGTGCAGGCGGGCAGCTGGCTTCATCCCACTTCATCCTGCCTGTCAGCACAGCTGCAGGTCTCATCCCACAGAGCTGCTGATCCCTCTGGTGCCTAAACCTCCACGGCATCCCGGCTGCCCTGGCTGTGCCACTGCAGCTGCTGGGAGCAGCCGGGGGTGGTGAGGGAACATTTCCCTGATGGAGCCAGGGCTGCCGGGCGTCCTCTGACTCAATTGGTGGCGTATGAAGTTCCCTGCAATCCGTGTTGAAATCAAGGAGAGGCCAGAGTCTTGTGCAAAGGCTGAAGAGCCCTGCGTGAAGCCAAGCTGCAGGTTTCCTGGCATTCCAGAGTGTGAGGTTGGTGCTGGCTTGGGAATGCTGAGATTTGCATGAAGATTCCTGGTGCTCGGATCTGGGTTTTTTCCCTTGTTTTGCAATGTCAGAGGCTGTTTGGAACAGATGCTGGCTCCTCCCCTCCTAGCCTGGGGAGAGTTTCTCCAGGCAAAGCCAAACACCGAGCCATTGCCATGAGGCGTGAGTGTGGCAAAGCCAGCTGGTGACAGACATGGTGACCAGCTCCGGCAGAGCCCTCCTCTGTGGCTTACAGCGCTCTGCCTTTTTTCCTGCATCCTTCCAAATTTTGATTGCAGCAGGTCACAGGAAGTCTTTTGCTTGAGCTCCTGCACTCCCCCAAGGATGCAGACAGGGTGGGAAATGCCAATGTGGCCACAATGCCGGGCAAAACTCATCAGCAATGGGGCAAACAGCCCCTTCCCCCCTGCTGCATTGTGGGTCTTCCCTGCTCCCAGCCGAGCATGATGGAAGTTGTGGCTGCCCCATCCCTGGAAGTGTTTAAGACCAGGTTGGATGAGCTCTGAGCAACCTGGTTTAGTGGAAGGTGTCTCTGCCCATGGCAGGGGAGTTGGAACAAGATGGTCTTTAAGGTCCCTTCCAACCCAAAGCATTCTAGGATTCTGTGGTGGGTATCATGTGGGCACGAGCTGCGCATGGACAACATTCCCCCTGACCGCCTGTGGCGCCGGGACACTTGAGGACACCTCAAGGACTGTGAAAAGCTGGTTCACAGCTGAGCTGGGGGATAACAGCACGTCGTGCTGGGGGACGGCGAGCCCTGCCTGCCCCCACCCCTTGGGGCACCCCAAGGAAGGAGAACCCCTTGTTCACAGCAGGTGTGGCGTGTTCAGCGTGGGGACGGAGCCTGGGCAGCTGCCTGCAGGGGACTGGCAGCCGTTTCGGGAGGAGGAGGAGGAGGAAGGCACCTGACTAGCAGGCAGCCGTCCAACTAGTTGAAACAGCTCCCGTTGTGGTTTGCATAAGCAAGCACGGCTCAGCCGGGTCTGGGTGCACACGGCTCCACCTGCTCACCCAGGGCTGGGAACGGCACTCAGTGCAGGCACCGAGGGGGCTGCTTGCTGTGGTGATGTGCCCACCGTGTCCTCTGTGCCCCCTGTGCTGCCAGGGGCTGGGAGGTGCAGGGGTGGCTGTTTGCAGCCAGCAGTGGTGGGAGGGTGCTGGCTCAGGCTGTGTGGCTCAGCAGGATCCCCGCCAGTCCCCCGACGGTGCCGTGCCGAGCACAGCCATGGGCCCTGCTGCCCTGCCTCCTGCCAGACCCCCTCCAAGGTGACATTGGAGCCTGTGCCCAAGGACACCTGGCCACGCTCCCACATGGCAGCATCTGACACGGGGAGCAGAGGCAGCCGAGAGAGACGGATGGCCTCTGTGGAGGGGAGATGGATGGATAAAAGCGAGGCACAGAAGGTGGTGGTGGAGCTGCTAACTGGAGCTGCTCACATGACTGGGGAGCTGCTGCCAGGCACTGGGGCCATGCAAAATGTTTGAAGGTGGCACACCAAGCAGGAGCCTTAACTCCCACCAGCCCTGCACAGGGATTTGAGCCATCTGGGACACAGCACTGCCAGGACAGAGGTGGCTTCCCGCACACCAGAGGGGACCCCCAGCTCTGATGCTGCCAACCTGGAGGCAGCCAGTTCCTGGGCAGGCTGTCAGATCCAGATTTCATGTCTGGATTTCAGGCCAGCCTGCCCTGTGGTTTCTGGCTTTATCTGATCCCTGGTTTAGCTGAGGTCAAAAATAGGGGGGACAAGGCTTGGGAACAGGCAAGATCAGGGCAGGGTCATGAGGGAGGTAGCACAGCACATGGAGTGGGTAAAAGGGTCTAATTTAAGTTAAGAAATTATGCTTGTCAGCTTCACCCCAACTGGTTTGGGAGGAGGAGGAGAGGGGCCCCAGCCCTCAGATGCTGCAGCAGGGAGCGGCCATACCCCTCCTCTCATGCCCTGTTGGAGCCTGTCTGTTGGGGTTTTGAGGAAGGCAAAGGTGTGGTCCCCAGCAGGTGAGAATTTGAAATAGCACAAAGCTTTGTGTATGTGGGTTTGCATGTGCTCCTGAAGGAGCCTTTTGCCCTTGTAGCAATTTTTCTATCTGGAGATCTTGGAGCAGTTTCTTTCCAGGGTGAGTCAGTTGTTTGCAGAGCGGGAAGACCGGGCAAAGCGGGTTGGCAGCACCAGCTCCAGGCTGCGGCTCCCCGAAATGCTTCCTGCTGAGCCAAAAAGCAGGGAAAGAGCCCTGCGCCCCTGAGGGCAGGTGGCCTGCCTGGGACATCCCTGAATGCTCCGGTGTGGACCCGGACACAGCAAAGCCTTGTGTTGGCTGGTGCAGCACCGGGAAATCCCCAGGCCAAACAGGTTGTGCTGGTGGAAGCACAGTGGGCACTGGAGCACCGGCCTGGCCGGCCCAGAGGTGCTGCTCAGGGATCACACCTCCACCATCCATCCAGCTGTGAGCGTGTACACAGCCCGTGGTCACGGACCTGCTGGGACCTGCTCTCGTCTCAGCTTCCCCTGCCTCAGTTTTCCCACAGAATTGGAATGGTATCGATCCTGCCAATCAGCTCATATTAGTGGCATCGTAACACTGATGATGCCCATCTGGAAAACACCCAGCTGTCAGCATTCCCCTTCCTCATCGGCTTTCTGGGCAGTCGTGCTGGAGAAGAGCACAGGATGACCAGACCAGGTGGTGACAGGTCTCTTCTGGCCAGGACTGTGCAGAAAATGGGCAATAATTTAATTGGTGAAGCAGGAGCAGGGAGAAGAGGGAGTTCAGGGGATGGGGTGGGGGCACCCACTCCTTGGTCCCTTCGCAGGGGGCCCTGGTGATGGAGAGCAGTGAGGTGCAGGCAGCGTGGCCATGCCATGGGGTGGCAGGCATTGTGAGGGTAGCAGGCAGCAGCTGGAATGCTCTTCCCTGCAGCAGTGGATGGATGCAGAGAGGGGCAGTCGGCAGTGCCCGCTTGGCAGGGCTGGTGCTTCCACCCGTGATGGGATATGGGCCTGGGCAAGCATGGACAGGCTGGGTGGGAGGGTACGGACAGATCCGAGTGGGTTTGCCCTTTCCACAGTGGTTTTCACCCTTTGCGACCTTGTGCCTCCCGCTGAAAATTTCATTTTTCATGTGGGAGCTGGGCACAGCGTGGGGTCCTGCAGACCCCCCTGGCAGAAGGGCCAGTGCAGACGGTGTCTGGCAGGACAAAGGTCCATGGAGGATCTTGGTGGGTTGGGTTTTGTGGTGGTGCCCTGACTCCCAGCTGGGCACGGCGTGTCACTGGAGTGTGCCTGTGGCGGCTGAGTGTCAGGGCTGGACTCGCTGAGAGGTCAAGCTAATGCAGGAAGATCCTCCTTGCGCCTTCTTAACCCCAGCTTGAACCTTCCCCGTCTCCTACCTCGTCCTGATTAGCACTAAGAGGCTGCTTTGCTGCCGGTGGCACAGGCAGCTCTGAACAGGGCAGGGCACTGCGCTGTCTTCCTTGGCAGGGAAGGCCTCAGCACCTCTGTGCTTTAGTACCTGACCTGGAGGTGGGGAGGCAGGCAGGAGACATGCTTTCCTCCCTTCCCTGCTGCCACCTCCCTGGCAAAAGGGACTGGGAGTGCTCCTGGCAGGGGCCCAGACAGTCCCTCCTCCTCACAGGGTCTGAAAAGGCTCCTGAGGCTTGTGAAGGTGAAGGGTGTCCTGCAGGTGATGGTGGCACACCTGGCAGGGGGATGACACCGGCTTGGAATGTCCTGTAGGCAGCAGGTTCTTTCCACCCGCTCGTCAGATGTGTATGTAAAGGGGAAGGATTCAGGCAGGACATGGGCTGGCTTTAACCTCAGCTCCTGTTTCACAGCCGTGGATAACACCGAGTGCCAGAATGTGCTGGGAATTACAGCTCCCACCAGGCTGCCTGCCGAGCCACTGCCACCTGGAGAGCCCTGTGTGTGGCGTCCCAAACCAGGGAAGAGGGTATGGCAGTGATGACAGTTCCCTCTTCCCTGTCATTTCACAGCCTCCAGTCAGCAGCCCCAGAGCTGGTGACACTGTGGGGTGAGTGGCTCCAGCCCAACCAAGATCCTGCCCCCCCCGTTGCTCCCTCCCTGCTGCCGGCCTACGGGGCCAAACGCCTCCTGGCTTCCCAACATGGACTCTGCCAGTGCCTGGGAGTAGCTCAGGGATTCCCAGGATTACAGGCTGTGGCTGTGGCTCCTGGAAAGCCAGGGTGAGCTTTCCAAGCACAGCACAGTGGAACATCCCAAGGTTGTGGCTGTGAGTAGGGAGCACGGCTGTGGCCGGGCTTGACGGTACAGCTGGAGTGGGACCCAACGTGGCACTACGTGGTGATGTCCACCACGCTCCCTGTGGGCAGTGGCTCGGGCAGTGGCTCTGCCTTCTCTGAGGCTACAGGAGGTCAGACCTCACTCTGGTGTGGGGAGTTGGAGGGACAGTTACTGCCTCAGGCAGGGATTTGCTCTTGGAGCCAGCTGAGAGGGGTGAAGAGCTGTCAGTGCCAGGGTGAACAGTGCCCATGGAGCTAAGCTGGGTGTGTAGGGATAGGGCTGCTCCTCCTCTGGTCCTGGAGGAGGCTCCTTGCTGGCGTCCCTGTGCCCACAGCAATCATGTGGCTGCTGGCTGCAGGAACATCAGAAGAGGAAGGTCTGAAAATAATCGCCCCTTCATGTTTTCCTTTCAAAGGAGGGAGTTGCCATCATGGGGAATTTTTGTGACCAGCAGAGCTGGCTAACAGTCAGCTCCTCGGTGAGTCAGGCACTTATTCCCTCCCGTGGTGCAGCCTGGCTCCCTGTGCTGCCAACCTGGCTGGAGCTCAGGGTGCCCCCACTCATAGAAGTCCCAGCTTGTCTCACGGAGCCCCAGCATTTCCTACCACCTCCAGCTGTGGGTCTGTGAGTGGAAGCAATCCCAAGAGTTTCAGGGTCTCGATGTCCCACTGGCCTCGGCCACGGTCCCCGCTGCTCCCTGTCCTGTAGGTCATCTGTGCAGAGCCTCTCGAGCTTGTGGGGCTTGTGCCACCCCCTGCTCCGTCCTTGCCCCACACAGGTTGTGCTGCCTCACTGGAGAAAGGCTGCAGCGAGGTGAGCATTGTGTAACCCTTGCCTGCTTCTGTGCCTGCCTCTCTCCCCACGGCCAGGGAGTCTGTTGTGGGGTCAGGTGGCTGGGTTTTTGGTTGTAGGGTGTCCATAGGGGTGATTTCAGTAAAGTGGTTTTAATAGGCCCTTGGCATCCAGCCAAGGTCAAACCATGACAGGGTCACATGCCAGGGCTAGAGCCCTCCGAGCTGATGGGACATTTCAGTTCCCACTGTGCTTTGCTGGCTGCTGGCTGTTGGTCTTGCCTTTGGTTTTGGGGAGATTAAAAGGCCTTTCTTAGAAAACACCGTCAGTGTTCAGGCCCAGGCGGGTGCCCTGCCTGGCTGATGCCATTGAGTGGTGCCAGCCCCACTGCCTGCAGAGCCCCCGTCGGTGACAGGGACAAGGCTGGCAGCAGCCACTGGCAGTGCATATTTGGTGGTGCCAGGGTCAGCGGGCGGTGGGTGGTGTTTGCCAGGCTGGCTGCTGGCAGGGTTGGCGTGGGGTGCTGCTGTTTGGCTCGAGGCATGCAGGATAAAGCTGTCACACTTGGGGAGACACAGTTACCAGCTCGCTGTGTGTGCCCAGGTGTGCTGGCACTGTATGGAAGCCCTCTGCCTGGCAGACCGTATCCCAGGACAGCAGTGGCCTCTGGCACGGGGCTGTTTCCATTAGGTCGTGTTGAGAGAGGAGCATGGCTCTTTGGGAACAGCCTGTTCCCTGCTGTGTCTGCTCCTTGCACGGGGCACAACAACCACCTGCCCTTGCCTGTGCCTGGTGTTGGCAGTGTGAGGGGGCTGGATTTGGGGGGTGCTCTGAGCTGTATGCAGGGGCTGCAAGGTCTCCACGGACCTGCTGTGGCACCAGCAGGTCTTGCAGCCCTGGGCTGGTCTGTCCTGGAGCTCAGGCAGAAAGAAAGTGGGCTCTCTAGTTTAGAGCCCAAATAAATGGCTGCTGAGTGTAGTGTAGACACGCAGCTTTGTAACCTGTGATATACTTTGCTGCTGCCCTTCTTCTTAATCCTGACACACCTTTGTTTAAAGTGTTCCAGCAGAACATTGTTTATCCAGGCCATTATTACCAGTATCTCAGGCTCCTTTTTTCTATCCTGTGACTCAGGGACAGTTTAGTGCAATTTCTTCCATCTTTCCTCCATATCAAAGATACTCCTGGCAAGTTCATGTTTATTGTTTGCAGTTAATGTTTAATATTTCCTACTACTGGCATCTCATGGTTGATCTTAATTACACCCTTCTAATATAAGACAAAAGTCAGCAAGTGAGACTGTGTTGAGGCTGAGGCCGTGGCTCAGAGCCTCATCCTGCTGGTGCCTGGGGGTGGGTGCCCGGTGCACCCCCCGTGCCCTCTCGGTACGTCGCAGGCCATGTTTGGAGGGCGGCTGCTCCATGCGTGCCACAGAACCACAGAATCATTTACACTGGAAAAGGCCCCCAAGATCATCGACTCCAATCTTTGAGACCAGCCTTTCAGTCCAACTTGGGTCTGGCACAGCGTGTCTGGTGTGAGGCCCCACGTGCTGCACCCATGTGGACAAGCAGAAGCTGGTTTGGAGTAGCTCCAGTGGAAGAAAGGATCAAGCATGTTTGGTTTGCCCAGGTTTTAAATGCAGGTGTTAGTTTTGCCTCTTGCTGGCTGGGATGAATTGTTAAAATGGATTAGTAGAAATTTAAAAAAAAAAAATATTAAAAATTAACAGAGTGCAGAGGGCAAAATGCCCTGCTCCTGGCAGGACAGCGAGGTGTCGCATGCCTCTGTGCCACCTGGGAGCCTGGGAGGTTTCTGTGTGCCTTTCTCCTCAGACTTGGGGAGCTGGATGAGGGAGCAATCTGCTGCTCCACCCCCTGCCTGTGCCCCCCTCCACCGTGTCAGTTGGTGGGTTTGCAGGCAGGGTCCCCTCACCTCCCCTGCCTCCCAAGGAGGTACCACTTACCCTTCACTCTGGCTATAAATATCGTGGGGTGTCAAGGGGCAGCGGGACCAAGTCATAACCTGACACCACCTCTCCCTCATTCACAGTGACATTTTGTCAAATGCCACTCGGGAGGGGGGGTTGCTTATCTGCTGGCACACACTGGTGACCTTCAGAGCTCTGGCCAGGTGGCTCCTTGCTGTATTTACACTTATTTATAGCTCTCTCCTCCATTACCACCTCTGCCCTCCTCCCTGGTACTGGAGCGGGGCTGCCTGCCCCACATGGGTCCCTCTGGGCTGGGGTGGAGCTGGCGCATCCCTGGGGGTGATGAGGGGCTGGCAGCACCCAACTTCGCCCCCTCAGGGTGCTGGTGGCCTGACTGCACAGGGCCCCTGTCCCATAGGTGGCAGCTGCGGGAACAGCAGGGTGCACCCCAGGGCGGATGGGGCTGGGTTTGGTCCCACTGTGGGTCATGCCCCCAGCGCCTCCCCATTCCGGTACTGGGGGTCTGCAGGAACCAATCCTGGCCTGCCCAAGTGGGGCTCCCCCTGCCCGAAGCAGCTGTTGGGGTGAGCAGCCGTGCCCACTGTTGCACTGCCCGGCGAGAGCTCATCCCGGTGAAGCGGCCTCGCGGTGCCCGTCTCCCTGCATGGCTGTAATCCCCATTTCAAGCAGTCCGTGATTACGGATTTCCCTGATAAGCCCAGACGGCTCTCTCCAAAACCCCTGCCCAAGGATTTTCTTTCCTTTTTAGAGTCAAGCCTGGGGTGAGGGCAAGGAGGGAGAAACTCCCCGTCCGGCTGCGAAGGCGGGCGCTGGGATCCGACACTGCCCGTGGGGCCGAGGCGGGGCTGGCAGGAGCTGGCACTTCATGTTCTCGGCATTTCTCACCTTCTGCTCGTTTGGGTCCCAGCCTAAATGCTACCGGCTAATTTGGGGCTCTGTCTCCAGCACGTGTGGATGTATATTTATCTCTTAATGCTTTGAGTAGGCACTTGGCTGTGGGGAGGGAGGAGGCTCCGTGCGGGGCTGAGTCACTGCTTCGCTCCTCAGGAGGAGGTGAGCTGCCTGTTTCTGGCTGGTTCCTTTGGCCCCTACAAGGGGCTGCCACTTTCCTTCCTTTTTTTTCCACACAGCAAAGTGGCACGTGAATGACAAGGCAACTGCAAAGCATCCTGGGGCTGTGTCTGCAGGCAACAGTGCAGAGCTGCCCTCCCAGGCTTAGGCAGGATTAGGATCCCGTGAAGGTGCTGCCCGTGTCCAGCAGCACTTTCACGCCGGCAGACTTCAGAGGCTGAAACTTTTGCAGCCTGACTAAGCATGAGCACAGTGTGTGTGCCATCACAGTGTGCTCAGAGCTCACTCCAAAACACTTGGCCACGACTTCAAGGGGTTGGACCCAAGGGTTTTGCAGATAAGGGAAATTTCTACTGGTGTTGTTCTTGGGGTGTGACAGAGGAGAGGACCTGCAGGTCTCTTTGTCACGGTCACTGCCCTGTCCCCAGCTCCCTGGGCCAGTTAAGCACAGCAGACAATGAGCTGAGCTCTCATGCTTGCCCTGGTTTAGGTTGCTATTGCCTGGCAGCAGGGCTGTGGTTCTTGCTCTGTATGGGCTCACGGATATAGCTGCCCCTGGGAGCCAGCAGCCCAGCCCAAGCCAGCCTCTCCAGTCCTTCTGACTAGGGGGATTTAGTCTGAGCAGCCCAAGTTGACACTGAAAAAGACGAAAACATTTCCTGTCTCGTTAATCCAATATTTGAATTAGAGTTAGGCTTGGAGAGGAGCCTCATGTCTCTGCGGTGATAAGACCTCACATGCTCCCACACCAGAGTTAACACTGTTCCAAAACAGGGGAAAGAACTGAAAGGGAAATGTCCCACCTGCTGTCCCCACAGTGTCAGGAGCCAGCACCGAGCTGTGCTCAACGGGGCATCCTTGGATGTGCCTCCAGCCAGGGACTGCCCACATACCAGAGCTGCTGGGGACATTAGAGACAGTGTCCCACACTGATCACCCTCACAGTCGGGCAGGGAGGTGGAACTAACCCCCATGGCAGCTCCTTGTCCTGCCTTGCCTTGCCGCTGCCCCGGGAAGGACAAAGACTGGGAGCTTTGCAAAGGGGCAGGGAGTCAGAGCAGCTGGGAGTTCTTCCATTCCCTCCCGGGGAGGCAAAGGGATGATGACTAAGGAGACACCAGAAGCTCTCAGAGTGATTTGCTCACACGGGGTTTCCAGGGGGAGGTGTAGCACAGGTTGGGGGGAGCCAGCCCCTCCTTACCTGCAGTGCTCAGGGCCAGGCCCTGCTGGCACTTTGTCTGGGAGCATTTAGGTGCAGTCGAGGCTCCCGGGGACAGGAGAGTTGGCAGAGTGACCTCTGGATGTCCTTGTCAGTTTGGAGATGTTCATTGTGCTTTCTCACTACTGCCGGCTCTGCCGTGGTGGGCATGGACAGGGGGCTGGCAGTGGGGTGGCACAGCCGTGGTGGCACAGAGCCCTCATGCTCACCTGGTTGTCCTGGGCATGCACAGCACAGGTGCTGCCAGGTCCAGCAGCCTCAGCAGGGGCACGAAGTGAGCACAGACCCTCTGTGTGAGGGTCCCTGGGGAACCCCTGCTCCCACGATTGGAGAGACAAACCCCTCACAGTGGGCAGGACTGTCCAAGCTCAGCGGTAGATAAATAAAAGTGTTGCTGCTCTGTCAAGCAAAGCCTCTGCAGAGGGAAGCTCTGTGCAACATGTGAGCGAGTATCAGCTGCCTCTCTGTCCTAGAATTGCGAATGCATCTCAGTTGGGGCTGAGTTCAGAGTTGGTTCATGCTTTAAGGAAAGCAGAGGAGGATGTCTGAATGCAGGCCGTTCCTCAAATGCCCTTCACCTCCCAGCTTTGGCTGCCAGGTGCAGCTGCCAGCATGGCATTGCTTCCGGAGAGGATGCCCAGCGTTGGGCTCCTGCTCCCTCAAAGGATGGAGGTGTGTGGCATGGGGGCACCTGTGTAGGGCATCTCTCCTCCCCGGAGCAGGGATTCATCAGACACGTCGCAATGAGCTGCCGGCAGCTTTCTGGTCGCAGCCTTGCTGCAGCACACACAGGCCAGGTGTCTGGGCTGGAGGATGCCTCCAAATTTTTGAGCGTGTCTCCATGGGTGTTTGCTGGCTGCACACCAAGAACCCATGGCTGATCTTCCTACAAACTCCCGAGTAAAATTAGAACAAAAGTTCACTCCTCTCCCAAGGCAGCAGGAAATGCAAAGGGTGGGAAAAGGGAAAGTCAGAGCAGATGAGGTCCTGTGCCCGCAGGCAGCCTCCCCACTGCTACTGCCACCCCCGACCCTGGGCGGGGGGCTGGGTCCTCCCCCACCCCCTGTGGCCAGCCCAGAGGGACTTCGCTCTCAGCACTCTGTGCTGGGCTAGCGATGCTTGGAGTGATGGATTCCAAGCTCAGAGTGACGTATTCCCTGTGGAGATTCAGGTCCTTGGTGGCTGGGCGGGTTAAGTGGCACTGTCTAGCAGAGGGGGCTGGCTGGAGCTGTCACCACGTGCTGGGGTGCCCATCCATGTGCTCGTGCGGGTGATCGCACTGGGCAAAGGCTCTCCCCGTGTGTTTTTTTGAGGAGGGAGCTCAACGCAGGCCAAGCTGAGTTTTTAGGCATTCCTGGCCTGTGCTAGCTGGGAGCATCCACAGTGTGGCAGTGCCGGGGCAGTCCTGCCCCAGTGGTGCCCGGAGAGGGCAACTCAGCAGCATTAGATTGCAGGAGTTTATTTTTACCCAGCCCTGTTGCCAATGGGGACATGTCACATCTGTGGAGTTGATCAAAAGACATCCCGAGCGCTGGTGTCAGCTGCTCCTTGTGATCTCAGCACCAGGATCTTTTCCCTTGTGGCATATCAAAAGGAGCAGGAGAATTTGACTGCTCTGCTATTTTTAATTGAACGCACACACAGAGACACACGTATATATATGTATGTATGGCTTTTCTAAAAATAAAAGCCTCTGCCTGTGTTCCCATGGGAAGATTTGGGGAGAAGGGGGAGCCAAAGTTGTTGCAAGACTTTTTCTGGAGCAGGCACTAGAGCAGAGGGAGGAAGGCAGGGACAGGCCACAGCAGGTAAGGGACACATCTGAAAGGCCAAAGGACATCTGATCCCAGAGCAGTCCAGGCTGCACCTGAGCAGAGGGGGAAGGAGAACAAGGGGAAAGGTCTCATCTCTGTCCCCCAGAGCTGGCAGGGATGACAATGGGGACCAAAGATTTTTGCAGGGCAGGTTAGGAAAGCCTCAGCCTTGGGGGGCCTGTCAGGAGTATCAGATCCTGGGGCCACTCAGGAGTGCATGATATACTTTGTGGCACCACACTTGTGCAATCTACCTGATCCACATCCCTGCAGCATCAGGATGAAGGGAGGATGCTGGGGAGAGCATCCCCTACCATGGGGCAGCTCTCAGGCCCCTGCAGAGCTTGGGCAGTATCAGCAGCCCCAGCTGCCATAACATGGCACTGGCTCACCACTGCGCCATGAAAATGCTCTCCCCCCTGTCCTTGCCTGTGCTTTCCCTGTCTCCCACCTCCCCTGGGACTGGTTGGGGCAGAAGGCAGGTGAGAAATGTAAAATGGGAGTGAGTGTGTGCACGGGAGTGCCCTTTGGGGTGCCCTAAACACAGTGGGGAGCATGGTAGACAGGCTTCTCAGCCTGTGGGAACACAATCAATAATCCCAGATTATCCCGATTTGACAAAATAAAAAAAAAAAAAAGAAGAGAAAGAGAGAAAAGCTGTATTTTCCATTCCTCCAGCTGTGTTTGAAATCCCTTTTCCTTCCCATTGAGTGAAGAAGGAGACCCTTCCAGGGCGCTTCAGGAGGAGGAGCTCCCACGTTCCCCTGCCCATGCAGCCTTGCTCACGTGCTCAGATGTTTGCCTGCTCCAAAATCCATTTGCTCTGTAAATAAACTTGCTTCCTTCACTGCCGGAAAACTCCCCCTGGGCAGCCAGTGCCGGGAGGAGTCGCACCAAACTTTTCCCCTGTGCGGCTGAACCTGGACATGGGGACAAAACCAGGCACGGTCCAAATGCCGGCGCAGGCAGTGGGTGCCGGTGCCAGCCCTCACTCCGGGGGTGCTGGGTGCAGCCGTGGGGTTTCGTGGGAGGGCAGTGGCTGGAAGCCAAGCTGAAGCAGGGCACGTGCCAGCTCCTTTCTGTGGTTGAATGGAGATTTTTAGCTCAGTTCCTAGAGCTCGCGTCACCCTGCGTGCACCCAGACATCCGTTCATTTCCATGCCATTTTCTCATCCTGTAAAATGCAGGGAGCAGGGTCTGGATTGCCCTGGTGGTGCTGCTTCCCCAGAGGGACTGTCCCTGAGTGGTTCAGTGCCATGTGACAGGGATGGGAACAGGGTAGGGACCGGGTGTGAGGCCACTCACAGGAGCCTTGCCCTGTGCATTGCTGTCCCATGAGCACCCAAGACTCTTGCTTCAACCTCCAGCTAGATAACCTGAATGTCACCCTTAGGGCACCAAAGGCAGGAATGGCCCCTAAGAGCTCCAGCAGCTGCTTTCCCACAGCTTGGGTGGCTGTGCTCTGCCCTGAGCATCTGCTCACTGTGGGAGATGAGGCTCTTCCAATGCAGATGCTGCTGTTCTGACTCCTGCCACAGCTGGGACACAAGAGGGGGTTTGATGGAAGTTCTGGGGGATGTTCTCAGTAACCAGCAGTGCCAGTGCCAGGCATCTGGCAGGTGTGCAGGGAAGAGCTGCTCACCACGCTCCACGCTGCCATGAAGTTGCTCCTGGAGCCATGTGGAAAGTGGGTCTGAGAAACGGGCCCGAGCGGAGGTGGGAGCGCACCAGGAGACCGACCGTCTCCGCAGGTGGACACTGCCTCCTGTTCCCCTGGCACAGCAATGGGCTCACCCCCTTTCTCTTCTCTGCACAGTACGAGGTGTCTGGCGAGGAGCACCTCTACTCTGACTTCCCCGAGATCGATCTGTCCCAGCTGGATGCCAGCGACTTCGACTCGGCCAGCTGCTTCAGCGAGCTGCAGTGGTGCGGGGAGCACTCGGAGACAGACTCCAGCCAGTACAGCACTGATGACTCCGAGCTCTTCCAGGTACCCCCATCCTCCTGGCACAGGGCACCCGAGGATGGAGGCAGGGGGAGGAGGGAGGAGGGAACACGCACAACTATTAATATCTCCTCCCCAGCTGATTAGTGCTCCATTAATTTGTGCACCGGCTCTAAATGGAGCAAGCGGAGTAAGGCTAATGAGGAGGTGGAGGAGCAGAGGAGGCTGCTGAGCCAGCCCTCCTGTGATGTATTATTCACAGGGAATTACAGCCGGGGTGCAGTGCGTCCTGTTCGATTCCCGGAATGGCAGGATGTGCCAGGGCGGCAGTGCGGGGGTCTCAGAGCTGTGGTGTGGGGCAGGATTATTCCTTTCTCAGGAGCAGAAAGAAGCCCCACCCACGCTGGCTTTTCAATTTTGGCAGCCCCCTCTGTTTGGGGCTCGGGTCCTTTTGGCAGAGGTGGCTGGTTTCTGTCCTTGGCTTTGTGCTGCTCTTACCCCTCGGACGAGGAGGTCGTGACCCACTGGTGCCAGCTAGTCACCAACTCTGGGTTACATTTTGGGAGGGAGCAGGATTTATAGTTAAACAAAGGGAAAAAAACCCAAAGAGCCCCAATATTTTCTAACCTGGCCATAATAACAACCCTGTGGCTTTTATGCTGTGCTGATGCTGTGCTTGAAAATGGTCCAGTCCAGCTGAGGGACCTTCATCACGAGATGCATATTTTCCGCTGAACTTCCTGGGGAAAAGATAAACAGAAAAGAAATGCAAAAGACAGGCCCATCAGGAGCAGTGGAGTATGATGAAATGTATCCCACTGAACTTGTATGCACAGTGCTCTCGTGCCAATAACAGGAGGAAAAGAAATGGAGCCAAAAATGGAGCATCCTGCTGCCTTTCCCTGGAGCCTGCTCTAGTAACTGCGAGCAAGGTTAGGGCAGGGAACAAAAGATATTTAATTTTCAAACAAATGAGAGAAACACAGGAGGGTGTGTGCAGGCAACAGTCCTGCTCATGAGCCTGAATTTACCCTTGTGCTAATTTTATCACTGATGGTAGCCTGCTTCTTGTTGGACATGGTTTACATTCAGAATGTGATGGAGGAGGACCAAAAAGAAGGAACTCCTGACTCACTCTAGCCATTTCTCAGCTTCTGCGTCCTCTTTTGGGCTTCTGCAGTGTACTGCCGGATTGGAAGGGAACTCATGGGGCTGTGTGGGACTGGGAGGCACTGGGAAGGCTGGAGGTGCATCAGCCATGCCGAAGCCCAGAGGGAGAGAGGAAGGGACCCAAGGGGTCGGGTCAGGGCAGCAAGAAGGGAGGAGGCGGGAGAAGCCCCTGGTCCTGACTGGCCCAGTGCAGCCACAGACACTCACACATCTCCCATCAGCATCTCCACATCATGCTGTTCACCCAAAAAATAGGTCAAGGGAGCTGTAATGCAAGGCTCGTCTTGCTCTGGGGGCTGTCTGGACAAGGTCCCTTGCAGAGCACTGGGTGCAGCCAGCTTGAAGTGTGAGGGCTTAGAACCCCTGTCAAGCTAGAGGTGCCTGACTTTGGGGGCTCTTACTGAAAACAAAACTCAAACAGTTGTTACAAGCTGTGGTATTTGGCCATCAGTGCAGCCCAGGCTGAGCTTCCCCTGTGCCCTCCCAGGGCGCTGTGCCCTCTTGTCCACTGGGCAGCCCTGGGCTGAGCTCACAGCTCCTCACATTTTCTCTGCCTCCCCTGTCAGGAATGTTGCAGATTAACCAGCCATGCCCTCTCTGGCCTCCCCAGCCCCAGGGAGGGCAGGGGGCTGTGCCTGCCCCCTCCCTGGGCTCCCATCCCAGCTGGGACAGCCTGTGCTGTGGGCACTTGCAGCCCAGAGTCAGGAGGATTTGGGCAAGGAGCCTTTTAATCACAGATCCTTTATCTTCTGCTGTTTGCATGATGGTGGAGTAGAGACAACTGTTGGGAGAGAAGATGCTCTGATTCATTATTTTCCTGCTGGGGGTGCAGGTGGACAGATTGATGCTCCTTTTCCAGTTGTGTCTCTCCTCCTTATCCCATCCTGGCGGTGTGCCGGGCAAGAGCTCTCACAGCGGGCTCACTGGGAAGCGGGAGCTGGTCAGTGGGAGCTGGTGTGGCACTGCTGGTCCCTCTTCCCCCACCCAGCATCCCACAGACCCTCTGCCCAGCCTAACTCCCCCTCTCTTCTCTGCCTGCTCATTTCAGATAATAGACAGCGAGAACGAAGCGCTGCTGGCAGCCCTCACGGAGACATTGGATGATATACAGGGAGATGACATGGGCCTGGCTGCCTTCCGAACTATGGAAGAGGGGGACACGCTCAACCATGCCTACACCTCACCCGCCCCCTCCCCCAAACCCACCGCCCCGGTCACGGGGGGGCCGCCCCCGGCCCCCGAGTTTGATGAGCTGTCTCTAGTAAGAACCCACTTCCTACTGTTTAAGGTGGATTTGGATGAGCCCCTGATAAGCCGGCTGCATGGGTATGATAGGAAGCAAAGGTCTGAATTTTTTCATTCTAGGCTTAAAACTCTCTTTAACCGTCAATACCAAAGCATATACTTGTATTGTATACGTATACATGTTCTGCATCATTGCTGTCACCTCCATCACCATCCTCACGGGAATGAGCTGTGTGTATACAAATATATATATATATATATATATGAACAGGGTGGGGGCGGGTGTCAAAGGGGTGGGGGCTGCTTTGGCGAGACCCACACTTGCTTTTAATCGGACATGCAGATGTGGGGCTGCCTAGGGGTCTCTCTGGCTCATCCCAGCCCCGTGTCCACGGACAACAGTGGCTGTTCCCACCCCCCTCTGCCCCAGGCCGAGCTCCCTGCTGCTCTCGCAAGAGGGACAGAGGAGCTTGGCCCGGGTGTCATCCTGTGCCCTCAGCTTTCAGCAGGAGGGTTTGACCCTCCCTGTCTCTTCCACCAAAACCCCTCAGGGACTGTGTGGCCTCCAGTCCCCACAGATTTGGTGACCGGAGTATCCCTCTTGGTTCTCTGCCAAACTGGGGCTCCAGCCCCGCTCCCCATCCTGCCCAGGACTAACTGTCAGCATTTACTGCCATCCCGAGGAGATCCTCTGGGACATGGCACCCAGCCTGCTCCCTCCTGAGGCTCACAGTCCCCCCCAGGGACCCCTCGGACTAGTCCTGGGATCTCCCCAAAAACCCAAAAGGGGAGGAGTGACATCCAGTGGTGACAGTGTGCATTTCCACCGCCCACGCCCCTGCGCAGGGGTATATATCACACACGATATGTATGTGTATATATAGGATGTATACGTTGCAGGGGTGGGGGGGAGAGGGTGCTGGTTGCTTCCACCAACAGGAGCTGCGCACCTGAAGCTGTGGGTGCCCCGGTTGACACTTCCTGGCAGACCCTGACCTGGGCACCCCCTGTTTCTATCGCCCCTGTGGCCCTCCAGGGCTCTGTGCCCACCGACCAGCACGGGAGCCCCAGATCTGTCTCCTCCATGCAGTCCCCCAGTGCCTACGCAGTCGTCTTGCTGTTGAGCTGTTGTCGCCTTCGGTTGTTAGCGCGACATGGGTGGAATATGAAATGTTGTTGCTGGGTGTGGGGTTGGTGTTTTTCCTCCCCCTAAGCAAAACTGGGGTTGAGTAGAAGAAAAACGTTATGCTGACCTTGCCGTCAGAAGAGGTGGCTCTGGGGGTGACCCAGGGAAAACCCCACTGCCACCACCCATGGGCTTTGGGGAGATCCTTGACAGGTCCCACAGGGTTTTGCATCTGCAAAATGCCTTGAAAGCTCATTAATGAGTCCAGGCCCTCTCTGGATGTTTCGGCTAAATGAGCCTTGCATGGGGACACAAGTGAATTGTCCAAACCTGTCACTCACATTAGCACAAAGCCTCTGTCCCCTAAGGGCAGAATTGATGGAGTAAGAAGTTTGGATGCCACAGCAGCTCCTGTGTGTCTGACAGGAGTGGGGTTGCCCCTGGGAAGTAAATTCTCTCATGTCTGCACTGCCCTGATCTGCTTGACGGTCCCTGGGGACATGGGTGAGTGCTGTGGAGACAGCCTTGACCCCCTCAGGGCTGCACGTGGCCAGGCACCTGCCCCCACAGCCGTGGTGGGGTGGGAAATTCCTCCCTGCCTTAGATTTTTCCTGCCCCATTTTTGGGCTGGGTGCTCAGTGATGGACGTGCCCAGGGCACACGTGAGCCAAGGGGCTGCAGCCCTGCCGGCGCTTTCTCTTGCCCTCGCTGCGATGCCGACTCCTTCTCTTCCCACTTCTCTTTGCAGCTGAAGAAGTTGCTCCTCTCTCCATCGCACGTGCCTCCGAGCTGTGAGGCTCAGCGGGACGGGAGCGCCCGGCGCCCGGGGACCCCAAAATCCCGACCAGCGCGGCCCTGCACGAAGGTACTTCCTCATGGGCAGAGCTTGAGCCCGTGCAGCGCCCAGCTCTTGGCAGCTGTCCTGAAGAAAGGCACTGAAGGATGGTGTTGGGGAGCATGGGCAGCCTCTGAGCTGGGCAAGGGGCTGGGGGTGGGCAGAGACCATCACCTGCAGTGTAAAGTAAAATATTCGCAGGTATTTTCCCCGGAAATGCCAAGGCAGTGGAAAGTATTCAGAAAGGTTTATTTTGGAGTCAAAGACACTGAAAACTTACAAAGAAAAACTCTGCACCAGCAGTGAGAGCACTGGGCCTGAGAAAGTAATGCCTCCTGATCTTTTCCAGGCTTCTTATCTTCTCTGGCCTCCCTCTCCCAGCCTCAAAACAGGCACAGCCTGTAACATCCTGAGAGTTTATCTCCCTTCAGACCAGAGAGACATAGGAGGGACACGGGAGGGAAAGAAACACTTCCCCCATCCTTGAAAAGGGGGTTTGTTCTTAGGCAGAAAGTCTCCTTAAGCAATAAGTTGCTCTAACTTTCCCACTATAAATTCTTCTGAAATGGGCATACCTATTCCTGCAGGCGGCGTTCCCATCCCTGTCTGCGCTGGGCTGAGAAATGCCTCGATGTCGTTTGGACCCCGTGTGGTTCAGCCTCTCCCAGCTTCCCTGGGTGCCCATTTGTGAAAGCCCTCGTCCCACTCCCTGCTGACTCTCAGCCCAAGCCAGGGGCCATGAGCCAGAAGAGCTGCATGCCATGCTGCTGAGCCCACCCCTCACTTAAGCTGAAGTTGCCATCAAAGGTTTTTCTTTGCTAATGGTTATTGTGCAGTGCGTTAGGCCTGGCAAATTAGATTGCCTGGGAAGAGCAGCAGATCCCTCCCTGGAAGAAGGAGCATCATTGTGTGCAGTGTTTGGGGCAGGGAGCTGACCCCCAGACAGCTTGGGGGTTTTTCTAAGCCAGAACTGGGGAGTTTGAGGATGTGGGTTCGCTCTGTCAGTGGGGAGGGCTTCTCCCCGCATGCCAGGTACTTGTGTCAGGTCGTGACCATGGGGCTTGGGGCTGATTTTCTTCTCTCTCTTCTCCAAAGGTGGAGGGTCCCCGGGACAGGAGGGCGAGTGTCCCACAGGCACAGAGCCGCAGCTGCACCGAACTGCACCGGCACCTCACCTCCACCACCCCCTGCTCCCAGACCAAAGCCCCCCAGGCACCTGAGGAGTGCCCCAGCGGTGGCCACCACCCGTCCCCGGGCGACTGTGCCCATCACGAGGATGACAGTGACTCCAGCGAGGACTCACTGAGCTCCGGCGACTCGGGGACGCCCCTCTCCTCAGCAGAGGATGGCTCCTGCAGCCAGTTCTCGTGCGAGGGGGAGATGCACTCCGTGGTGGAGCTCATCCGCTACATGCACACCTACTGCCTGCCGCCACGGAAGCTGCCCGCCCGCGACGTCGCCGACGCCAAGCCCCAGCCCTGCAGCAGCCCCTTCAAGAGAGCCAAACCGGACTGTCCCTCACAGCCGGGCCCCCCTGGCAGCGCCCAGAGCCGGCCAGGCTGTGCCTGGCAGGCAGCCGGGGGCTGCAAGAAGCCCGGACCGTCCTTCTCCATCCTGAAGGAGCTGCTGGCGCGGGACCTGCTGTGTGATGTGAGCAAGCCATACCGCCTGGGCAAGCCCGTGTACGCTGCCCTGGCACGGCCGCCCAGCTCCTGCTCCCCTGTGCCGCCGGCCTGGGATGGGGAGGATGCCAGTGGGACTTGCACCTCCAGAGTGAAAACGCCACTGGAGAAGGGTGAGCCACGGCAGAGCCCTGGGGCTGAGGCAGAGGCACCGCAGGAGCTGGGTGGCCATGAGGACGATGGTGGGAAGCAAGAGGGCACTGCAGGCACAGCCGTGGGGAAGGTGACCCGCAAGCAGGACAACACTGTTTACGCCGTCCGCCGGTCCAAGAGACTCAACCCCGAGCTCGGGCACTGGCTCTCCTTCCTTGACGAGCCACCCCCTGAGCCCTCCGTGCCCCTGGCCTGCAGAGAGGCTGCACCATGCCCGGTGCTGGAGGGCTTCTCTGCCGAAGAGCCTGCGGCCGAAGTGGAGGTGGGGGGCACAGCACCAGCAGCGGAGCCCCAGCCCCTCTCCCTGGGTTCCCCAGTGGATGGTGAGGTGGGAATCGGGGCTGAGAGCCGGCACTGTGCCCTCCTGGAGCAAACAGGTGAGGGGGCCGTGGGTTGTCACTCTGCTCAGCCCTCCCTTGTACGTCCATGCTGCCTGTGCCATCTCTGCTGTGGCCAAGCCATACTGGCCAGGCACTGGGCACTCAGCTGGCAGTAAAGCTGTGAGCAGCCCCAAGCACAGCCCCATCTGCTGGCTGGCTTTGGGGTCCCCATGCATGGGGAACTGGGGGCCTGTTCTGGTTTTGGGGTGCTGTTTCAGTCCATGGGGGCCTTCTGCTCCTGTTTCCCCATCCTTATATCGAGGTGAAAGAGCTGGTGTGGTGCTCACCCAGCATGAACCAAGCTGCCCCATCCCTCCAGGTCCCCCTTGCCCATGGGCTCACACTGTGCCTGGGCTCTGGGGTTCAGCTGCAGCAGTGCCCTAAAGCCACAGCTGTCTGCAAGTGCTTTATGAGCATGGATGGCTCAGCCCTGGCAGGTGAGCCTGCTCAGCCCTCAGGTGGGCAAGAACCCTAGTGCCCAGCCCCTGCCAGTCCTTGGACACTGCAGGGAGTACAGCTCCGCCGGTAACCTGCTTCTCTCCTGCCTTTCAGAAACACCCAGGTGTCTCACGCTGTCCTTGGCACAAACGTAAGTGCACACGGGGTTGAAGGAACTGTGCTGGGACTGGAAACCACCTCGGTTTGTGTAGCTGGGCCAAGCTGCTGCTGCAAGCACACAAAGCTGCTTTTGCAGAGCAGTCTGAGCCACCCAGCTGGGCACAGGGCTGTGGGGAGCCACAGCCATCACTCGGGTGCAAGGAGCTGGGAGAGCCCCAGGCTGAGGGCAGGGCATTTCTGTGTGTGCCCCAGCGCGCTCGCTGGGGCGGGGAGGGCACGCTGCTCACCCCGCTGCCCTCGCACCCCTCTGTCAGGCACTAGCCATAGTGGGAGGGCTCACTCGCAGGCAGCATTTTCCCAGCTTCCCTTTGGGTTTTGGGACTGTGGTTCACCTAAACACTTCCTCCCTCCTGATTTTCTGCTCTTCTCCAGTGACCCAGCCTTTGGGAAGAGAAACTTTGAGCCAATGCTGACTGTGGAGCTGTGTGGGACAGCAGGTAGGACAGGCTTTTAAGTTTTGGGTTTTGCAAAATCCCTCCATGGGAGAGGGCAAATTTACCCTAAATTCGGTCTGGAGTCGTCAGCTCCAGCCCACCCAGCCGAGGGAGCCATTCATTCTCTTCCCACTATGAACATGGGAGACTCCCTGCCACATCCAAGCACAATGAGCACATCAGGGGGATGTGTTTGGGGTGGCGGGAGCTTTTCAGGGAGCCCCTGGATGAGCCAGGAGGGAAGGGAAAGTCCTCTGGTCCCTGCTGGGACCAGGCATCCTTCTTTTTCCCCAAGTACCACTGGATGGATGAGGCTGTGGGGCTGAGCAGCCTCCTCCCCTGCAATACCTGGTGCAGCCCAGGCACTGGCGTGGGGCAGGCAGGATGGCGAGGGCAGAGCTGACTCCTGCCCTTCGTTTGGGGGGTCCAGGTCTCACACCACCCACCACTCCGCCATACAAGCCTGCCGAGGAGGACCTGTACAAGCCAGACATCCCCCAGGAGCCAGGGAAGGAGGATGGGATGGCCCCCAGCCCTGGGGGTGCAGGTGATGTGGCAGCCTCCCGGAAAGCCCCCAGGAAGCACCCCGAGAGGACAGAGCTCTTCGCCCACCTGAGCCGAGCTGCCGCTGCGCGCCCCGCGCTCCCCGAGCAGCAGGGCCTGCTCAAGAGGCCCTTCTCCCGCTCCTTCGGGGACCACGACTACTGCCAGGTGCTCAAACCCGAGGCCGCCCTGCAGAGGAAGGTGCTCAAGTCGTGGGAGCCCACGAGCCAAGTGGAGATGGAGCACAAGAGGAGGGTCCCAGCTGCCCACTACCAGGGACTGGATCTCGTCAAGGCGGCGGGCGGCGAGATGCTGTGGAAGGATGGCGTCAAGCAGCTGAGAGACCAGGAGATCAGAGCCAGCTTAACAAAGCACTTTGGCTTCCTGGACAGTGCTCTCGATGACGAGGACATGGTCTTCTGCAAGACCCCTGAGTACGACACTGTCTTTGAAGACAGCTGCAGTGAGAGCGGCTCCCCTGTGGAGGAGGAGGATGAGGAGGAAGAGGAGGAGGAGGAGGAGGAGCATGGCAACACCAAGCTGTGCCTGCGGAGAAACCCCCTTTCCAGGACCAGTTTGCATTACTGTTCTCGGAGCAGGTCCAGCTCGGGGTCTTCGTGCTGCCGGTCACGGTCACCTGCCAGCAGACGCACCTTCAGGTACGGGGGCACGGGGACTTTGGGATCATTCTTGCCCGCTGTGTTTTTCCGTGGTGCAGGGCAGCCCCAGTCCTCTCGGCTCTGCTGGCCCAAGTAGTTAAGATGCTAATTAATGGAAGAAAAGCTATAAAAATAATTGGTTCTACATCAGCCACTGCTGCAAACATCAGCCATGGCCAGAGGAAGCAGCAGCGGGGCGAAGCAGCCAAGGGTTTCTGTGGCTGACAGGGCATGGGCAGGGACCTGAGCCCAGCCTGGGAAGGGGTGAGTGGCTGCTGGACACACCCTCTGGCATCTATCACAAGAAACTTTCCAATGTCCTTTCTAGTGTTTCTAGACCCCCATCTCTCCTTGGCTGCCAGTGCTGTGGATTGTCCACCTGCTGCTGCAGCCAGCACATGCCTCTGCTTATCACTGATGTTTGAAGCTTTCCCCACCAGCTCCCCCCATCCCGGGCTGATCTCCTCTCCCTCGCTTCCCAGGTGTGAGAACGGCGAGCAGTGTCAGGGCGGGAGCGGGCACCGGGGCCAGCTGGAGAAGAGACGGGAAAAGGCCATCGTAAGTGGGGGGACCCCATGCTGGGACAGAGCAATCCCCGGCCCTCAGTTCATCTCCCGCTCCAGAAAAGCAGCAGTGGAGCCCATTAGCTCTGGCTTCAGCATCCCTTGGTGCGAGGCCAGCGTTAAACAAGGACATGGGGGTGGAGGAGGGAGAGAAAAACCCAACCTGGAGCGGAAGCCACCAGCAGTTGGCAACACATGGAGTCCTTGGCACAGAAATGCCCAGAGCATCCTACGCTGGTGCTTCAGCGCACTTGGCATCGGCAGTTTGGGGGGTGAGCTGGGGAATCCCTGGAGCTGCTGAGCTGTTACAGATGTGGCCCCGCTGCATCCTCCTGCACCAGGAAACGAGCGTGTGCCCACGGGTGGGAGCTGGGAGAGAGGTGGGGATGTGGGAAAGTAACTTGCTGCTCAGTTACATAGTGAGTGCACTCACACACACACAGTGCACACACACATGCCACTTTGGCATTTTTTCTTGCAATGCAATTGGATTTTGCCCCTAGCAATTCTTGGGAGTATTTCCCACATCTTCAGGAGAAGCTGAAAGAGCTGCAAGAATGCAGAGGAATTTTAGAAGAGAAGAAGGGGGTGTGGCTGCTCCAGCCTGCCTGTGGCTGTCCCTTGCAGCAGCAGTGTCCTGGGGGTAACACTGTGAGCTGGCTGGAGTGGAAACAACCAGATCCCGGAGATGTCAGGCCATGCCCACAGCAGTGTATCCCAGTGCTGGCTTACAGGGGCTCCTCAACAGCCCCAGATTTCCAGTGCCCATCAGCACGGAGGTGTGAGGTCCTGGAGCTTGAAACCTTTCCCTTGCTTTGCCAGGGGGAAGGCCGGGTTGTGTACATCAGAAACCTCTCCAGCAGCATGAGTTCCAGTGAACTGAAGAAACGCTTCGAGGTGTTTGGTGAAATCGTGGAGTGTCAGGTCCTGTCCAGGACTAACAGGTGGGTGGGCAGTGAGCTGTGGTCCAGGGCTCCAGCAGCTACAGGCAGCCCCTCTCCCCAGGCCCCATCAGCACTGCCAGGAGGTGCCACACCAACCCCCTCAGTCAGCTGAGCCCATGGTCTTGGTGCTTTTGGCAAGGAGATGCAGTGTGTCCACAGACCCAAGGGCACAGGGAGGGAGGGACAGTGGGATGGAGGGACAGGGGCACAGTGCTGGGCAGAACTGTGTCAGAAGGGCTGAGGGGCCCATCACATCTTGAATTCTTTCTCTGGTTGCTCAGGGGGGATAAATATGGCTTTATCACCTACCGGTATTCAGAGCATGCCGCCTTATCTCTGAAGAACGGCCCCTCGCTAAGGAAGAGGAATGAACCTTCCTTCCAGCTCAGCTCTGGTGGCCTTGGGCGCTTCTTCTGGACCAGATACGCTGACTTGGGTAAGAAAGCAGGAGTCTTATCAGCACAGAACATAACAGCACTGCTGAGCCCTGGGCAGACAAGGATCCCAGATGTGTTTACAGCCTTCAGGAAAAGCCCACCAGGTTTCCTGTGGCTCACACAGCTGTTCTTAGCTCAGTCAGGTGGCTTGGGAAGTGGGGGAGAGAGACGAGCAACTGGTGTGAGGTCCCAGGATGTGTTGGCATCACACCCCGGGGCTGCTGGGTCTCAGCTGACCACAGCCCATCTCTGCTGCGTTTCTGCACAGCCCCGGAGGCTTTCCAGCAGAAAACTCCCATCCCAGTTGTTAGAGAAAGCAGTCAGCAGCGTTTCATTAGCCCAAGAGGTGATCTGGGTGGTTTGCTGCTCCGCAGGACAGATTCACCACACTGCACGTGCACTTTTGAGCCAAACTAATGGCACTGAGATGTGCTGTGGTCGCATTGAGCCTTTCAGTGCTGTCTGAGCTTTGGCAAGGCCTCCTGCTTTACTCACTGACTATGTCTCCCAGGGTCTCACTGGACTCTATCCCTCTGTGGGGTGTAGGGCTGCAGCCCGAGCTGAGGGGCATGAGCCAAACCCTGTGCTAGTCCTGCAAGAGAAATGTGTTCCAGCCTTTGCCCAGCCCTCCTTGCTGTGGTCTTCAGGCATTTCACCAACACTGCATGTTTATTTCTGTACCCTTTGTAGGGGCTGAAGGGTTCTAGGATTCCACTTCATGAGTGAGAGACTGAGACCCAGAAAATAAAGCCCCAAGTCTTACCTCCAGACACCCAGTCTGACACAAGCACTGACCAATCTTTCATCACCTTGCAGTACCTCCTCTGCTCCGAGCAGCCATCCCTCCGACTTCAGCTGTGGGTACAAATGCCTGTTCCTCATCTAAATAAATCCCAGAGCCTATCATTTTGGGCACAGAGAAGCTAGGAAGCAGATAGCACCCCATGATGAAGGTGTTGGCTATGCAGTGCTGTAGGAAGGGAAGCCAGAGCTGCCCCCCAGCCTAGGAGAAGCCCCCTCAGTGCTCACCTTCTGATTTCTGCAGAAACTAGTCACCCCCTTCCTCATTCCTAAAATCGTGATTGTACAGGACACATGGGACGCAGACCCCACAGGCTGAGGTGAAATGCAACCATGCCATTCAAAAATTTACACTTCAAATGTTAAGCTGCTATTAAATTAGGCAGCCTTATTTCTGGCATGTGCTGAATTCCCCAGGCTTTCCAGGGGCACTGTGTGTTCAGCTTCTGGCAGGGGCCTGGGAGCAGGGCAGGCAGGCAGGCACCCCCCCTCCCCGTGACCTGTTTCAGCACCTGCAAATTTGGCTGCAACCGGCAGATTTTCGCACACCTGGAAAACGAGGCCCAGCTGGGCCCTGCTGCAGCTCCTCTGCCCACGGCTCTTTCCAATGGGGGAGAGACAGCACCATCCCAATCCCTTCTGCCATCACTGCTGCGTCCAGGCTGGCTCTGCAGTAGCAGGGCAATGAGCAGTGCCCTGCCCTGCCTCAGTCTCCTTCCCCACCAGGCAGTGAGCATGCTAGTGCCCCACTCCCTGACCTGGCTGCCTTCTGTCCCTGCCATTCCCAGATTGCGGCACGGAGGAATCCTCCCCAGCTCCAGTGAAAAGCAAGTACGAGACCATGGATTTCGACAGCTTGCTGCAGGAGGCCCAGCTAAGCCTGCATCGGTAACAGCCTTAACCTTGGAGGAATACCTCAATACCTCAGTCAAGGCACTTCCAATATGTTTACGTTTTCAAAGAAATTATTCAGTCTATGGAAAGCGAGAGAGCGAGAGAGAGCGAGAGCACGCACGCGCGAGAGAGAGACTGCTGTCCCTTCTGATCGATGTTTACATTGAACAAAGCTGCTTCTGTCTGTGAGTCCCCATGGTGTTGATGTCTCACTGCCACACATTAGTCCCTCTGCTTCTGACTGGTTGTTTTAGGGTGAGCCTAGGAGCCCCCCGGCCCCTCTCCCCGTCACGGCCCTCCCCGTGCTCCCGCTGTGGAGTTGCAGCTGTGTTCACCATAACATTTTTTTTGTCTGTAGTGTGTGATGATGAAATTGTTAATTGTGAATAGAATCAGGATTATAAACTAATTTTTAATAGAAGAAGAGGAAAAAAAAAAGTATATACTTAAAAAAAAATGTATTTATGGCTCAGATGTACTGTAATTCAGATTTATTGTACCGCTTCCTTGATTTTTAACTATGCACTGTAATGAGGCACTTGCCACTCAGCAAATGGGGGGCCAGAGCAGAGTCCCGGAGCCAACATTCACCCACCTCCCCTGCTGGCAAGCTGGGGTGCTTGGTGGTTGTGCTGGGGTCACCCACTTTGCTGTCAAAGCCATTCTTCTTGCTCATGTGGCCCGAGCCCCCCCAGCAGCACCCAGATGCTGAGCTGGGTCCTGGTGCCTGATGGAGCCAGGGCCAGGCAGCTTTGCAGGCAGTAAGGAGAGGGGTGGAAGAAGGATGCACTACTTCCAGCCAGCACTGCTCCAGTCCTCCGGTGCCTTTGGAGCCAGGAGAGAGGGGTCGGGGGGCTGGAGCGAGCCAGGCTTGAATCCAGTGTCCTGCTGGCACTGCCTGGGGGATGGGTATCTCCGGGTCAATATGAGGGATCTGGCTTCTCTCCAGCCCCTCGGATGGCTGGGACACCGGCCAGGCCAAATGGTTTGCTCTGCACTCACTTCCAGCCCCTGCAAAGCAAGCGGGGTGAGAAGAGACCCGTCTGTGATCCCCGCTGGGCAGCCAGGTCAGAATCCAGGGAGGTGGGAGGGGGCACAGCGCCCGCGCCAAGCGTCTGCCCACCAAGCACCCTGCCCGCCCTCTGTCCACTACCTGATAAGCCATACACTTCCCAGCACCCATTCAGCACCCAGGATCTGCCCCCATGCCCACCAGGGCCCCACAGCACATTTGCCTGCTCTGCCTCTGGCCAGGGGCCCTCAGGACTGGATTTAAGGAATGCTCAAGCATGAGATTTACTTGCGGACTTGCCCTCCATCTCTGGATGAGTTGGGATGGGGAGAGACCCCACCTCCAGCTGGAGCAAACCCCACCACCAGCTGGCCAGAGGCACTGTTTCCTGAGGGAGCGGGAATCTCGCTGCTCCTCAAGCCATTTCTGTCGTCTCCTTTTATTTTTCCTCCCCAGAGACCACTAGGGATTCAGCCATCCTATGTAGATAGAATATTATAGCCTTAACTCTGCCAATAGATAGATTAGAGTCTCCTGGGGTCTCCCCTCAACATGACTTAGGGGTTTTATTCTCATTTCCTTGGCGTGGGTGTATTTGGTCTTGCCAGGAGAATGACCAAAACCTTTGAAATTGCACGAGGTGCGATGCCAAGAGCCTGAGCCCTGTCGGGATGGCCCCTGGCTCTGGGGCCGTGAGTGCAGCTGGTCTCTGGTGGGAGCAGGAATGCCGGCAGCGCTGACACCAGCACAGTTCCCTGGCTATTTCTTTCGGGAAAGCCGTGGTTCTGACAACAACCAGCCCGACAGTGCAAGGGCCCAGAGGCCACGGTGGGGTCCCCAGTTTGCCACCAGTGATCGCTGCCAGGGAACAGTCCTCGTGCCATTTCAGCCTCACAGCAAGGTTTGGTGTCTCTCCTGCCACAAAATCCCCCCACCTCTCAACCCACCTTAGTGAACACGAGCAGCTCTGGCCAAGACTGAGCATCTGCTATTGGCAATTGCCTCATTGTAGCTTTGCCTTTTTCTGTCCTAGTATTTCCTCACGATGATGATGTTTACATGTGATTGCTATAGAGCTTATGTAGAATGTATATAGCGACACATTTAGGGTGGGTAGTACTGTCCTGTGCTGTGCTGATGTTTTTCAGAAAACGATCAATCCAAAAAAAAAAAAAAAACCAACGAAAAACCAACAAACGAACACAAAAACAAAATAGCTAAGTAAGTGGAATTCTTCCATCTCCCGCTCAGCCATGGGCACCCATGGCTGGGCCCTGCTGGGGATGCATCAAGCATGGTGGAGGGGAAGGGTTAGTGCAGAGCTGGGGGGGCTCCAGCCCACTCCTGGAGGATCACTCAGTCTCTTCCCAAGCATTGGTTTTGGTGTATCCAGATAAAAAATTTCACATTGTTTTCCTGCAGCTGGGCACCCCAGGTTGGCCCACAGCCCCTGCCCGTGCCCAGCTGCTGGATCCTGAGAGCAGTGCTTGGGAAGGGGAGGGCTGGTCCTGCACAGAGCTGATCAGTACTGCAGCCGTAGGGTAGGAAGAGATGCAATAAGTGGTCTTCGAGGTGCCTGAAGCCTATAAGTGGGGTTGTTTGTTTTTGTGTTTTTTTTTTTTCCTTTGGGTTTTTACTTTTTTTTTCATTAAATTGGGATGATTTGTTTTCCCTCTTCCCCAAGAAATTTTTTCCAGATCTTATGCACTATGCTTAGAGCCCCATGCACTGTGTGCTGCCTGTCCTGAGGATGTGTGCTGCCTACCCCGGTGGCTTCCTCCAAATTTTAGGATTGGGTGAGAGTGGAGAGAGCAGCTCTTTTGGGTTTAGAGTCCCTCCTGCAGGGTTTGTGGAAAAAAGTAAGTTTCCACTTGATTTTTTTTGGGGGAGGGGTGTTTTTAACTCACAGTGCTCGAGTCTGCACAGGGGCAGGAAGGTGGGCTTGGGCACAGGGGCAGGTGAGAGCTCCCTCCCTTAGCATCCTGTGACTGTTTTGGATGCTGACAGGGAAGTGGGGCAGGAGCAAAGCAATGCCTGGGCACTGTGTGGGGGGAGGCAGATGGTGCCACCAGGAAAGCCAGAGGCACACAGCTTTGCAGGAGCTACCAGGGAGCGGGGATCCCCCTCTCTCCAAGGATTGCCTTTATGTCCCACCCAGCCTGTGGCATCGATGTGGGTGCCCCGGGGCGGGTGCAGCTCAGAGCTGGGCACCCCAAAAAGGGAACGCTCACACCCCAGCCACCTGCTAGGGGGCTGTGGGACAGGTAGGAATGCGGCTTCAAAGAGAAACTGGGAGCAAAAGGGTTTACTTTGGTAGGCAATAAGTCAGGAGGAAATTTATTTTTTTAAAAATATGTAATTATAGAATGTCCCCCCCGTCACTTCCTGCGGGTCCTGTGGGGAAATGCTGAATGTGAAGAGTTTCATGATAAAATGCCCCTTTGCTTGTTTTGCACAGGTTTGCCCCAGAAAAGCTCGTTGTTCAGGGCGGGATACTGGGTTTCTGGCTGGAAACCAGTGGGTCCCTGAGGCTCCGCAGGAAGGAGCAAATGTTTCCGAGTGTGTGGGCTGAATGCAGAGGACAATCCCAGGTTTTAGGTTTGATGCTGCCCCAAAGAAAATGTTTATCCCTATTCCTCAGCGCAGCTGGCTGGGCTGCACATCTTGAACGAAGCACCAGCTCAGTCACCACGTTACAGTCCTGTCTGATTTCAGCTCTGGTCCATGCAAAGGAGTATTGCAATTGCAGATCAACACGGTTTTATCCTTTCTTTTTTGTTGTTTTTTTTTTTTTTCTTTCTTCCTGGAGGTATGCTGAATCCTAAGAGACATCGGTGTTCACAGCTGAACCCGACACCCTTTCTGTTCTAAGCACTGTAGTCCGTCCCTGACAATCTCAAGCAATATAGAGCCAAACGCAGCCTTGGGGTTTCATTCCTCCTCCCTCACCCTCCCTGGGGTCAGGGGCAGCAGCAGCAGCTTGGCTGCAACACAGAGTCGGGGAAGGGAGTGTGTTTATGCATGCAAGAAACAGAGAGAACAGTTAAATTGATGCATTTCTTGAGAAAGGTGTAAGAATTTCACCTAAAAAGGGGCACATCTGCTTTGTTATTTATGAAAAAAAAAAAAAGCTAAATTCTGTCTTTTTCTTCTTTTTTTTTTTTTTTTCTTTTTTTAAGTAAAAGGACACTGCTCATAATTATTAGGGGCCAATTCTGCCTCCCTTGCTCATGCTGAGTAAGTACTACTTAACTGCAATTTTCTACTTGCAGAGGAAGTAAAAATAGCAGAATTGATCCCGCTGTGATAAATAATCAAGTTTTTAGTATTTTTTTTTCAATTGGTAGTGGTTTTTTTATATTTCACATAATTTTTTCCCCAGTTCCTTTCTGTTGTGTCCTTATTTATGTAATATACTTTAACCTTAAAAGATGGCATGGATTCTTATGCCTTTCCTTTATTATTATTGTTATTATTTTTAAAAAAAAGAGATTTATTTCTAGTGTGATTTAACTGTCTACCTTCTAAAATGAGAGAACGTTTTCTTGTATTTTTACATTGTCAGATTCTATAGTTTCATAGATAATTTAACCAAATCGCTCAATGTATTCTCTATATCTATCCAGTGGGTATAAAAGTTCTATTTTAAATTGTGTAAATACTTCAGAACTGGCTTCTTTTTCCAGACTCCCCTGCTGCGGAGTTAATTGTTTACATCAAAAAGACTGTAGAATCTCTACGCTCATGTACTGTAAATAGTGAAGTGATCTGCCTATAAATAAACGATAACATATATACTATAAAGTGGAAAGAAAAAACAAAAGAACAAGTTTGTGCTGCTATATTTTAATGTGTTAGTGCAAGGCTGTTCGGGGAGGAGGTGTTTTGCTCTGCTGAGGGTGCTCTCCTGCATCTGCCTTGGCAGTTGGGCTGTGGGGGCACGTCTGGGGCCATGGGGGTGGCAGAACCCTCCAGCTCGCTCACACCAGTGGCAGGGATGTGGCTCCTGTGGGGGAATATCCCTGTATATTGCTATTTTAAGTGTGGCTTCTTCGAGTTTAATTTGTGCAGGAAAAGCCTGGGCTCCGTATTCTGGACTTTGGAGCAGTGCCGATGTCGCAAGACCCATTGCAGAAGAAACCCTCCTGATTGGGAGGGTTCAAGATGAAGTGGGGCATGCATCTCAAATTTGCTTGAGTGGGAGTAAGAGAGCAAGAAAAAGTGTGGAGAAGACCCCAGATGGTGATGCAGCAGCCATACAGCTCAGGATGGCACCTGGACAGCCCCTTGGAAGCAGGAGAGCTGTCCCCCGGGAGCCAGCCTGCTCTCCCAGAGGCACGGCCACTGTGTCCCAGCACAGGGTGTCCTGGTCGTCGGGGGAGCCCAGGCTGTGGAAGCAATGGGATGGAAAGCAGCTGCCCTGAAGCACCTGGCACATGGGAGCCCTGCGCCAGCTGTTTCCCCTGTGAGGACTCGCCAGGTCAGAGAGGTTGCACTGGATTTATCAAGAGCGTGGCTCGGTGATGCGGCCGAGTGGGAAGATCCCAGCAGTCTGGAAGGAGCAGGTCTGCAAGGTGCTGAGCTGTCCCAGCTACTGGTTTTTTGCGGGTATGCACCAATTAAGGCAGCAGCTCTACACCTGTCTGTCTCCAGCACAGCTGGTAGGAGCCCAGTGTGGGTCCCTCAGCCCAGCCACAGAGCCAGAACCAGCGTCCCACCCCAAACCCAGCCCCTCATCCCTGTGACTGCTGCAACCTGAGTGGAGAACTGATTGGAAGCCCATTCCCTGCTGCTTTCCAAAACAGCCAGCTTCAGGGCTACCAAACCAGGAGTATTTTTCCAAAATACATCAAGCACAGTGACAGTGCCAGGACAGATGAAAACATGAACTTGCAGGGAGAAAATGTGGGGATGCTGCTGAGGCAGCTGGTGTTGGTGTGCCCGGAGTGGGTTCGCATGGGAGCAGAGGCATGGGAGTGGGTGCCCAGGCTGGAGCTCATGAAGGAAAGGTCTGCAGGGAGAGAGAGACCCACACTTTAGGTTTGTCCTCCCAGCCTGGCCTGTACTTCCAAGGCGACTGATACTGTTTATCAAGTATAATTGCTAATTGCGGATAATTTCTGAGAGCAGACCTAGAGACTGAAGGGAGCTGTTGGTGAACGTCAACATCAGTTCAGAAGCTCCATTAGTCCCAGCAATTAGTTGCAACCATTTGGAAAAAGCCAGTGGGACAGTTTTCATTTTGGCATAACTTAGTGATAAAACAGCTCCTCTTCACATAGACACTGCTTTTGTAGTAGCTTACAAAGCTCCTCTCTAGCTGCAGGAGGGGAGGGAGGCAGAGTTATTTATCTCCTGGGCATAGTGTGCCTTGTGAGAGGGAAAAAGCAGTCAATCATGAGCTTTTGTGAATAGGACAGCTTTGGTCACTGCCATGGGCTGGCTAGCACCTGGCAGGCAGTGTGGGCAGCAGGGTAGTGAGGGCAGCACACCCCAGGCTCCTGCTCCTGACCAGTGTGAAACACCTGCTGCTTGGACTTCATTTCACTGCCCAGTGAGCTGTCCTGGGCTGCTCTTTGGAGCTGCAGCTCCCACCTGTGCCTTGAGTAGTGCCATCCGACACCAAATCCTGCCCTGGGCTCTGCTAGGTGCAGGAGATCCCCACTCCCCGACACAGATCTCAGCTTTGGGCCACTCAAAGTCTGTCCAGGGACTCTGGAGGCTGCACTTTTAAGTAACGGATGCATTTGCCCACTCTCAGCATTTATCAGTCCCAGTTTGTTGTCCAGGTCCATCCAGATGTCTTTGCAGAGGCGAACGGGGTCAGGTTTGGTTCTTTTGCTCCCTGCCAGCTCGGGGACCTCTCTCCCTGCTGGTCCCGCTGTCCGGACCTCCCTGCCCGCAGCAGCTGCCCCATGCCCACAGGGGCTCCTCCCGGCTTTCCTTCCCGCTCCGCGTCCTGGCTGCTGCAGCCCCGTGTAAGCAGGGGTGGACTATTTGCCCTGTTACCCTTGAAGCAGCCAAGCTCCCAGCTCTGAGCTGCTGAATTGAATTCGCCCTGTGACGGCCAAGGCTTCTGGCACGGGGGAGCCGAGAAGCAGGAAGCTCGGCGGAGGAGAGGGAAGACCCTCCCTCGCAAGGGGGAGGAGGCAGCAGCTTTTAGCCCGCAGAGCGAACGAGAGGCCCTGCCCCGCCGCCGCTTTCAGTTTCGTTTCCCCAGCAGTGCCCCGCTCCTTGCTCAAGGCCCTGCCCCGAGGCTCAGGCGCCATGGCCGAGGCGGGTGCTGCGGCCAGGCTGAAGGACGAGCTGACCTGCCCCATCTGCCTGGACATCTACAGGAACCCCGTGTCCCTGAAGTGCGGTCATAGCTTCTGCGAGAAGTGCATCCAGGAGGAACAGAGATGCCAGCAGGGCCCTTCCAGGTGCCCACTCTGCCTTTCCCCCATAGGCCCCGCCGGGGAGCTGACGCCCAACTTCCATCTCCGCAACATAGCGCAGAACTTTTTGGATGCTTCTGCTCATCTGGAGCAGGAGGTGCAACGCGAAGAGAAGGAGGAAAGTTCGGGCCAGCAAGAGGAGGTGATCCTGTGTGATTTCTGCCTTCAGGAGCCCCAGCCAGCCCTGAAGACTTGCCTGACCTGCGAGGCCTCCCTGTGCCAAGCCCACCTGAGCAAGCACAGCACGAAGAACACCCACACGAACCACGTCCTGGTGGAGCCCTGTGGTGCCCAGGTTTTGGCTGAGAGGAAATGCCCCCAGCACGGCAAATTGCTGGAATGCTACTGCGTGCAGGACAAGGTCTGCATCTGCATGCTGTGCTCTGTCCTCAGCTCCCACAAGGGCCACGGGATCATCAGTTTGGAGGAGGCTTTTTGCCAAGCACAGGTAAGAGGCTGCCGGGACAGCGGCTCGGGCATGGATTGCGCTAGGAAAACCACGGGGTGCTGCGGCACGGAGAGCTGCCCGCAGCACAGGGCTGGAACTCCTCCCGAGCTTCAGAACTGCACACCCAGGATGGGGTTAAATTCCCGTCTCGGGCTTTTATTCTTAGTTTGGTCCCAGGTTCCCTCTGGGCTTGCCCCCTGGGATGCAAAACGAGATGTTGTAAGCACTTTCTTCCCGTCGTGAGAGTTTGGGCAAACTGGTGGGACCAAGTGCTCTTGGCTTTTGGTGCACTCGGTGCACTTCAGAGCCAAAGGTCAGCCTGAGCTGCAGTTATGCAAAGAAAATTAATGGGAGAGTAACAGAAAGGAAGCTGCCAGCAGCAGAAGTAGCTTTATGTGTGGCTATTATACATGAACAGTTTTCAGTTTCAAATTGTTTTTCTTGTGCTGTTAAATGAGGCATTTGTTCAGGGATAAAATCTTGCAGTAAACCTTTCTGTATTGATTTGTCCTGAGAGCATGCAGTGAAAAAACCTTTGGCAAGTCTAGCTTAGCCCATGTGTATAAAATTGCTGGTTTCATGCATGTATGTGAGTCCTATCCTGATATCTCCCACTGGTTATATTTGTAGTGTGTTCTTCCTGAAACTCTGGGACAGGTGAAAAACTATGAAGCTTTGCTGGATCGAAGCATAGCAAACCTGCTGAAACAAGAGAAGGAAGTAGAGGTTTGTTCCAAGGCTCCATATCACTTTGGGGATGATTGCATGCTGGTAACTGATGAGATAAGGTTTTCTTTTGCCCTTTCCCAGATCGTGGATTCTGAAGGTTTTTTAGATCCTGGGTGGTTTCTCACGTATTTTTGAGGTTTCTTCTTTGAGGGGGGATGTTGAACAACTTTCTTACCGGTCTGGGAGGTACATTCTTAGTTGAGCTTGAAAGTTGTTGTTAAATCCATGCCTCCTGATGAGTGGCTGGCGTGTGGCTTTTTTATTTTTCCAACCGGATTCAATTTTTAGTTACTTCTCTCATCCCAGAAAAGAACAGGCCCTTTTCTGAGTGAGAGCTCGTGTGGAAAATATCCCTACACAGTCCCTTACAGCTTTGAAAGTGTTTTCTTAATAGACTAAGCAGAGTCTGCAGAGGGAACAGCTGGAGAGCCTATTCAGAGAGATCAGTCTGCACCTAGAGAAAAAAAAAAGTGAGATCCTGAAAGCTCTCGGTGACTATGAGAAGGAACAACTGTCTCGGATTCAGACAGAGATAAAGAACCACGAAAAGCAGAAGCATTCAGCCAGCCATGATGTTCAGGAGCTGGAGGCTCTGAGAAATCAGAAGGACGTACTTGTTTTCACCAAGGTACCTAACAGCATCTCCCTTCCCAGAGATACACAGCCCTTGGGCTGCCCTGTGCCTGTGCTGTGCTAATTCTACTTTCAAAATGTCTTTACAGGCTTTTACAGCAATTCACACCAGGTAAGATCTTCCCGAGGTTTAATGTCTTTGCTGATGATCTGGATGAGGGGATCGTGTGCGCTCTGAGTAAGCTGGGTGGGAGTGTTGATCTGCTGGAGGGCGTGAAGGCTCTGCAGAGGGATCTGGACAGGCTGTATCGACGGGCCGAGGACAACTGCATGAGGTTCAATAAGACAAAACTCCAGGTCCTGCACATGGGTCACAATAACCCCAGCTACAGGCTGGGAGAAGAGTGGCTAGAAAGCTTCCTTGTGGGAAGGGACCTGGGGGCGCTGGTCAACAGTGGCTAAACATGAGCCAGCGTGTGCCCAGGTGGACAGGAAGCCAATGGAATCCTGGCCTGTACCAAAAATAGTGTGGCCATCGAGCCCAGGAAAGTGATTGTCCTTCTGCACTGGGCACTGGTGAGGCCACTCCTCGAGTGTCGTGTCCAGTTCTGAGCCCCTCATGGCAAGAAAGACATTGAGGGACAGGAGCATGTCCAGAGAAGGACAACGGATTTGGGTAAGGGTCTGGTGAGTCAGTCATGTGAGGAGTGGCTGAGGGAGCTGGGGGAAGTCAGCCTGCAGAAAAGGAGACTTGGGGGGGACCTTCTTGAGGCGACAGGATGAGAGGACATAGTCTCACACTGTGCTAAGGGAGATTGAGTTGGACATTAGGAGAAATTTCTTCACAGACAGGGTGATTCAACATTGGAATGGGCTGCCCAGGGAGGTGCTGGAGTCATCACCCCTGGAGATGTTCAAGGAACAACTGGACGTGGCACTCAGTGCTCTGGTCTGGTTGACAAGGTGGGGACGGGTCACAGGTGGGACTCGATAGTCTTGGAGGTCTTTTCCAACCTTAATGATTTTATGATTCTATGGTTCTGTCATATTTCTTGTATTAGGGAGCGCCCTCCAGTTCTTGTCACGGATGGTGTGAAACTGCCAAACCCACCTATTGCTTTGGAAGAATCAAAAATACGCAATACTCTGTACCTTTTCCAGGTATTCCTTTCAGACATGGAGTCCTCATTTAAACCACCACCTGGTAAGTGATCATTTCACTATAGCAAAAGCAAGATGGAAAAATCAACAAAACATCTTTAAAAAAGGGTTGTAATACAAGATACCAAGTACACGAAGTACCCCTAGAAGTGTTGATTCCTAACTTTGTATGCTTATTTGCACATATGTGTACAGAAAGGGAAACTTGCCCTTGGCTTCAGTGTTTTGGGGCATGCCTTGGATACACCCTGTTAAAACAGGCTCTGGGTAAAGAGGTGTGGAATTTCTAGGAGTTTTCCGTGAGGATTAAGAGAAGATAATAGCAAGTCTTCCCCTGTCTGTGGCATCCCTTTGATTCAAGGGGGAAGTTGAGAACTCATCACAGCAGCAGCAGGTGGTGTTTGTTTACAACATAAATACTCTGCTCTTTCTGTGCAAATACTTCTGCTTTGGAAGCTCAGCCTACAATCCCAGAGCTGTACATGACGGGGCATTTGTCCAAGTGAATAGAAAAAATCAGGGTTCCCTTGTTAGTGGTGTCTTGATGATGCTTCAGCCCTCACTGACAGTGAGCTGTGGGTCAAGACTGAGACAGCTGGGGTTGGAGCATGTGTGACAGTGAGTGATGTGCAAACCTAACTGGCCACCATCTGTACAGCCTTGGGTACACTAAGAAACACACCATGCTAAAACTGTGAAAGAGCAGCATTTCCCAAAATGTGCTGTCCACCCAGTTCAGAATTACATAGGAGCAGCTAAGAGAGCGCAGAAGGTGTTTCAGTTAACATATGCTTTTAATGCTTTGGGTGGGTTGGACTTGGATGACTTGGATTCACTTGGATGACTTGGACTCACTTGGATGACTTGGACTGGGAAGTCTAGGTTTCATCAATGCACAATTATCTGTTAATCATAATGTGTTTTTTGTCTTGCTCTGTATTTTAAAGTGGTGATGTCTTCAACTCCTCACAGCAGGATACGTCTATCTAGTTACTGGAATCAAGGTCATTCTGGTTTTAGCTTTGGCACTAACCCTTCGTCATTCAGCTCTCCAGGTCCTAGCTTTGTTGGGTTCTATGGGAAATACTGAAAAATTTGTAAAACCTGTTGACTGAGATAAGAGCAGTTTGATAACGGAAACAAAGCAAAATGTAATAATAAAGGTACTACTACTAATGGTAACAATAATAGAAAGGAGCAAAGAGAGTGAGAAGACCCAACCAAAATAAGTGATGCACAATAGAACTGCTCACCACCTGCCCACTCTGTGATGTGCAGACACTGTTCCTGAGCAGTGATCAGCCCCTTCTGCCTACCTTCCCCTGTTTATATACTGGGCATGGTGTTCTATGGTGTGGGGTATCCCTTTGGCCAGTTTGAGTCATCTGCCCCAGCTGTGCTCCTCCCCAGCTTTCTTGTGCAGCTCCTCACTAGCAGAGCATGAGGCACTGATAGGTCTTGACTTAGGACCCTTGCACTGCTCAGCAACAGCCAAACCATCCATCAGTGGGTTATCAACATTATTCTTGTACTGAATCCAAAACACAGCACTGTACCTGCTACTGAAAAGAGAGCGAATTCTATCCCAGCCAAAACCAGGACAGGACTCAAATATGTGTAGTGCCGTCCCAGACATGCAGAGTGACCAGAGCTTCTGGGAGGTGAACACCAACAATGAGAGCTGCTAGAAGCTTGGAATCATGGCTGAGTTTTACCTGCAAGTGCCTCATGATTACCTCTGCATGTACCTAGGCCGACAACCTCCAAGTGCTATGGGCAGAAGAAAATGCAGAATTGGACCGCGGAAGAAACACTCTGCCTTTTTTTAACGTGTCTGTCAAGGCTGGAGATCCTGCTAAGACCCTCAGGCTTATAGGGACAGTAAGCATCTCTTTGAAGCATCCCATCCATGCTGCCATCAGTGTGTCTGACGGCTCTTTGAAGCTCCTATTTTGATGTGGGGAGAAGGTGTTGCTTTTCCAGGCCTAGGAATTGGGACTGTTGCTGCACAGGGGGTGTGCTAAGCTGGCATATCAGAAAACAGACTGTAGGTTGCTGTGATGGCCTCTGTGGGGTATGTCACAGCACACTGCCTTTTCCTGCAAGAGCTTCTCTCTTATTTGTTCTGTTAACCTTGATGGAAATACCATTAAGTTGCTCATTTTTGCTCAGCTGTATCAAATACTGTGTTGGCAGCATGTTATTAAAGTTATTTAGTTTGCAAAAGTCAGTGGCAATTTATTTTGTCTTAAAGTTGAGAGCACAATATGAACTGCAACAAAACTGAGCAGCACCAATGCTGTTCTTGGCTCTAAGGCAGCAGCTTTTGCCTCTGCCCATCCTGCACAACCGAAGGCATCCGATGCAGAAGCAAAACCACCTGTGCTGCATGTGGTCTGGATTAGTAAGTTTTTATGATTGTCCAAACACGCTGGGGAGGAAGAGATGATATTCCTGCCTGCTGCCTGTGGTTCTGCTACCTTCAGACAGAGACAGTATTTGCATGAAGCAGCCCGAGCAGAAGCTCTTCACCCCAACAGGGACAGTGAAAGGCCTTGGGGGACACTACGGGTTTGCATATGCTAAAATACATTCATGTTCAGTCCTGGAAGAAAGCTGTGTTTTTTTCTTTTTCATTTTATACACCAAAATGATACGGAAAACCATGCAGGTAGAGTTGGGTCTCCCAAATGCACCTGCAGTGGGTGCTGCTCTGCCTCATCGCAGGGGTACAGGCACAAAGAGGGGTAAGCAAGGCTCATGACATGGTACAGGGCTATTCCTATCCTAGAGTGCCTTTCTGAGAGCTTTTACCAACCCCCACTTTCCTGTCTGCTGGCTGCAGGTAGATGTGCCTCACTAAGTCCCAGTCCAACTTTCCTTTGGGTTCTTATTTTACCCCTAGGGAGTACCTGGGACTGTTGGGGAGTTGTAGACAATGCAGAGGGTATTCCTGGCTTAACCCTGCGAGGCTCAGTCTCATCCAGGGTTAATCTCAAATTTGCTGCCCTTGTTGGGGAATGGAGAATTTTTCGGGGAGGGGCAGAAGGCTGCAAGAGAATTGTCCATCTCCTGCCCGCCCCAGCACCCCCTGCTCCCAGTGTCCCGGTGGGAGCTCACACCAGAGCAGTGCTGCCCGAGACTGAGGGAAAACTTCCCAAGTGGCTGCCAGGGCGCACAGGAACTGTCTGAGGGTGGAGCCGGGAGAGGGAACATCTCTGCGGGGGCGGAGAGGACGTACTTGCACCGTCTGGGCTGGGTCGCTTTGTAAGTTTTCGTTTCTCGCAATCTGGCTTAGAAGCCATCTCTGCAGCCATGGAAAAAGCTAGTGAACAATTTGAACGGGGTGCCAGCCTGGAGGCCGAGCTCATCTGTTCCATCTGCCTGTGCTTGTACAATGACCCAGTGTCGCTGAGCTGCCGTCACAGCTTCTGCCAGCAGTGCATCCAGAAGGTGCTCACAGCCCAGCATCAATCCCAGGCTCCTTTAACCTGCCCCATGTGCAGGCTCCACCTGGGGCCCAACGTGCAGCTGCAGAAGAATTTCCACCTGTGCAACATCGTGAAGGCATTTCAGGCCAAGACTTCCAAAGAAAAACAGGGCAAGGGCTCTGAAGAGTGGGGGACAGAGGTGGTGCCCTGTGAGTACTGCCTGGATGAGACCCAGCCAGCGGTGAAAACCTGCCTGATCTGCGATGCGTCCTTGTGCCAGGCCCATCTGAACAGACACAACTCCAAGGCTTCCTACCACGAGCACATCCTGGTGCAGGTGGGAGCAGGCAGTAGGGTGGAGGAGAGGAGGTGCCTGGAGCACGGCAGGATGCTGGAATGCTACTGCTGCGGGGAGGGGCAGTACATCTGCATGCTCTGCTTCATTAGGGGGGCCCACATGAACCACAAGGTCATCACCCTGAAGGAGGGACATGACGAGCAGCTGGTAAGGAGCTCTGCTTTCCCCACTTTCCCCATGGCTCCTACGGGGTTTGCTCCGAGCCCCTGACCCGGAGGAAGGGAGGAAGCCACAGGAGGGGCAGTGAGGCTTTCACCAGGGAATGGGATTGGGGTGGGGGGGGTAGGGGCAGGCAGGCAGCAGTTCCAGGCATTCCATATGTGCCCCAGCAGGGACTGGTGCATTGTGCTGGAATTTGCTTTTCCTTTCCTCATTTGTGTTGCCAGAGGAGCCTGGCTGGCTAAGCAGAGGGAGAAGAGCAGAGAAAGGTGTTTGGGGCTGACCAGGACAAGGGTGGGTAAATCCTTCAGCATGTGCTGAGATGGGAGAGTGAGTGAGAGGCAGCCCAGGGCCCCGCTGTCCATGCTGAGGTGCAGCCCCAGGGAACTGCCAGCCTCTCACTGGGGTGTTACTGGCTGGGATTAAGAAGTATTCCTTTAGGGATTAGAAAATCTCTTCCTCCACAAAGCCTCAGAGATTCCACTATTACTGAACTTTGGGTGGGGGAAACAGGTTTTCCCACTTGAAGCCCTCCCCTTGGGCTCCCTCCTTGTAGCATGGTGGGAGTAGGGCTCTGCTTCCAGGGAACAAGGGACAGGATGAGAAGACACAGTCTCAAGCTGTGCCAGAGGAGATTCAGGTTGGATATTAGGAGGAATTTCTTCACAGAAAGGGTGATTGAACATTGGAAGGGGCTGCCCAGGGAGGTGGTGGAGTCACCATTCCTGGAGGTGTTCAAGAAATGACTGGATGTGGCACTCAGTGCTCTGGTCTGGTTGACAAGGTGGGGATGGGTCACAGGTTGGACTTGATAATCTTGGAGGTCTTTTCCAGCCTAATTGATTATGTGATTTTGCAGTTCCTCCCTCTGCCATAAATTTTGCTGAGCCAGTGGCCCAGCAGATACAGGGACGTGGGGCCTCCACGTTCCTGCTTCTGAGTCCAGCTGCTGTCCTTGAAATGCTCCAGAAACAGGACAGGTCACAGCCTCCTCAGGAAGCATCGTTTGCAGTTATCACAAATTTCCTCCCTCGCGTTACATATAAAAAATTCAGAGCTGCCAAGCACAAGTGGGATGTGGGAGACAGTGGCTGTTTCCTTCATCCCTGGAGCTGATAAAGGAGCAACACTGCCCTGATTAGAGGGGAGCCATCCCTGTGGGTTAACTGAGATCTCTGCTGCATATTCCTCTTGGGTGGTTGTTTTTAAAACTCCCCAGGATAGCTAGTGAAATCGGGAATGCAGCTGTTCAGGAGGAATTGTAAAAGTGTTTTGGTGAGAGGAACCTTGATCAAATTTGATTATTTGTCTTTTAATGTTTCAAAAATTAAAACATCTGTGACAGCTGTGACAACTATCTCATGGAAAGCCTAAAATTTCTGGCATGATTTTTATTTTAAAAAATGGAATTCTAGGAGGTGTGTCTGTCATGGCCATTCATGGGTGCTCAAGGTGTGAAAACACTGCTGGAAGCAACCAAAGCCATTCAGAGACTGTCTAATCCCCAAAGAACAAGGTTTACTGTGTCCTTTGAACTGTGCTATTGTGCAGTTCCACAGCACTCAACGATCATGGTATCCCTTAAAATAAACAGCTGGGTGAGTAAGTACTGCTGTTTTGCTGATTTTCAGAAAAGATAATTGCTTATTACCTTATCCTCAGATCCCACAGCTGCTGACAGATGAAAACTAAGGATTTGGACCACATTAAGACACATGTGAAGATTCTGTGAAGCTTTAATAGATAAAGTGAGATTTATTGATTTAAAATGAAATTTACTTACTCAAAGGGAAAGTTATTAATTAACCTACCACGAAGTCACACATATATAAAAATTAAACAGTTTTCTGTTATTCCCCATCTTTACAAGGAGGCAAGTGAACACAGTTTATAACAGGACTCACTGGTGAAAGAGGGAAGGCAGAAGAAGCCGGTGCCATTTCAGCTCCACAAGCTGCCAGTCTGGTTTAAAGCTGTCCCTGCTGTGAAGTTCAGCGCTGTCTTTCCTTCTGCCAGGCTAAGCTCTTGAACACGGTGACACGGCTGCAGCAATCTGAAAGTGCCTTAGTTACGGCCCTGGAAGATCTTCAGAAAACAGAGAATCAGCTCAAGGTTGGTACCCAGATCACTACTCATTCAGAGCATCTTTCCTGCACAGTTTCCCAGCCATAAGTGATGGCAACTATGCTGTTAAAAGCAGATGAATAGAAAGGGATATAGTCCAAAACAGGGAAAACAGTGGTGTAAGAAACTGCCAGAAGCCAGGCTTTCTCACAGCCTCCCAGCATAGTTCCACAGGAGGAACCAGCTGGGGGGATTCCACCCTTTATTGTGGTTGCACAGGTTACAGGACTGGCAGACCACAGATTGTATATATCATTATATATTTTTAAAGTTTTCTACCCATTAAAAAAAAGGAAAAGACTTGCATCTACATGTGGGGTTTTCAGTGTGTACAGATACAGTTCTCACTCACATTGGTAGCTGAATTTTATCTGATTTTTTTACTATATCAAGATTAATTTTCATAAGCCTCTGTTTAATCAGGTATTATAAGCAAATGCTTATTGTCTGCTTGCTTCTAAAGCCAGTGCAAAGGATACAATCCAAATTGAAAAGGAGAGGCACTAAGCTGAAGTGTGGGGTTCCTGAGCTAGTGCCCCATTTTCTTCATCTCTTCATTTAGACCAATACAAAGACAGTGACTTCTCAGCTACAAGAACTGTTTGACCAGGTAAAGACAGAGTTGATTCAGAAAGAGAAGAAGATCCTGAGTGATATTGAATCTAATGAGAAAAAACAACTGGCAGAAATTAAAAAAGTGAAGAAGGAAATGGAACAGAGGAGAGAGGAGGTTGAGCAGAATCTTCAGCTTTTGCAGAAGATGAGAGAGCAACAAGATATTTTCCTCTTCTTCAAGGTAAACAGTGATATTCCCTTTTTCTTCATGGAAATGCCTATTTCTCAGTCAGCTGCCCTTTCTGATAATCACACTAACAATTTGTTTTCCTTTTTTTTTTTTTTTTTAATTTTTTTTGACAATCCTCTTTGTAGGAATTTCAACTGGCCACAGACAGGTATGTTCCACCTGTAAACACTTGTTTTCTTCTTTGAAAAAATATGGCATTGACAACTGGAATTAGACCCCACTGCCTGTGCCCCTCAGTCCTGCCACCCTGTGCTGCAGAGCTGCTCCCTGTTCCAGTGAGACAGAGGGCACCACATCCACACAATTAACAAGGATGGAGGGATACCTGCCTGCTGCTCCAGTGGTCCCTTTAAATTTCGGTTTCCTTGCTGGATTCTGATGAAAACCACTGGCATTTATTGCCAGAAAAATGTTTGTACCTGAGATGAAGGCCATAGGGTTCAGTTTAGAGCAGCGCTCTCTTGGATGTGCGTTGGTGACCCTCCTTCAGATGAGTCCCTGTGAACAGCCTTTGGCTGCAGAGGTAACTGGCTCGTTTCCCACAAAGTTTTTGGTTTATGGACAAGCTTAGTAGCTGGAAAGATCTATTATTGCTTCTCTTGCAAGTGATATGTTTAATTTATAACTTCTCACTTCCTAAGCGACTCCTGGGTGTCAGCTGTAATACGGTGGTGCAAATCCCCAGTAACAGTAAGTTAGAGATCCACAAGAGGCTTTGCAGCAGCACAGAAGGCCCCAGCTGCATGAAGGGCTGGCTCAAACATCTACCTGGATGTTAAGATGTCATCTCTGTAACTTGAACAGATTAAAGCTGAGTTTAAACTTGGATTGGAATCATTGCGTACCTTGGGGCTGTGCTCACAGCAGTGCAATCTGTTACTTACAGCTGTGCTGCACGTCAAATTCTAGCCTGTGGGATCAAAATCATTTTCCAGGAGCCTGGACACCATTTAGTACGTTTGGCATTTTTGTTCTGTCACGGCAGCGGTTGTGCTACGACAGCATCAAGCCAAAGCACTGTTCACACACGGGTATCATCAAAATGCCTCCCCTTTTCTCCCTTTCAGCGTTTGACAGTTACCATCCAGCTTTGGTAAGCAAAAGGCATCGCCAAACAAGTAACAATATATAACAATTGTTATATAACAACTGTTTACCCAGTACTTCATGTTGCCAAAGCACCCTCGTCTTCGTAGGATCCTCCGAAGAATCCTAGTGAAGAAGTCTGTTAGCTTTTAGTGCTGAATGGTTTCCCTTGGTGAAATGACTGTCTGTGCCCTAGGATTGCGAGGCAGAAGTCGAACACTGACAGGATAGATGTGGTGGTGGTGCAGGTGACTGACAGCAGGATTCGCCGCTACCAAGGCTTGATAGGGGACTCCCTGAAGGAACTGGACTGTATCCTGCAGTTACTGCAAGGTGAGCTGCCCCGACCCGCGGCCTTGCGCCGCTGACCCGCTGCAAAACAGGGATCCGTGGGACCCAGCAGGCCTGGCTGATGGCCACTGACCAACATCTGCTTTAACCAGGGCGTCTACACGGCCTTGAGGGGCTGATGTGGGTTCGTGTGGGATCTTGGGAGTGTTGGAGAGGGGAGGGGAAAGGGGGCAGAAAGATTTTTTCTGCGGATAATGAGGAAGAAGTCTGTTCCTAAGCAGTGCAAGGCCAGTTTCTCCTCTGTCTGATGTGGTTTCCTGCTCCCACCAACTTCCCATGTCTTTGGGTCCTCAGTCATGCTTTCAAGAAATGTTCTCTTCATTTGCCCACCCCTATCCCCACCTAATTTATCTCTGACCATGAGGTCCAGGGATACAGTCCCAAACCCTAAACCTGAATTTGTTGCCAGCTTTGTTAAACGTTCTTCTCCATATTTTTTTTTTTTTTTTAGGTGAACTCACCAACCAAATTAAGTTGAACAGGTAAATCCTTTTCTTTACTTAAAAAATGTTCCTGAGAAATGTCTCCAGCAGTTTTTTATTTGAGGACCCTATGGCCTGTGCTTCTCTGCTTCAGTTTCAAGGAGAGCCAAGCAGAGTCTGGAAGGCTGTCCTTGCTCTCAAAAGAGGAGAGTCAGGTCTATTCACATCTCTTATTTCACTGTTAACAAGATGTGATTTGTGTTTCATGAGGTACTAACATTCAACATCCTTTCTTTACAGTGGGGCTTCGGCTATTGGTACCTCTTCAAATTCCTAAGTGTTAAAAAATACTGTTTATTCCTCAGGACTCCGGCTTGGCACTGTTGAGTCTTGCAGACAAAATCTCTCACCCAAAAATGTGAACAGCATTTTGTTGCATGCATCTCCTCTCCTTGCCAGAGGTGAACCAGCAGACGTGCAGCCTCAGGGCACAGCTCTCAAAATCTGCACTGGGCAGAAATCTCTGGGAACTCAGCAGAGAAATCATTTATCTTCAGCCTGAGGGAGACACTGGGTTTGCTTCAGCACTCACTGAAGTCTGAGCCTGTTCCAAGCAAAGACTACAGAGGGGTTCCCACCAACTGAGCAGATGCTGGAGCAAGCCCAGTGCCTGAATGGATTCCCAGACAAATCCAAATGCTGCTGGAGATATGAAATGTGTGAACAGTATTTCTCTTAAGACAGCGCTAGTACAATGCTCAAATGCATTTCTGCTGGGCACGGTGGTGCATCTTTTCCACCGGCTTTTTTGAATAAATGTTATTTAGAAGTCATATAAAAGATGTTTTTAATTATTTTTTTTATTGCTGAAACTGCAGTTTGCAAACAAGTTTTTCTTAATCCATAAATTGAAAAGAAAATCCTACTTTCTTCACCACTTTTTAATTTTTGGAGCAAGTCTGGAGGTGTATCTTTTAATCAGTGTGCATGTCCATTTATTTGTCCTGTGAGCTCAGTCTTCTACAGACATACCAATGGCTGTGCTCTATATGGAATGAGACAGCTACTCAAAATAGGAGGGAAAAGAAATACTGTTTTCTGAGGCAATGCAAAGCTCTACTTGGCAGCAACTTGTCAAGTATGTTATTAACATATCTATAAAATATATTTTATAGCTATTTTATAGCTATTATTACAGTAAGTGAAACTTTTCCATCTTGTGTATTCCTACAGCATAAACCAAATTAAAGGACCAGCGTATGACAGATACAAACAAAATTTTTGGTTCATGTATAACGAGAAGAAAAGGAGAGACGAAGAACAAATGTCAGAGCTGAGATGAAAAGGAAAAGTTTAATATTGTTAAAAATTATCTTTAATAATGAGAACCTGCCAAGTGTCTTAACCTCCCCTGCATCCCTTCTATTCAAATCAGTTCTGTAGCAGATGCAAATTTAAAAAGAAAGTGCTAAGAATTAACATGAACGTAAGAAAATCTGACTGCAGTTGTTTTCCAAACTGTGGGCTGTATCACCTCGTGGTTCTCATTATACTTGTGCACTATTATTTGTGGTGATTCTGTTGTCATTAGGTGGCTGGATAACCAAATAAATGGTGCAGATAAGCAAGGCTGTGTGATTTCATACCATTACCAGGAATTAGTTCTTGAGAGCACTGTTTGTAGGTGGCTGCAGTAGAAAGCTGTTCAGGACCATGCTATGGATTTGGATTATCCCATTCAATACAAGTGTCTTTGTAGCAGTGTATTATCTTTGTATGGATCAACCTCAAGGCAACATTTTAATGCTTCCACAGAGTGTTCAAAGAGCCATGGAAACCACCATGGTCAGCAGCACACAAAGATGCTTTACTGGCCACATCTCCATGGGTACAGACCATAGAATCACAGAATATGCTGAGTTGGAAGAGACCCACAAGGATCATCAAGTACAACTCCTGGTCCTGCACAGGACACCCCAACAATCTCACCATGTCCCTGAGAGTGTTGTCCAAACACTCCTTGAGCTCTGTCAGCCTTGGGGCTGTGACCCCTGCCCTGGGGAGCCTGGTCAGTGCCCAGCCACCCTCTGGGGGAAGAACCTTTTCCTAATATCCAGCCTAACCCACCCCTGAGACAGCTTCAGCTGTTCCCTCGGGTCCTGTCACTGGTCACAGAGAGCAAAGATCAGAGCTGCCCCTCTGCTGCTCTTGGGAGGATGTTAAAGACCATTGTGAGGTCTGACCTCGGTCTCCTCCAGCTGAACGAGCCAAGTGACCTCAGCCACTCCAGATCATTCACCATCTTTGTGTCCCTCCTTTGGATGCTCTCTAAGAGCTTTAGGTATTTTTTATATTGTGGTGCACACCAGGTTCAAGGTGAGGCCTCACCAGAGCAGAGCAGGACAATCACTTCCCCCAACCAGCTGGGGATGTTCTTTCCTGACCAAGCACATCCTGTGTTTTCCTGATGTAGCCTTTCCTGCATATGCCAGCTCCACAAAGAAATTCCATGGACACTTCCAGGCAATTAGGCTCACTCTCCGGTGCTGGAGGCTGCTCTGTGCCTAGCTGGGATTCAGATTCCACACACAGGTTCACAACCTCGGTGTTTCTACTCTTAAACGATAAAAATACTGCAAAACAGGGTTTCCAACAAAAGCATTTTTAAGAAAGAAAGATCTGTGTGCTTTTGTGGGATTCATGGCTACAAATCTATCACTTGTGATAATCAACATATACCTATTTGCAGGGACTAAAACTAAATGCAGCAAAATCCATCTCAGATTTAGAGTAACATCTCCCTTCATGGCTTAGATGGACTGGCCAAGTTGTAATGTATCCTCAGTCCTTGGTCTGCTGCACACATCAACTGTCAGCATAACAGAAAGTGTGTGGCCAAATTTTGGGAGCTCAGCAGTAGCTCAAGGTGACTTTGCAGATACTCCTTACTGCTTGAAGCCAGCAAGACACGAAGGACAGCTGCACTCAACCACTCAAATGAGGCAAAAGAAATGAGCCTGTCCTTCAGCACTTTTATTACCTGGGCTTCTCTCTGGCTGTCACCCCAGCTGAAGGAGCTGTGACCAGCCAATGCAGTTCAGTGCTGCTGCTGCAGACTGAGTTACTGCACTGCTGCAAATCACTACAGAGACTGAGACTGACTCAAACACTGTATTTTGAATCACTCCCTCCCCACCATCTCACAGAGCACCCTATATTGACTACGCTTAGGAAACATTGGCACCACTGTAGCCCCTTCTCAAATACCAGCTGAGCATTTCCTCAGCAAAATTGGCATTACAAACATATATTTCTGTGTCTCCAGCCACAGGCTACAGTGGGAGGACTGGAGTCCATTCTTCCCATCACCAGCAGAAGGAAAGGGCAATTGGCAGCAGGGTGCTGAGCAGTTTCTGCTCTTCAGGCAGCTGCCTTCAGCAGCATTTTCTGGGTATATAACAACCCCTCGTCTGCAAGTAATTCACATATTTTTAACACTGTGATGGTATTTACTTTTCCCAGGGAAAGGATGAGGTACTGAGTTCATCTTTCCCCCAGCGCCAACCATCAGCTCCCTGACTCTCTGAGCCCCTGGCAGAAATGTCTGACCTGTTTAGAGAAGGGTCCTCCCAGAAACCTGAACCATCCAGTTCTCACAAGTGGAGTCACATTCACAGGATGCTTTCAGAGGGGTTGGGAGCAGTTTGAGAAGGGAGTATGTCTGCAGCAGGCTGGGCAAAGGCCATTTGTGCTTTCGGGAAGAGCTGGGCAGCCCTCACTAGACAGGTGAGATGCTGCCTTTGGCACATCCATCACAGGTGACACAGTACAGCACTAAGATGAAGTACTTGGCTTAACTTAAACCCAGAACCTACGGGACTTGGTGACCAAAACAAAGACATTCATTGTCTGGATGAAACTTGCCCAGTATCTAATTTGGAGGGAAAAGTGCAGGTAGCTCTTTACTGTGAGACTTACAAGACTCAGTTTGGGGCTGATGTGAACACTTGCCAAAACAGAGCAAAAGAAGGTGACTCTGTTGTAGGCAAAATTCACGAGATCCACAAGATAAGAACTTTATAATCCCTACTAGATGACAAAAGCAAAGGATTTCAAGTAAACTGGAAAAAAATAAAAGTTTTAATACTGCTGCAGGCTCACAAAGCTTTTGGATGAAAATTAGTATCTAGAAAGGTAGCATTTCTGAGTTAGATACTAAGCTGATGGTGCAGTTTAATTCCCCCCCGCATTTGCCTGTTTGCAAAGAGACTTCGGAATTTGAGATTTGTACTTTTAATACTCCATGCATTAGCCTTGAGGAAACAAAGAGGTGAAAGTCTAGATGAAAGCAATGTAAGAAAACTCTGGAGTCCAGCAATTAACTAAGCTTTTTAACACTCAACACTGAAAATTTTATTACCTAATTAGTTTTTAACTCTAGAAGACAATATTGGACCATGACATACACTGAGAGAGCAGCAGTTCTGCACAGATATTTGTGCTGAATACTCTTTCTTGATAGCAATATAATTGTGACATACGTAGTCCTGAGATATGGACAGAGCTTATTTCTTTTTTGATATCTTTATGGCTTAAGTATTTTGACTATCTAAGAACTCTGATACATTGCATCTTTCATTTTTTATTATGCCCCCTTCCCTCCACCTACTTCATTTTTACTTGGCATTTGTCTCATCCTTGATAGAAGCCTTAAGAGGGGAGGTGAGTGAACTAGCTGATTTTATGGCTCTGCTTTTTTGGTTTTTGCCAAGCACTGGATGATGTGGCTGAATTAAAATAAATGCATTTCAAACACTAGGATAGGCCTCTTTCTGTTACTAAGTCTGATGGGCTTTCTAAATAAGGCAGACCTGCCACATCTAGACCTCTGTATGTCTGACGCTGGGGCCTTCTAAGCCCAGGAGGTCTGGGTGACCAGATGCCTGGATGGGGAGGAAGGGTTGTCCCAGCTTTGACACACAAATGGATTTCACAGACGGGAACTAGGCAGTTCCCATCTTCTCCATGTCCAGACTTAACACAACGCAAATGCAGGCCCAAATCTCAGTGGACTGCCAGTTGCATGGGGAAAGAAGGGCAAGGAGATAAAATATCCTGTTTTCAGGCACTTCCACCATGGCCCTCCCGTGGAGGTGCACCCAGCAGGACCAGGGCACTGGGCAGGGAGGTACCAGGAGGACGTGACTGAAAGCAGGAGGCTCCTTATGCAAGGCTGGGGGCCAGGTGGCATAAACCAGCTGGGGGAAATCAGAGGGTGCCCTTATCTACTGAGCCATAAAGCAGAGCGGGAAGCCTGGAAAAGACTGAGAAGAACCAGGGAGAACCACTGCACATAGGGTTTATTGTCAGAGTAGACAGGGATGATAACACCATCACATGCAGCCCATGGAGCAATTTGCTGGGTGAACCAGGGCACAGTGGGGCTGTACAAGAGCTGCTGGGCAAAAAGCAAGGTGGAAGGGCTTTCCTGGGCTGCCCAGGAGTGTGTGCTCGGCAGAACAAAACGGAGCGTTTTCCAAGATTATTTTGCAGTCTGAGAAACTGGTCTCTGGAGATTTTATATTTATAAAGATGATGGGGAAACCTGGAAAGCCAGAGGCAGTGGGTTTGCCAGGCAGACTGAGTGGGATGGCACATGCTGGTGTTTGTGTGTCAGCACGCCCCAGCTCACCGCTCCCTGGCAGGAGATTCTGGAGCGTGAGGAGCCCAGGGGCACATTTCTCCAAGGCCAAAATTCCCTTACCACACAAATATTAACCATATAGCATAATATATCTCGAGAAAAGGAAAACAGATGGACGTTAAATGATTTAATTCTCTTAAATATATTTGCTTGGATTTTTTCCCCCCATGTTTTTTTTAGAAAATCAGTGTAAAAGTAAAAAGAAAAAAAACCTTAATGATATCAGTGGTTCAGGAAAAAAATAATGCTTAGGATTTTTTTTTTTAGTATCATGTTCCAAGAAGATATTATTTCCCTGTTTTGTCCACGAAGACAGAATATATTACTACAAAGGTATTAATACAAAAAATGTATTTCATGATCCAAGTTGTTCCACAGCCTATGCCTCTAGAACAAGAATGAAAATGCTGTAACCCCTGTTGCTTGGGTTTGTGATTTCTTGTTAGGATTCTGCAATGTCCCTACACAAAAGGCTCCTCTTAGTGCTTTTGTCATAGATGTCAATCTTCCCATGGATTTGCTCTGGTAATCTTGGGAGTCACCATATACTTGAAACTCAATTAAAACTCCTGTGGAAGTTCCTAAGGGGATCGGGAAGTCAAAGTCACTGATTCTTTTGACAGTCAAGGGAAAGGGAGGGAGCTATTTTATTTCTTTTGCAGCTTGCCTGTTCCAGTTACCATGACATCTAGTTAAACCCTAATGGAGCGGGTAAATGTTTCCTATGGAAATATTCAGTATTTCTGCAGCAAGATTGATAGCATTTGCATTGCTTGCAGTGAATTAACACTGAAAGACACGAACATGGATTCTGCAGGCTCGAAGCTGGGCTCGCTTTCTCCAACCGTATATTGATGGGGTTTTTGACAGCTCAAGGTTCCACCTGGAATGCAAATATTGGGCAATGTTTGATTTCAGGTCAAATGTCTGCTTTTCTGTGCAAACGGTGAAGGAAAGCCAGACAAGGCTGGGCATGGCCCCTCCAGCCTACAGATAAAAACAGAGTACGGAGCAAAAACCTGGTGTTTTTAATATCGACATTGCCAGGGATCCTCCGTCCTTCCCAGCTGGAAGTACCTCCCAGATACACCCGGACACCAAAACGAACATCGCGGAGGGATTTTAGAAGACTTTATTTTTTAAGAATCCTAGTGGTATCTCAGAGGAAAAAAGGGGCCGTTTCCTCTGTCACAAACTGTTGCAGTCTCCCTATCCGCGGGAAGTTTACGCTCCCTTTTACCTCGGGTTACCAACCCTGATCAATCTTTCCACTTAGAAGCGTTAAGCGCGACTTCCCTGCCCGAAACGCGGGGTTCTCAACAACTGAGCGGGTCCCTCCGGCTCGTTCCTCGCTGCAGGGCGGGTTTTTTCCCCGGCTACAGGAACAGGAGCAGCACCAGTGAGCGACCCTCCGCAC
>VXAY01005274.1:1319579-1443254 GCA_013399855.1 Oxyruncus cristatus | reverse complement strand
CGGGGCGGTGCCGCCGGGAGCCGCCGCGCTCGGTCCGTCGGTCCGTCTGTCCGTCGGTCCCGCCCGCCCGAGGTCTGCAGGAGCCGCCGGCGGCCCCGCGGTGACTGGCGAGGGAGGGGAGGCGGCCCGGGCCGGGCAGGGCGTCGGGGCGGCAGCGGCGTCCGGCTGCGGTCCTTCCTCGGCTGCGGTCCTTCCTCGGCTCCTGCTCACAGCCCCCCCCTTGGGAGCTCCTCCGCACGGTAAGAGGAGGAAAGCGGCAGATGGAAGCCGAGGGTCCATAGGGAGAGCTCCTGCCGAGGCGGGAGCGGAGGGGCTGGATGTGACGGCAGTGGGACCCTGAGGATGAAAGTGAATGTTGCTTTACAGACTAAAACGCTGCCGTAACTCACTTCCCTTTCGCCCTCCCGGCAGCGTGAGTTGCTGGTTGGTTGGCCCCCAAAGCGACACTCGAGCTCTCAGCGAAACCCCGCAGTTTCAGGAGTGTAAAAAGCAGGGTGTTTGGTGTCTCTCCTTCCTGCAGATTTTTGTTAATGTCAAAAAAACCCCAGCCAGCTCAACAAACAGCGCGTTCTTCTCAGCTCGCCGTTACCCAGCACAGTCCCGCTGCGTGGGTTTCCATCGGGAGCCGGGCTCTCTGCCCGCGGCCCTGCGGATGGAGCTGGGCTCGGGCCGTGGTGGGCAGCTGAGCTGGCGGCCGCTGCCCTTGGAAACACCTTTGGGCAGCTCTTCCAGCGCCCATCCTCCTCTCTGCCCAACACAGCAGCTCTTCAGTGCTTCGCCTTTGCTTGCCAACGGTAAGGGCGGGAGGAGGGTCCTAAATTGATGGAAGAACTTAGCAAACTCTCCGTGCCGTCCAGTTCGGATGGAACCTGCCAGAGCACTGTGCGAGGCTGTGGTTGGTCTGCAGGAGGGATCTGCTTCACACGGGGCAGGGCAGGGCAGAGCAGCCAGCGCACTCGTACAGCTGCTCTCGGAGGTGAGATGACCTTCCTGGAAAGGCTGGCTGCCAGCGGGGCTGCCGATTCCATGGGATCTTCCCTAGAGAGGCTGGTGAGCAACTTCTCTGCTGCTGCTGCTGCTCAGGAGAATCGACATTTGAAGTAGGAGGAGATTACATATTTCACACAAGCGAGGTTTAATTGTCCGGCTTTGCAGGTTTTCCCAGATGATTGAACAGTTGTTGGTTATTGTGCCAAAAGTGAGGTAGTTCTGCTCCGAAATGTATTGCTTAAATGTGGTATGTCTTCTTTTGTATTCTCATTATTTTAAGTCCTTTGTTGAAGTAGCTTTGTTCGTGTCTTGAATGTTATGTTGGAGGATGTTAAGTATTTTGTCAAATTCCAAGGTGCATCCAGTGCTGTTCCAGTACTTATCTCGGTGTTATCACAGTGATATTAAATTTCCTTGTTCCTCCACCAGAGTTAAGACATTGTTTGAAAAAGGCTGTTGTCCAACAGAAGTAAGGTCAAAGATTTACTTGTCAAAATGTTGTGATATGCTCTCCTTTTATACTCTTAGGGGGAGATTTTTCAAGGACCCAGAGGTAGTAGCACAGCTCTGATTCAGTTCATGGATTTCTGATTCACCTGTTTCTGCTTTACAGCTCTTCAGGAATTGTTCATGTCTCTTTAGATCATGTGTTTATACATTTGTTTTTAACTTCTCATGTCTAGCAAAGCAGGTCTATGACAGTGGGTAGTGATCACATACAGTGTCAACTCATGCATATGAAATGTAGAAAAATAATCTGGAAAACTGAGATGAGTGTGATAGAAGGAATACTTCTGATTGACCTTTGATTTAGTTGCTACTCTTAAATGCTCCCATCTTCAGTTTAAGCTTGTAGTACATTATTTCAGTAGGTGAATGAGCTTCACAATCCATTTTTCTCTTACTGTCAAGTGACTGTGATCTGTGACAGAGGAATGAAGTCCAAGCCAGCCCTGTGGTGCAGGTTGTGTTCCCCCAAAGGCAGATGCCAGGCAGGTGGTAGTTCACCTCTGCCGTGTCATGGGATCAGAAAGAAAGGCCCAGAGGGGCTCCAGAAAGAGTCTGTAAAAGTCATCAGACCTCTAGAACTGCAGAACCTCCCCATATCTTTAGTCACTGATAACGGTGGCTGGCAGTCACTTAGAGAGATCCTGGAAAATCCCTCAGTTCTGTGTTGTATTGTTTTTATCTTAAGTAAAGTTTGTGGCAAACAGACACACCCTGAAGACCTTACTCAAGCGGAAAGGAACTTATAAAAGTGAATTCTAGGCATAGTTGTACATAAGTTGTACATAAATAGCAGCTTCCAAAATAAAAAACACTGTGGCTCCTTTTCCCATCTAAATACACAGAATATCCTTCATTGTCCCATCCATTAAACCAAAGGGATTTTCTATTTCTTTTTTTTCTTGTTTAGGAAGAAAATCCGGTTTTCTTGGGCAAGCTTGGGCTAACGGTTACAAAAATAATACAGAGCAACACTTTGAGGCAGAAGAGGGCGAAAAGGGGGGTTAGAAGTTGTGTCATTTCCTTGTATCCTGACACGGGGAGAGGCAGGGACTCTGCTGTGAAAGGCCCTTTTCATGCCACGTAGAGAAAGCTGTCATGCAGGTCAACACAAAGACCCAGTATATGCTCAGAGGTTCGTAGCCAAAGAGATTTTTACTTAGAACATTTCTCTGCTGTCTGGACACGACCAAAACCCAGGCATCATCTATCATGCAAGTGTTTTACAGCAGAACTAATCTGAGCTGTCTGGGTTTCGTGTTGGAGTTCCCTGGCACATTAGAAAACCCCGGGTTTAAAAGAGCTGTCTACAAGTCCTGCATGAGGGAGAGTGGAATCAGGAAGATTTTCTTCACTAAAAGCTAGAAATCAAACTCATACAAATAATTTGCTACACATAAAAAGTAGCGTGAGGTGATTTTTTTTCCCCCCTCAGCTTTTACACTATTGATTTGCTGAGCTTTGAGTGGGTGAAAAGCTTTTTGGTTTGTAACTCTGTGCTTGTAAAAAGAATAAAACTTCTTGAGCAAATACAACTCTAGAATGTGCTTAAGCAGAGTAGAGCAGACACAGGCTTTTGTAATACTTCATTCTCACTGTGTAGTGTTTGGGGGCAGTTTTGTGAGTGCTGTAAATTATCCCTGAGCACACTCTGTAGTCCTGTAAAGGTGGGTAAGATTAGATACCTGAAAGGAAGGGGTGGGGTCTCCTCCAAGCATGATCATCATTTTGAGCATGTAACTTCTTGCAGTGCATGTTTCCTCCTTGTGAAGATCCTCATTCTTCATATGGCTCTTCCGAGCCCATGACTATTCTAAAACACATTTAAGATACTGAATTGGAAAGCATTAGACAAGGGAAGTTAGCTTAAGCACCACACAAATTCACTTCTGTCACCTTTCCCCTCGCGTGTTTTTGAGAGACTTGCTGAAGTGATAGTAGCAGTGAGTGTGAGGAAAAATTTCTTCACTGAGAGGGTTGTCCAGGCCAAGCACAGGCTGCCCAGGGAACTGGTGGAGTCACCATCCCTGGAGGGATTTAAAAGGTGTGTAGATGTAGTACCTGGGGACATGGGTTAGTGGGACTTGGATGGTTGGACTCGATGATCTTAGTGCAATTTTCCAACCTGAATGACTCTACAATGCTGTGATTTTATGTCTAGTTATGAAATGGTGATTCAGTGAACATATTTTGAGGCAGACTCTTCGTGGCGTCCTCAGCACTGTTACTTCCAGTAGCAATTTGGTAATTAAGTCAGTGGTAAACACTGCACAGACAGTAGTTTGTTTGATGTTTGCACTGCACGGGGGAGAGACATAAGTAGCACATAAGAGGTAGGTTGTTACTGGCACTCTGGGACTGCAGTGGTCGAAAGGGAAGCCTGGCAGTGAGACTTTTCAGGGTTCTCCTTCTGTCTCTCACCTTGACTCCACTGTAGCACCAGGGCAGTGTGTTTCTGGCTGAAAGCTATCAACCTCAATTTACTGGTTGTAGCAGGTATTGTGGCTGAAAGAGTTTTCTGGATGTTTTCTGGAAATGGGAGTGCTGTATAAATGCTGACAGTCACTTGTTACTGTCAACTTTCACTATGGCTTGTCTCATCAAGATTTTGCTCTTTCACAGTCAGGCAGTATGTTTCCAGTATTAAGTGTGCTTTGGTATAATCACCCTGTTTTACTGTTTGTGGGCAGTTGGACAGAGCACAAGTTCTAGCGGAAGTGTTCCACTTAACCTTTCATTGTGCCCATTAATGTGTTTTCCACTGGTGTGTGTTGTTTTAGTCAGTTGTAATTTACTTGAAAAACCGGCTTTTAAAAAGCCTTAAGAACACTTTTTTTTTTTTCCCCAGTGTGTCACTGGCTGAAATAATGCCACTTCTCAGGTAACGAGTCTTTACAGTAATTGACAGGTGCAATCACTGCATTAAAAAAAAAAAAAAAAAAAATCCACAAGAGATTTAAGCCAAGCTGTACATTGCTAGAAATGTACCATTTTTAGTTAATTTTCAGCAACTGTATTGAAATTTCTGTTGGACTACAGTAAACCCTGTGTCTGTCTTTGCATGGTGGAACAGGCTGCAGATAAAGATTTTCTCAAGGAAGCCTCCCAGAGGAGCAGTGCTGCTCCATTCCTTTCCATTTCACAACATTGCCAGCAGCAGATGTATTCTGTGGGATATCAGCTTCTCTGCTAGGAAAGGTCATTCCTTGATTAACAGGGATATAATGGGGAGGCTCTTTCCCAAATTGCTTGGAAATTGCTTTCTCTCTGCTGAACTAACACTTTCTGCCCTTACTTTCCATAAATACTGTGTTCACTCTCTAAGAAAGTATCACAGAGTACATTCACTTATGGTTTAACTCAGGTGGTCCTTCTTTGTGTTTTTAGTAAGTCCTTGCGATGGCAGCAATGACAGAAACCAACAACGTCCGTGCGGTGACTGAGGGGCTGGAAGGAGATGATGCCAAATGCAGTTTCCATCACAGAATGTTCTTGGAACCCCAAGAGAAGAAGAGGAGCATGAAGGCTCTGGTGGTTAAGCAAGCAAAGAAAACCTGCAGCTGCACTCCAACCAAAGTTAAAGACTGTGTTTTTGGTTTCTTTCCCATCTTACGGTGGCTTCCTAAATACAACCTAAGGGAGGATCTCCTGGGAGATTTAATGTCCGGGGTGATCGTGGGGGTCTTACTAGTCCCACAGTCAATTGCCTATTCTCTCTTGGCTGGAGTGGAGCCTATTTATGGCCTCTATACATCCTTTTTTGCGAGCCTTATTTATTGCATATTTGGAACCTCCCGCCACATCTCGGTTAGCATCTTCGGTGTGACTTGCCTGATGATGGGACAGGTGGTGGATCGTGAAATGGGGAGAGCTGGCTATGACTTGGAGCCAGCTGTGCTCAGCGTCACCCCAGGTGCAGCAGCACATGTGAACACCACCCTTCCACCAGCGAATGGCACACGGCAGGAGCTGCTCTGTGACAGAAGCTGCCACGCCATTACAGTGGCAGCCACCGTGACCTTCTTATCTGGGGTTTATCAGGTAAGAGGAGGTGGGCAAACAGGTATAACGTGGAAATAGTTATAATTCTTCCTTAGGGGGTTGTCCCCATGAACACCCTGCTGGGTTTGCAGGTGTCCTCAACCTGTGTCTCGGGGCAGTGGGTGTGGGGAGGGCTGGAGTTACTGTGGTGCAGGAAACTCCTCTGGGTGCTTTCCGGTTTTTAACAGCATTTTGTGCTTTCATTCCTTCTCTGTTGTGGACTGCAAGACTTGCACACACCACCTGCTGCTCTCACAGTTTGCACACCACCTTCCTTGCTGTGCCCTGAAGCTTTATTTCTTTTTTGTTTCTAGCTTATAGCTTATCCCCCCCACTTCATTGGGCCAAAATGTGGTGCATCAGATCTTAATTCCAGATTTCAATCATTTGCCTTTTAACAAAAAAAAAAAGGATCTCCAGTTTCTTTTTATTTATCCCTGTGCTTGTAAAACTTTGCTGTTTGCCCAGTTAAAGCCAGAACAATGCCATTGTCTGCAAAGGGCACTACTGAGAGGATACAATGTATTTGAAATGAAACTTTAAATTATTACCATATAAAAATATGTTACTCAACATTACAAGTCCATCTCTACTTCCTAGAATTCACTGCTTGCTGAAATTAAAGCAGGTATCTTTGTTTTTAGGCTGTCATGCATTAACCAGAATGGGGTTAGTTTTAATGGTACTGCAGAGCTGTGGTATCTGAGTTTGTGAGTTCACATTCATTTGTTCTTAAATGTCCAGGGTGATAGCTAATTAAACTGTATGGGAGGGGAAAAGAAACATAGCTGTGATACTCTAAAACACTGGTTTTAGACTCAACCTGGAACTTTTTCTTGTACTGCAAGTTCTAGTTGAGCAATTTCAGAAATAATCTGGGCCAGCTGATCTGCACTGGATTTTGTTTTTCATCACATGGATGAAGTTTTGGAGTTGTGAATTGCACTTAATATTCTTTGCAAGTATAAGTACAATTAGCTTTCTTTATATGAAGAAGTTAGATTACTTTATCTTCAGTCCCTGTGAATGTCAGGCTTATTCTACTTGCTGTCTCTCCGCAGGCCAACCAATAGGTCTTCACACCTTCACTTTTTTTTTTTTTTTTGAAGCTCCAACCAAAATCACATGTTCTTTGTAGCAGAAACTTTACAAGCAAATCAGAAAAAGCAAGTCTTCTCACACCAGTTGCCTACAGCATAATTAGGTTATGCCAGTTATTGTTAATGTTTTACACTTAGAAAAACCTTGAATTAATTTAATTACCAAGGCTGTAAGGAAGGTGGGTTTTTTGTTTTTGTTTTTTTTTTTTAGAGCTTGGCTCTGGGCTGATTTCCTGTCAGTCCAGGTCCTGCCTTCTCTTCACTAGTACTTTATGGTTCTCATGGAGTTCCCAGCCATGATCCCAGCCTTCTTTCTTTTTTGCCTTAACTACCTAAGGGGCTATATCAAATCGACACCTCTGAAAGTTCAATACCTGGAAGTTCTGGCCTGCAGTCTTGAGATAACAGTGTAGACAACCCTGTTGGCCAGCACAGGGAATTGAAATGTTTCTGCCGGGTTGCTGTGAGAAGGTCCTTTCTCCACTTGGCGTGGAGTTTGATGGGGAGGAAGGGACATTTACCAGGTGTGAAGAGGCACGTGTCGAGCAGGTATCCATAAAACCAGGGAAATTCCAGGGAAAGACGTTTGTCCGTTCAAATAGCATTAATAAAAATCAATGGCAAGACACCTAAAAAATTATCTCTGTTTATGTGATCTGCGTCACAGGAGCTTGCAGTTCATATACTGAGTCAGATGCACCAAACCTGATGCAGTGCAAAGGACAGCTGTTACACCATAAGCTGTGGTTTTATTGCAGGCTGTGAACTCCAGTGTAAGAGAGACAAAGGCCACTAGAAAAGTTCTAGATCCCTGCAAAGTTCACAGGTTATAAGAACTGAGAGAGAAATGGAAAAAGCAGCCAGTATTTCAAACGTGGGGGTATCTGCCAGGCTTGCTTTTTTCCCCACCAGGATAACTAGCAGTTACAGCTGGACCCATGAGCAAACAATAAACACAGGTTCAGAGTATGAAGACCCCCCCCCCTAAAAAGAAGTCTGCTTTCATTGCTGGAGACTCTTTTCTCCATGCTCAGACCATGCCTTGTTCTCCAGGGCCATGCACAGTAGGTTTATTTTACTGCAGCTCCCTCCAGAGCCCCTCACTGACAAAATCCGCAAGATTTGTGTCCTAACCTGTTGTGTGTGATCGATTCCTTCCAGGTGGCCATGGGTTTCTTTCAAGTGGGCTTTGTCTCAGTGTACCTCTCCGATTCATTACTGAGTGGATTTGTCACGGGCGCCTCCATCACCGTCCTAACCTCACAAATCAAGTATCTCCTGGGCCTGGACATTCCACGGAGCGGAGGCATCGGCTCTCTCATAGTCACCTGGATAAACATCTTCAAAAACATACACAAGACCAACATCTGTGATCTCATCACCAGCTTCTTGTGCTTTCTTGTGCTTATCCCTACCAAAGAGCTTAATGAACGTTTTAAATCCAAGCTCAAGGCTCCAATACCAGTTGAACTGGTCGTGGTTGTGGCAGCTACTCTGGCGTCTCACTTTGGCAAGCTGAAAGAGACTTACGGCTCGAGCGTTTCTGGGCACATCCCAACGGGGTTTCTGCCACCCCGCCCTCCAGACTGGACCCTCATTCCCAATGTGGCTTTGGATGCTATTGCCATCGCTATCATTGGCTTTGCCATCACGGTCTCCCTCTCGGAGATGTTTGCCAAGAAGCATGGTTACTCTGTGAGGGCCAACCAGGAAATGTATGCTATTGGCTTCTGCAACATCATTCCCTCCTTCTTCCATTGCTTCACAACCAGCGCAGCTCTTGCCAAGACTCTTGTCAAGGAGTCCACAGGCTGTAGGACGCAAGTCTCTGGCATGGTGACTAGTTTGGTAATCCTGTTAGTCCTCCTTGTGATTGCACCTTTATTTTATTCCCTTCAGAAATGTGTCCTTGCTGTCATAACCATCGTAAACCTCAGAGGAGCCCTGCGGAAGTTCAGGGACCTGCCAAAAATGTGGCACTTGAGCAGAGTGGACACAGTGATCTGGGGAGTTACCATGGCGGCCACAGCACTCATCAGCACCGAGATTGGTCTTTTGGTTGGTGTTTGCTTCTCCATGCTCTGCGTCATCTTCCGAACCCAGAGGCCGGAGGCACCTCTGCTTGGCTGGGTGGCAGAGTCCGAGACCTACGAATCCCTGTCTGCTTACAAGAACCTGCAAACCAAGCCGGGGGTCGTGGTGTTCCGTTTCGAAGCCCCGCTCTACTACATCAACAAGGAGTGCTTCAAATCCACCCTGTACAAGCAAACTGGGGTCAACCCGGTCTGGGTGCAGGCAGCAAAGAAAAAGGCAGCAAAAAGAATGCTTAGAGAGAAAGAGGTGGGTTCTGGTGACAACCAGACCAGCATCTCCATGGATTTTGGGTCTGAACCTCTGGGGTTTCACACAATAGTGATTGACTGTTGTGCAGTGCAGTTTCTGGACACGGCAGGAATACACACGCTCAAGGAGGTCTGGAAGGACTACAGGGAGATAGATGTCCATGTGCTCCTGGCCCAGTGCAATCCTTCAGTGAGGAGTTCCCTGATCCGAGGGGAATTCTTCAAGGAGGGGGAGGACCACCTTCTCTTCCACAGTGTGCACCAGGCTGTGGACTTTGCACTGGGCACCCAGGGGCACAGTGGGACCAGTCCTTCTAAGGACTAGCTGTGGAGAGACAGCAAGTGGGAACAAAGCCTGGGGAAAAAATGTCTATGGGTCTGTATATCTATGCAATCAATATATGTGCGCTCAGATAAAAAGGGCAGGGTGGTTCTTAGCACACTGGTTACTGTGCAATCTGCTTGGATGCTTTAAATTTGCCTGCCAGGTGTAGTGATTCAATAGCCTGTACTGAATGAAGGCAGTTCTTAACTTGGTTCTGGCTAATCTGTGACTCTGAGAGTTTTCATATGGTTGTTCATCTCATTTCTCTTCTCTCTTGAACTTTCAGTGTCTCAGTTCCCCTCTAAGTTTTGATCATCAGCACTGAAGTCTTTATTGCAACCCTGTCTTTATGGATGGGGCAGGATTCATCCTGTCCAGCTGAAGAACGAGGCAACTCATTTCTTGTCCCTCATTCTGGCACTGCTTTTCCATCTCCACACCCTTATGTTTGCTAAGGAATGGCTGACAGGGACTGTTTGCTCTAGTCTTTACTGTGCAGCGTTTTATTTTTTTAACCTTCCTGAATTTGTCACAGGTAGATAAATCTAAACATGCATAAAAAGGTCTTCATGAATAGCTTCTAACCAAACACCAGCACCTCCAGAGGCTTTGGCACTGTCTCCTAATGCAGCCAGGCAACGGAGGCATGATAATTTTTTTTTCCAGGCCTTTATATGCCTGTGCCTATGGAAATGTTATCTCTCTAGTTTGATTTTAACGATTTTTATTCAGAGGTGACTGCTTAGAAGTCTGGTTCATCCCTACAGTCAGTCAGTTGTTTTCCTAATATTTAGGAGCTCTTTAGAATTGTGGATGTTAGATATGGAAAATATCTAGTTCTTGAGTTTCAACAGAAAACAGTCCCTTACAGGCAGTTTTATATGGTAGGCAAACAGAATCACAGGCACCAAAATGGAAAGGGCCAAATAGATTATCCAACATGTGTCCAAATGTGTTCGTGTCACACAGACTTCAGGTGTGAATACAGGTTTTATTGACCAAAAGCACTTTGCACGTGCTCTGCCACGGACTTTATGCAAGGGGGATTCACAGACCAAGAAATAGAGTCATTGGAAAAGGAGCCAAAAAAAATTCTTTGCTGAACTTTGTTTCACCAGGTCAGTGTAAATAGAACTTTTTACTTGGATTTTAAATTACTCAGAACAGTGAAGAGGGCCTGTTCTTCATGCTGAAATACAAGCACTGGGTAGGAAGAGGTTCTCCTTCTTACAGTGATAGAATACAATTATGAAGGCAGAATGGAGAGATTAACAGTTGTTGCTGAGTACCAGCTATACCCAGCACACAGTACATCTTTAGAAGATGGTACTTTCTCCCAGGGGAGTTTACAGCCTGAACTGCGGGTGCTTCACGGCTTTTAAAAGGGAAAGGTGCTGTATATGACAATATGACAATATTCTCATCCTTATTCATTCAAAAATAATAAGTCAGGAGTCAAAAAAGGCACAAAATGCAATATGAATTGTGAAACGTTTACTAAATAGAAATATATTTTGAGTTTAGGCTGTTTTCTTCTTTTTTTTTTTTTTTCTGATCGAGGACCAGTAACTATTCTCTTCTTTCTGTGAAAGCTGAATGTCACGTAACACTTCACTCTAAGAGGTGGGACCTCAAGAGAAGGGTGAGACAGCAGGAAGATGAGTCCTTTGTATGTTTACTGAACATGCTACATTTTTTTAGGACATCACAGCAGGCTGTAGAAATACTGGGGGAGGTAGGGGGTGGCTATAGCACATATTGAAAAGGAGCATGTAACTGAGATCTGTGCACTCCATGTCCTAGAACTGGCACTGTTAAGGAAAGAAGCCTCTGTGTGTCAGAGAGAAAATGCTAAAGTGTCTGCAGTATTCAAACACCACAATTATTGTTCTGTTAGAGGCTTGTTTGTAAGGAGAGGGGTCCCAAATTCTGCTGAATTTTTTCCTTTTCTGCGTGAACTTTTTTATTCTGGGCTAAGGATCCTTTATGGAGTTTGGGTGATAGTAATTACTGAATTGGCATTACCAGAGCAGATTAGCCTGAGCTGTATAAAAGCAGTGAGCGCAGTTAGTGCGTGATGGAAGTTGTGCTTTAGTTCCTAACTAAACCTGGTTTGTGTTGAGTTCTCATTCCAAGACCCTGGGTGGGAAGGTTTTGTCCCCACAGGGGTGGCGGTGCCATGGCCTGGGGAAGTCCCTTTTCAGCACAGTTTGTTCACAGAATCTCTGGAACTTTGAACAAAAGCCTCAATATAATTTCCAAATGCTGATTTTAGCTACTATTTTGCCAGAGGGCAGAGCAGTGCTAGAAACACTTAAGGCCCTGATGAAAAATTACAGCATGTGGTTATTGTAAATTTTCCTGCCTACCTGCAGCTACTTGTTCTCACCCCTTTTTCCCTCAGGCATGGGCAGGAGAGAGGGAGAGGAGGAAGGAGCAGCTGGCCAGGAGACTTCAAGGAGGTCAGCCACAAGTGGGACAGAAGTCAAGTAGAAATTTCTCTGGGGGATTCTTTTCCTCTCTCCCGTACTCTTTCCATGCTGCCCAGGTGGAAATCTTTTGATCTGTGACCATGGACAGGTTTGCGTAGCCAAATTCTAACTGAGAAGGGGAAAACCTTTCTTTATTAAGTGAAATAATTTTTTCAAATCCGTTTGTACCTGTGTCAGGAAGGGAGGAACAGCAACGTTAATTTCAATGTTAACACTTTCCACAGCTAGCAGAATGGGTGTTTGTAGCTGCTGGGTATTTATTTACATAGAAGCACAATAAAACAGCCATGAATTGATTTTCCCAATAATTAAATTGCAGTATAGGTAAAAGATGTACTGAAGTGATTTATGTTTAACTACAGCACATTGTATTTGGCCTCGGTGCTCTTTGCACAGCCATGACTGGCAATGCAGCCTCAAAATTCAGTAAAGGAAAATGCAAGAACTAAAATGCAACAGCAAAAATGGCCAGGCAACCCAAAGAAAAACTTCTAATGTTCTTGTTTAAGATAACATCCAGAGGTCATAGTATCAATAAGTCTATATTAATGCACACTGCCCTGTTTAAAAGGGAACCAAAATAAATGCCACTTGCCAGAGAGTTCAGTGTAATAGAATCCTTTGGAATTAACTGAAGATTATAGCTTATTATGGCTGGAATTTCTTAGAACAGTGGATTTCAGCCATTTTCCTTTCAGGCCTAGAATAACTTTTTAGCAGTGACATGAATCTGATTTAAGCCTATTGGCAAGAAGGACATTTTGCTTGAATATGTTTATGGACCATTTAAAGTAATCCAGTCTCATCTTTAGGAATCAGGGACCACTGACTGAAAACTATTGTCCTAAAGAATTTGTTTCATAAAGGAATTTCATGTATATCCCCACACACATCTGTATGTGTATGTATATGTGTGTGTTTACATATATATATATATATGTATATGTATCTTTTGCTGCTGTGTGATGGTTGCAGCAGCTTTATATACCCAGTTATGCTTTTGTGATACTCCTGCTTCTGTCCTGGAAAGGGCTCTTCTGCCTTCTACTGTTCTAAATGAACAGTGGAGAACATGTACCAGATTTTTTAAGGGGAAATCTCACTGCCTTCTCTCCTATGCCTTCTCTCCTCCCTACCTCACAGCTGAACGTAAACTATAGGAAGAGGGACTCTCAGAACAGTTGGTTTTGGGTTTATGCATCTGTCCAGAACAGGAATGTTCCTCCCAGGTGCAAACTTCAGAACCCCAAGCTAGACTGGAAGATAGTATAGATCATTTTATCTCCATTCCCAAAGGTACTAATCAGCAATTATCAGTCTAAATGAAGAATTAAGAGATCATTAGCCCATTCATTAATGACAACAACACTGTCTTATGGAAATTAACACTCACAGCCTAGGCTGTGAGACTCTTAGAAATGTCTTTAGCAACCTCCTGCTAAATGTCAGGCTCTTTTTTCCTCATGTGTTGCTGCTATAGATAGTAGTGTCAGTTCCTCTTAACGTGGCAGCTGCACTAATAAATGTTTCACTTGTGTGAGTGTTTTGACATGGAAACCATTTTAGGTCCACTTCACAAAACAGGGAAAGGCATCACAGTGGTGCTTATTTTTGGGTCCATAATGACAAGGTTGGTTTGAAAAGCCAACCTTAGCCTTGTGTGCTTTAGTGATCCTGATTTCCTTGTGAGCCATTGCAGTTCCACCTGCTCCTAATTCACTGCGAGGCCCACCCCCAGCTTCTTGATGCTTCTTTCTGTGTTTTGCTGGAGGACATTGCATATGGTTGACTGTAAATAGAAGAATCATTGGATTTGTGTATGTTGCTGTTACAGGTCACCTGCTGCTCGGTTTTCATGGCAGATCTTTTGATAAGGCTGAACAAAGAGAGGAAAACAACCCCAAAACCCCATGAGTCCTGTGGGTGCTGGGTATGGGAGAAAGGGGGCTGTGGGCAGCTGATAGGGGAGCACTTCTTTGTGTGTCCCCATGCTGGAGCCTCAGCCTGGTTTGCGACTGGGAGAGGGTTTGTGTAACTGTTGGTGGTGTCCAGGAATGACAAATTAACCTGGAGGTGTCTTTATTACGGGGCTGCTGGGACTCAGGGTTGTGCAGCCCTGTGCCTTTCTCCACAGGGAGGGTAATAACAACACAGGACCTGGTTCCTCAGTGCTCTGCTCAGTTCCTCCTCAGTCACTGTCCTGAGATACATCTGTAAGGGATTTCTGGTTTTATGGTTATTTTTTTTTGTCTAATTTTAATCTCAGTGTCTCCCAGGCAGGGCAGCAGAGCTGCCATGACCGTGCTCCATGCCCATGGAAGGGTGTCTGTCTTGGGAGAAAGCCCCCAGCCACGCTTTTGTCTCTGCTCACTCCTGCTGGCTTTTGTCAAGAGGCATTAAAATCCACCGATGAGGGGTTTGAAAAGCAGGGGTGAGGTATTGCAGGCAGGAAAACATCCTGGCTGCCACACTGGGGTTTTTAAACTGCTCCATACCCAACTGCCTCCCACAGCCTTGTGCTGAGGTTGGTCCTGAACTCTGCCTGTGCTTGATCCTAGATCTAGTTGAGGGTGAAACTCTTCAGGCAAATAATCTGTTTCAGGACATTATCTTCTGCTGTGGGTTGGTTTTTTTCTTTTTTTTTTTTTTTTTTCCCCATGCTTTAGAAAAGTGATTTAAATGCTTGAGGTGATTTACATTTTTAAATATTTTTTTTTTCATTGACATGGCTGAGCCAGTGAAGCTGTGATGCAAATATTCCTCTGCTGCTCAAGCCACACGAGGTACTTTGCGTAGCTTAGTTTGTTCTGCTGAATCTCAGTGTAGGATGCTGCTGTGAGACTTCAATACTGATATAATTCTCCACACGAGAAGGGCTTTGCACTTCTCTGCTGGCACAGCCAAAGGGAGTCATGTCTTTAGTGCAGACTTTGCACTGTGAATGACCTTGGTAAATCCCGGGAATTACTTGCACTGGGTCATCCTGTTTATAAGCCTCTGTAGGATCAACTGCTCATGTGAAAATCAACCTGATCTTTACTATTTCGGTCAAATTCTGCCTGAAGTGGAAATAATTGAGTCTTGCTTTTTCATTTGAGATCCTTGAAATGCTAAAAATGAGGCCTCTTGTTAGGTAAAATGGCAAATATTGAATATATATATATTTAGTTCATAGTATAATTAGTACTTTTCTCTTTTATTTTCTAGAGATTCTATAAGCTGAGGCATATTGATATTCTTTAATGTGCAAATGCACAAAATATTTCAGCATTGAATGGAGAATCAAATCTCCATTGAGGTAAATTTACTGCCAAAAACATTTCAATTGCAGCTCTCTCCAGCTCTGAAAGCACTTTCCTCTTAGTCCAGCTCCCATATTCCACAAGAAGATAGGAAACACATTTTGCTGAACTTGGGTCCAAGTTTTTGTTACCTGATTTTTTTACTTAAAGAAGTAAATTTTATGTATATTTGAAATGCAGATGAAACATGGTAAGGAGAGGTAAAATGTCACTTTTTCTGAAAAGCACATGAGTCATCAGTCTTCTGTCCCTGACCATCATCTCTAGTACCTTGGTATATTCTGAGGTATGATTTTTTGAATTATTTTAAATTCAGAACAATTTTAGATATTTAGGATGTAATCTTTTGCAGAACAAACAAAATGGCAAACTCTGCCTGGATTTTGTTGGAGAAATTTAACCTGACAGCACCTCAGGACTGGAACAGATAACATTGGTCAGCTGACCAGTTTACAAAATAGTTGGTGTTATTTGAATAAAATGTGAGAAAGTCATATAGCATCTATAAAAAGTCACCTTATTTGGTGGCATCAGTTTTATTTTTTCAGTAGTCATCTGTGTTCTGCCGTCATTTCTCGTGTCTGTCCTTTGCCTGGCATTGGCTCTCCTTTACACTGTCTCCATCTGAGCTGTATCCTTTGTTATTTTTAAATGCTAATGTGCCTTATTGCCATTGTAGAAGATTTGTTAGTGTGAGAATTTTCTATCAAATATGGTAAAATCATTGGGTTTCTTTAGCACAATTAAAAGATGGTATTTAAGTCTTTTTCTGTTGTTGGACGTGTGCTTGATCACAGAGTCACAGGACGGGACAGGTTGGAAAAGGGACCCCAGTGGGTCATCTGGTTCCACCTCCCTGCTCCAGCAGGGTCATCCCAGAGCACGCGGCACAGGATTGTCTCCAGTGAGGCAGACTCCACACCCTCTCTGGGCAATCTGTCACTGCACAGCAAAGAAACTCTTCCTCATGTTCAGGTGGAGCTTCCTGGCCATCAGTTCCTGCCCGTTGCCTCTTGTCCCATTGCTGGGCACCCCCGAGCAGATCCTGGTCCATCCTCTGACCCCTCCCTGCAGACACTCACAGACATTGTTCAGGTCCCCTCTCAGTGTCTCCTCTGGAGGCTGAACAGCCCCAGCTCCCTCAGCCTTTCCTCGTCAGGGAGATGCTCCAGTCCCTTCCTCATCTCCGCAGCCTTCGCTGGACCCGCTCCAGGAGCTCCATGTCCCCCCTGTCCTGAGGGGCCCAGAGCTGGACACGGCACTGCAGATGTGCCTCACCAGGGCTGAGCAGAGGGGCAGGATCCCCTCCCTGACTTGCTGGCAATGCTCTTCCTAATGCACCGCAGGATACCATTGGCCTTGGCCCCCAGGACACACTGCTGGTCATGGACAACTTGTTATCCAGCAGGATCCCCAGGTTCTTCCCTGCAGAGCTGCTCTCCAGCAGGTCACCTCCTAACTTGTACCAGTGCCCAGGGTTGTTCCTCTCCAGGAGCAGGCATTTGCCCTTGTTGAATTTCAGACGGTTCCTCTTTGCCTGTCTTTGTCTCTCCAACCTCTCGGGGTCCCTCTGAAGGGCTGCACAGCCCTCTGGGGATCAGCCACTCCTCCACCTTTGAGTCAGTGAACTTGCTGAGGAGGCATTGACCCCTTCATCTGAGTCATGAATGAGTAAGTTAAACAATACTGGGCCCAGTACTGAACCCTGGTGGACACCACTAGTGACAGGTCTCCAAACTAGACCCTGATTACGGTCCTCTGGGATCTGCCATTCAGCCGGATCTCAATCTACCTCGCTGTCCACTCATCCAGCCCACACTGCCTGAGTTTGCTGAGAAAAGGTGTCAGAAGCCTTCCTGAAGCTGATTAGACAATATGCACTGCTCTGCCTCAGAAGATGCTGCAGCTGTAAGTTTTGGAAAGAAGAACCACGTGTGTTTGGTGAGTCCCCAGTCCCTGTTTCCCCTGACGGGGTCCCTGTTGCACTGCACGGTGTACACACAGCTGTGTGCACTGTTCTCCCACACCGTGTTGCACACACACAGGCCCTCAGGGAGGTTCCCTGCCCACGTAAACCAGGGCACTGATTGATGGTTCATGGCTTTCACCTTGTTCTGACCCTGCTGCTCTGTGCAACCCGGCTGTGGTTTGTTTCAGGATTAATAACAGGTAATCAGCAATGTGGTGACAGTGATGTGCCATGTGCCGGGGAGCAGCATCCTCCTGTGGGCCAGGACCATATTCCTAAAAATGAAAGAAATGACAGACTTGGTCAGGTTTGATGCTACCTGTACTTTACAATATGTGTAGTTACAGCGCCTGGTGTTACGTAGTCAGCCTTACAAAATTCCTCCCACCTATTTCAGTGTTACTTGACATACTATGAAGCTGTCTCAAGGGAGGGTTAGGCTGGATAGTGTGAAAAGGTTCTTTCCCCAGAAGGTGGTTGGGCACTGAACAGGCTCCCCAGGGCAGTGGTCACGACCCCAAGGCTGCCAGAGCTCAAGGAGTGTTGGGACAATACTCTCAGGGACAGGGTGGGATTATTGGCATGTCCTATGCAGGACCAGGAGCTGGACTTTGATGATCCTTGTGGGTCTCTTCCCTTTGACTCTGTGATTCTGTACCAGGTTATATGCCTTGTTCAGGTCATGGCTGGTAAGAGTCAGAGCAAAACTGAGAGCAGCTCTGCATGCGGTTCTGGGCAGTGACTGTGAACATTGTCTTGCATGCTACGTGTCCTTGAATTATGGAAAAGATTTTTATGGCCCAGCATGGCTCAGCTTTTACCTGAGGACACCTTTTACCTTAGGAGACCTCAGTGCACATGCTGCAATTTTTGTGTTGGTGCCAACAGAACGGTAGGAGCAGTCAATTCCGGGGAATGCTTGCAGGAGCTTTGTCTTGAAAAGCACAGGACAGGCATTGCCTTGAGCAAAATGAGTCTGGTTCCTGCTGATACAGAGCTGAGATAACCAGATTCAGTCAGCAACACCCTTTACCTGTGCTGTTTAAGGCTCTGCCTTACCTGAGAATAACAAATTCTTGCCACACGCACTCCTGTACTAGATGGGACCACCCCCAGCCCCATCTTCAAGGTCACAGCCTGGTTGGAGTCGCATTGGGAAAAGTGTCCGAAGGGTCCAGCTCATGCAAAGCCCTCCCAGCACCTGGAAAACAGCAGGTTAGAAGGTTCCTGAGCACTGAGACCTTTGTTAGAGCTTTTTCAGCACTTCTTCATAAACCCTTTTCTTGAACCTGTTGACTCCCACCACACCCTGTGACAGTCTGTCCCGACCTTTGAGCTGTGGGAAAAAGCTTCTCTTCCTGTTTGAAGAATCACAGCAGATCCAGTATTGTCGCAGAGCAGGTAGTTGGAGATTAGGTATTAGGAAAGAATTCTTTACTGGGTTGGAAGGGACCTTACAGATCACCCAGTCCCACCCCTCTGCCATGGGCAGGGACACCTTCCACTAGACCAGGTGGCTCAGAGCTCTGTCCAGCCTGGCCTTGAACGCTTTCAGGAATGGGGCAGCCACAGCTTCTCTGGGCAACCTGGGCCAGGGCCTCACCACCCTAAATGATGCCAAATAGCCTGGGCAGATTGCCAGTTCAGTATGAGAGAGAAATGTGTCTCCATGTTTTTAGTGCACTGTATTCATCTGTAATCAATTTAATCTGTTTGCAGATCCGTTATAGCATTTTCAGTGATTAGCTTGATAATTTGGAGAAGAGCCAAAAGCACTGGACATGTGTTGTGCAGGGGAAAACACGGACACGGCAACAAAGTGCTGCAAAAGCTGGCAAGGAATTTTTTTCGTCCTTGTTACACAAATGGGCAGTGCTCCTTGAATCCTCTAGCTGATGTGGTTGGAAGTGATCTTTTTTTCCATCTTGTAGGAGTGAAGGTGCTCTTTACCAGTGGTTATTTGTAGGTTCCTTGTCCCTCTCAAATGTCAGAGTGGTGTGACTGCACTTCCACATGCAGTCAAAGGGTCAGTGATGCTTTTGGCCTCACAGTGTTTGTGTTTTCTTTGCCCTGCAAGCTCTGCTGTGACCCCTGGGTGGTAGCACAAGCTGCCCTGCCAAATAACAGGAGGCTGCAAAAGCTGTTCTGTTTTCTGGGTTGTGTTATCTCTTGCAGAAATGTGAATAATCGCTTTCCAAGAAACCACTGGAGAGGTTCTGTTCAGCTTTTTTGTCCTCAGGTGCCTTTGTTGCATTTTGCCATATCTCAGCAGTGGGACCAATTCGGGGCTTGTCTCCTTTTCTTATTTTTCCCTTAAAAAGGATGATGTTTTGCAGATGTCTGTGTATTGAAAATACATTTCCAAGCAGAACTGAACCAGCAGCCATCTGAAAATACTGTCAAGTCCCAAATCTGAAGGTAAGGAAAAGCATCACTCTTAGATACCTGGTACCGTTATCATTTTTATTCAGATAAAGCTGCATGTGATCTGAGTAATCGGGAGCAGTGGAGTGCATCCATGTCCTACCAGTTTATGGCCTGTTTATGGAGCCAAGACGTGTAGGATGTTACTTCAAAGGCTTTCAGAAGCCAAATAGTCATAAGGATATTTACAAACCTTAAATCAAATCAAAAATCCTTGTGCAGGGCAGTTAGCTCTGTTCCAAAGAAAACAACATGCCAGCTTGTCCTGTAAAACAAAAGTGATGCATTGGCACAGCAGCAGAGACTTGAATTTGCTACATTTACCCACTGCAAATGCCTGAATAACAATCACTGACCCAGAAAATGTCTTTTTTTTTTTTTTTAACTTTAGAATAGAAAACTGCAATAGGCCACTACTGCATTTTCCTTGTAACTGGAGGTTGTTTCCACTGCTCTGTGTCCAGCTGGCTGAAGTGGCTGTGGCATAGATGGATGTTAAATTGGTCACATACCATGTCAGGAATGAAAACTTTGGATTTCATGCTTTCTGTTTGTCTGAAAACCAGAGGGTGCCACGGTACTGCAGGCAGCGTCCTGCCTGCACTTGCCTTGTTCAAGATAAAACCATCTGTCCAGCCCAGCCTTGCCCAGGACGGAGCTAAACAGGTAAGTGAGTTTATAGTGGCAATAAAGAACAACCCCGAAAGGTGCATTTGAAAACAAACAGTTTCGGCTGTAGCGACCTTGCTTTGGAAGGCAGCGCAGCCCCGGCCAGCTCAAGGTCACCCGGAGTTCTGCTGAGGATTTCTTTGGTTCAGCTTTCTGCTGCACGTTTTCCAGAGCAAATGTGCAATGTTTGCGTTTTCTGCCCTTGCCTCACCTCATACAGTAAAAGTAATTTCAGGGATGTGCCCGGTGTCACCGAGTGTGTTCTTACATCCCCTCTGCCGGGATGGATAACAGAAAGTGGCCTCTCCTCAGTGCCCACAGCTGGAATTTCCAGCACAGAGAGGACCATGCAGAGAGCCAAACACATTGGAAAGTCAGCTGGGACAAGGAGCTTGAGAATTGCAGGGAAAGTATGGCATATTCTAAAGCTAAGTATACAGAAGCAATGGGGAATTTACACACAAGAAAAGGGAGGAAAAAATTGTAAGGAAGGATGGATGGGGAGGTTTGGAGACAGAAGGAAAAAGAACTGCTTATGAAGGGCTCTACCTTGGAGATGTGGAAGAGCATGGCTATATCAAGGCTTACCAAGCTATATCAGGTGGTAAAGGAAATCATAGCAAACAAAAGACTTCCAGAATATGTAAGTGAAGATGGAATTTGGAAGGAAAAGCAGCAGCAGGCAGCAGTGGCAGGGTGGAAGTTAAAGGTAACTCAGATACTGTCACAATTAAAAAAAAAAAAAAAAGCTTTGTCCCATTTTCATGGTGGACAAATCAGAGTCCAGAACTGGACCTGCCTAAATAAGATCAAATCCCAAAGATGGATTATGCTCAGATGTGTTTCATCTCAGTGAACGAGCTGACTCAAAAGACCAGCCTGGCCAGCTCTTCACTGACTGACTCATGAGTTCTTCAGTGACTGAATTTCAAGATGAAGGATTCATACAGAAAATGGAATTTTGGGTCATTTGCTAAAGAAAAAGATGGAAAAGGAAAATGAGTGAGTAGAGACCACATCATCCAGGCCAAGACACAAAACGGGCTGTAGCTAGGAACAATTAAAAAGTATATGAAAGGATCATCTTTTAAGGACAGGAGGAATGACAAGGTCAAGGAGAGATACAGTTGGTTACTGGGAGAAGGGAAAGGGAGCTATCAACAATGCACCTTAAAATACATGAGCTGTGGAGGAATGGCAGAGAATAAAGAATTGACATAAATAGATAAATAAATTGAACAGCTGCCTCCCTGCCATGTGCTCTCATTTTCTCCTGCTGCCAGAGAGCACGGATGTTTCTTACTTATTTACTTCTAATTACTGAGATACAGACTGCCAGTGATGAGATAAATGTAGCTTAGAATGCTGGTCTTCCCCTTCTCTTCCCTCAGGGTGTCTCCCCAGCATCTATATTGTAAAAATGCCACTTCTCCTGACCCCACACCATCTCTCCAGTGCCATGGGCTCCCAGCCCTCTCCCCAGTCCCAGAACAGCCAGTGAACAGGAGCAGGGGCAGAGGCTAAGCTGCCTGACTGCCAGGCATTTATCCAGCTGCATGGGGCAATGGCATATCCAGCAAAATCTAAGAGACCAGGTCCATGAAAAAGAGATGGAAAAGAAGGAGGGGAGTATGAGGAAAATGGGGGGGGGGGGTGTGCTGAGAGGTCTGATGTAGGTTGTTGGCAGGGATCATAAGGGCAGAACAGTTACAGCTGGTATTTTTGAGGCTACTGTTTCCATTCAGGATGATGAGACATTCCCTTTTTTCCTGGCTGCTCATGCAATTGTTCACCTTTACCTACAGAAAAAAAATCCAACCCTGCACTTTACCGAATTGTGCTTATTTTGTACAGCAAAATCCCCGTGTTACCCCTTGTTATGTCTCTAAAAGGCATGTGCAAAATGTGGATTGTGCAGATTCCACACATACTGAGTCCTTCTGTCTACCTAGGGATAACCTGTGTCATCTCTGTGCAGACAAACCTCTGTCTTACAGAGCCTCTGTGGTGGGTGCTGTGGGAAAACTACCAGGACAGAAAAGTCATTGTGGAATCAGTTTTGCTTTTTGGCACAAAAGCTTGTCCAGAATAGATGAACACCTGAATAGAGAAGCCCAGCAGGACTTGTGGTCACTCAGTTCAGAGAGGGACAGAGCAGAAAGGTTTCTTTGCATTCCCCTTGTTTAGCAAACACTTCTCCAGATACCAGCAATACTGTTAATCTTGCAGGAGCACTTCTGTAAACCCCTTCAATCATTTTTCATGTCCAGAGCAAGTTTCCATCAAAAATACTCTCTCAGAATAATGTTTGTTTTCAAAATACAGCTCTGTTTGTCCGGCTGCACCGTCTTCATCGGCTGGAGCAAGATAAAAGGGCTTGGCTGACTAACTTGGATCTCAAGGAAAGCAGCACATGGTCCAGGTTTGCAGTTGTCAGCCTTGTGCTTCCTCTGTTCAGGGTGTTCAGGGTGTGCTGCAAGGTGGAGACAGGTCTGTCCACAGGGGGAGAAGCTCCAGGTAGTAAGGAAACACCCAGAGTGTCTCCTGACAGCCAAAGGTAAGAGATTTGGGCTGGGACTAGTGGTGTGAAATGAATGTGTAGGGCAGGGGCATGGGATTTCTCATCATCCCAGTTCAGTTCCTGAACTGCAGTCACTCTGGGTCTCCTCTCAGGAGCATTTTTCTTTGTGCTTTGACAAAAAGGTACGTTTTGTTGCAGCTGCATTTTGGCTGGAAAGCTTGGAGTAGCTCTGGAAAGTGACTCTTACTTAACCGGACTGAAAAAGTAGGATGCTTTCATTCTGCAGATGGGAGTCCCTGTGATGTGCATGTTTGGTGCAAGCCAGCAATGTAATTTACAATTTTGTAATGTTGAAGGAAAAATTATTTTGCAAATTACCTCCCTTACCCACATGCTGCATTCCTAAAAGTAGCACTTGGAATATCTCAACATTTTCAGAATAGTTTTTGCTTAAGGAGGAGTGCCACTAAGAAACACAGAGTTCCTGAAGGAGTTTTAATTTCAGTGAAATAATATTGTCTGATTTTAACCCATTCTGCTGTCCTGTTTCAAAACAAGAGGTATGTTAGGAAGGAGCATGGAAGCCTCTGTAGTTCTGCCTCTGATGTGGGCACCTGTGCCAGCGTGAATGCAATTTAAACCGTGGGCTCAGGGTTGTGGTTAATCAGGTAAATGACAACAAACAAATCAGAACTATGGGAAAGTGCTTTTCTGTTTGGTTTGTCTGAGGATATTTTCCTTTATCTATTTATTTGTCCATGCAATCTGCATGAGCCCTGGAGCTAAGCAAAGCAAATTGTGTACATGACTGCAGCCCTTCACGACTGCCTGCTCTCCTGCCTTAGCTCTCCTGGTGCCATGGAGGACACGTCCAGCCAGAAGTCTGGACTAAGCAAAGACACACTGGGCTCCCCAAGGCCACCGGAGGCTCCCCCCAATTTCATCCACGTCAAGTTGGAGGAGTATGAGCCCACAGACTTCAGCGCCAAGGAACTCATCCTAAAGAAAGCCAGAGAGGTCTGCACGTGCAATCATCAAACCATCATCACCTTCCTGTGCCGGCTGTTCCCAGTGCTGGACTGGCTCCCCCGCTACAACATCAAGACACAGTTGCTTGGGGACGTCATATCCGGGCTCCTGGTGGGGATAGTCACCATCCCTCAGTCCGTCTCCTACTCCCTCTTAGCCAGCCAGGATCCCATCTACGGGATCTACACCAACTTCTTCTGCAACATCATCTACGTCGCCGTGGCCACTTCGCGGCACAACTGCGTGGGCTCCTTCGGGGTGCTGTGCCTGATGGTGGGGCAGAGCGTGAACCGGCACCTGCGGCTCGCGGGCTACGGCGACGACAGCTCCAGCAGCTCCAGCAGCTCCAGCAGCTCCCCGCTGCCGGGCAACGCCACCTCCGCCGCCAACGGGACGGCTGCCTGCGACAGGAGCTGCTACGCCATCACCGTGGCCCTTTCCTTAAGCTTTCTGGTTGGTCTTTACCAGGTACAAATGTTTGCTCTCTGTCCTTTCCCTGCTAGGAATTTCTCTGCGTTTAAGATCTCTCAGCTCCGGTCTTGGTTTGGACTTGCAAGTTGGGAGAAACATTTCCCGGTGTGGCTAGACCCCAACGTCCTTGACTCTCTGTGAATGTAGTGGTTTTAAAAAGTGCAAACACGGCCGAGTGGGGGGGGTTTGTTTCCCCCCATGTGATAGCCCAGATCCTTGAATGTGTCTGAAACATCCTCATGATCAGACATAGCAAGGGAGAAGAGGAACTGTGAACCACCACCCTATCACCCCAGTCCTGGAGCTGGGCAGCTTAGAGCAGACTTGGGGCTGACAAGAACCACCTTCAAGGACCCTGCCATGCTCCCTGGCAGTGTCCCCACTGCCTGGGCTTAGGGGGACAACTTTAGGCTTTTTCACTGGGACAACTAAAATTTAGAGTGTCACAGTGTTTTTATGCCACCGAGTGATACTCAGAGCTGCTTTGGTGGGGCTGCTGCCTGGATTCTCAGTGTTAACCATGTGCTTATTGCTTCTAAGGAGGCAGCAGCAGGGACCTCATAGGCTTCTTTGTATGGCACCCCTATAGCCACAGACAGGTGTTAGAGGTAGGTCTCTTTAATTTTTCGTGTACCAGATTAACTACTGAAGGCAAAGTCCTCAGCCTCACACTGAATGCTCATCAGACAGAGTAGCCGAAGCTGCTAAACTGGAAGCAAACTGACCTCTTCCAGCCCTTCTCATCTGTGCTAAAGGTATGGCTGGTTTGCTTTTCAGATCCTGCTGGGGGTTTTACAGCTGGGATTTGTGGCTGTCTACCTGTCAGAACCCCTCCTTGGTGGCTTTGTGACCGGCTCCAGCCTCACCATTATCACCTCCCAGATGAAGTATCTCCTGGGACTGAAAATCCCTCGTCACGAAGGGGTGGGGTCATTCATCCTGACCTGGGTTGACCTTTTCGGATACATTCAGAACACCAACATCTGTGACCTGGTCACCAGCCTGGTTGCTTTGGCCATCATAGTGCCTGTCAAGGAGATCAATGACTGGTACAAGGAGAAGATGAAGGCCCCTTTCCCCATAGAGCTGCTGGTGGTCATCGTAGCCACAATCATATCTCACTACTTCAACTTTGAAAAGCGATACAAGTCTGCTGTTTGTGGGGATATCCCCACTGGTTTCAAGAAACCCACTCTACCAGATATAAGCCTGTTTCCCAGCCTGGCAGTTGACGCTCTGCCCATTGCTGTTATTGGCTTTGCCATGACCGTCTCCCTGGCAGAAATCTTTGGCAAAAAGCACGGCTACACTGTCCGTGCCAACCAGGAGATGATCGCCATCGGCATGTGCAACCTGATCCCTTCCTTCTTCTACTGCTTCGCCAGCTCTGCAGCCCTGACCAAGACTCTGCTGAAGGAGTCCACGGGGACCCAGACCCAGGTCTCTGGCCTGGTCACCTCCCTGGTGCTGCTGCTGGTGCTGCTGTGGATCTCCCCGCTCTTCTACTCGCTGCAGACCTCCATCCTGGGGGTGGTCACCATCGTCAACCTGCGGGGGGGCCTGAGGAAGTTCCGTGACACCCCCCGGATGTGGCGGCTCAGCCGGCTGGACACGGTGGTGTGGTGGGTGACCATGCTGTGCTCCACCCTGATCACCACAGAGATCGGGCTCCTTGTGGGCGTCTGCGTCGCTCTGCTCTGCATCATCTTCCGCACGCAGAGACCCAGGGCCACGCTCCTGGGCAAGGTCAGCGACACGGAGATCTATGAGGACCAGTCCACTTACAAGCAGCTCAGCAGCATCGCCAACATCAAAATCTTCCGCTTCGAGTCGTCCCTCTACTACGCCAACAAGGACTATTTCAAGACTGTTCTGTATCAGAGAACTGGGGTAAATCCTATTCTGCTGGCTGCTAAACACCAAAGGGTGGGGGCCCAGGCAAACCCAGAGACAGGCAACAGCAAGAGCTTTTTGGGCACTGGGTTTGACTGCCTGAAACAGGCCAAGAAAAGGGCTGAGAAGTCTGCAGCAGATGCCTGTCCTCCCTCCATAGATATGCACAGCTTAATCCTTGACTGCGGGGCAATGCAGTTCATAGATACTGCGGGTCTCTCTGTGCTAAAGGAGACACATCACGACTATAAGAAGATTGGTGTCCAGGTGCTCCTGGCCAACTGCAACCCCTCCATCCGCCACCGGCTCCGGGAGGGAGGCTGGGCGGGTGAGACAGGCAGTGAGGGTCAGCTGGCTTTTCACAGCATCCATGAGGCAGTGCAGTTTGCTCAGCGGTGGTACCATGTGCACCAGGAGGAAAGCAAGGAGAAACAGGACGCTCTCCTGGACCCTGAAGACCTGAACTTCCAGGTGTCTTTGTAGACCTGTGTGTGAGGAATGATTTCTAGCGGGGAAGGGCTTGGTACGAACTCGAGAGCAGTTTCAGTCTTGGTGCACTCAGAGCGCGCAGGAGAGACTTGTGACGATCTGCCAGCAGCGGCGTGGGGCAGAAGGATGGGGGGGGAGAGATCTGAGGAGAGACTGGCAACGGGTCAATCGTCCGGGATGCGTTTCGGGGTCCGTCGTGCCGGTGGGAGCCCGGGCGGCGCTGGACGCGCTCCCGCCCTGCACCTGCCCCGCGGGGGCGCGGGGGGGCGCGAGTGAGACGCGCTGCGGGGTCAGGGGGTCCCGGGCTGCTCTGGGGGGGGGTACACGCCTTAAAGCGCATCCCCTTCCAGCCCCCGGCCATGGGCAGGGACACCTTCCATTAGACCAGGTTGCTCCGAGCCCCGTCCAACCTGGCCCTGAACGCTATTGATCTAATTTAATGGAAAGTTCAATCACACAGTGTAAGAATAGGTCTGAATATCTGCACTGAAAAGGCCTTAGGTGCAATTGTTGATCCTTGTCCCATGTTTAAGTCTAAAATGTAGCCTTTGTGTAAGCCACTTCTCCTCGAGACAGGAAAGCCTTATTTTCAGTGCATCCTGTATCTTTTGAAAGGCCTTGTTCAGATGAACAGATGTAGTTCTCTAGGAGGAGAAAGGTTTAGCAACTCTCAAATTTGAGTCTTCCTGCAGCTTCAAGACAGTATCCAAATAGCAACACAGAGCAACCTCTCCTGCTTCACAACTGAAATGCCTTGAAAAATGCACATAAAAAGTCCTTAGACTGAAAGGGAAAAGGTAATGAAATCATAACAGCTTTAGATTAAAAACAAACTCAGGGCAGCCACAGCTTCTTTGGGCAACTTGTGCTGGGGCATCACCACCCTCACAGGGAAAAGTTTCTTCCTAATATGTAACCCTTACTAATGTCTAACCCTGCCCTCTATCAGCGGGAAGACATTTCCCCTTGTCCTGTCACTCCAGGCCCTTGTAAATAGTCTCCATCTTTCTTGTTAGCTCCCTTCAGGTATTGGAAGGCCACAATTAGAACACCACGAAGCTTTTCCCTTCCTCTTCCCTCAGCCTTTCAATGTCACAGGTGCTCCTACCCCCTGGCCTGTGGCTGCCATTGTTCTGCTGTGACATCTGAGGAGGAGGTTTTGCAAGGGGTTTATCCCCAGAGGTCTGTGAGTGACATGAGCTCTATGCCCAAAAATCCTATTCCTTGTGGCACCCTGGCATTAACCACCATCTGATTGCTTTCTGGGGAGAGGGAGGGTCAAGATGAGACACTAAGGCAAAGGAAAGAGGAGCTGCAAGCAAGGTCAAGAGAGACATGGAGCTCCTGGAGCAGGTCCAGTGGAGGTTGTAGAGATGATGAAGGGATTGGAACATCTCCCTGACAAGAAAAGGCTGAGGAAGCTGGGCCTGTTCAGCCTCAAGAAGAGACACTGAGAGGGGGCCTCATCACTGTCTGTCAGTATTCCATGGTTGAAGTTACAGATTTTCTGCCCCCCCCGCAAAAAAAAAGGTACCAGACATCACCAGTTGCTCTTCATAAACTGTAAATCAGGAGACCTGTGCTAGAGCTTGCAAGAGCCACAGTTCTCCCAGTGCCTGGCAGGGCCAGTGCTACCTGCACTGCACATCCACATGTGTAGCTGGATCCTGCCTGCAGCTGGAGATGTGGAGCTGTCACTCCCAGCAGTGGGGCAGGGCTGTCCCATACCTCCAGCACTTCCAGGTCTGCAGCTGGAGGAGCCTCAGCTCCATATTGGACCTGTCCTTTCTGCTGGGCTGGGACAGGGACAGGCAGCATCCTGCTGGCCCCGCTGCTGCATCCCAGGGGTGAGTCTGTGCTCTAAGCTCTCAAGGCTCCACAGCACTGCCAAGTGCCAGAATAGCTTCCCCTCCACTGAATCCATCTGTAAAAACACCTTCTGTGTTGAATATTTCTATGTAACTATTCCTCTGGCCTCATCCAAGCAATGCAGCACCTTCCTCTGAAGGGAACTGTAGCTTGGAAGCCCAGGGACAGGAGACTGTTGTAAATAAAGTGTATGGAAAAGGAATCCTGCGTCTCTGCTCAGGAATATGTCTTCTTGTGCTCAAAAGACTATTTTGAATGGATTACAGAGCATGGTGTGCCCAGCTGCTTGCAGGTCCTTGGGAAAAAGCTGTGTCGGGTGGAGCTGGATTGACTGAAGGTCTCGGTGCAGACCTTGCAGGGCTGGATGGACAGGTGTACTCAGTGTGCTCTAGGTGTGGGGGCAAGTGGGGTGCAGCCCTCAAGAGCTGCAGCATCTTTCTCCAACAGTCCTCTCAGGCCATCACAGCATGAGGCAACTCCCCAGGGAGGTTACATTAGCCATGAGTAATGGGGCGGTTTTGTGGCTGAGCAGCAAGTTAGTAAAGAAGTCTTGTTACCTGCAAGGATTATGACCATCCTTCCCCTTTGGAATAGCATCGCCATAATTTCCTTTATAAGACTCTTTATGGGGAAAATGAATTTGTTTTAGTCAGGCTTTAGATGCATTTATGGTCTCAGTGGGGTCATAAAGCCACAGCAGGAAATAAAATCAGTGCTGATAATTCCTGGGCACAGCCTGGTGCAGTTCAGAGCAGATGAGATTACGGTAAGAGCAGCAGGTCCTGCGGCCCCCTGCAGTGGGACACAGCTGTTTTATGTGAGCAGTTCCTGCTCAGGCCTGGGAGAGCTGTGAAAATGCCAAAGAGATACACAGCAGTTTTTATGGGATGCCTTCCCTTGGAAAGGAGAGCTGGGCTGGCAACCTCCTTCCCTCTCCAGCCCAGAGTAGCTGGGATCTTGCTGGCAGCCCCTGCCCTATCTGCTTGCCCATATCTCCCACCCCATCAACTCCAGCATCTCCTTCCAGCCTACAGTTCAAGCATCCCAGGGACCCAGCATTCCTCCATTTCCCACAGATTGCCAAGGGAGCTCAAGGGTAATTGCTATTTTTATATCAGTGGAGAGGCCCAGGGTTGTACACAACACAGAGGAGAGGTGAATTACACAGTCCAAGGTCAGTTTACAGTTACAGTTGTGGAAGATCAGGCTGGTTTCTCATCACCTGCAGCTCCTGGTGGAGGCAGATGTGAGCAGGAAGGGCCTATTCCCAGGGAGGAAAGGGCTCCTGGTGAGGACACAGAGCACTTGTGTGCCCCAGAACCCCACTGCAACAGCCACAGTCGCCCTGTTTGCCAAAGGGCTTCAATGTCTCAGCTGGGGAAGGACTCCCCACATCTCCCACCCGAGGACCTGCCTCTGTGTCCCACTGGGAACAGGCTGCATCCTGCTTGCCTATCCCTCCTAAAGCTTCACCAGGGGCCAAGGAAATGCCATGCAGCTGAAAGCAAATGTTTCCCCCTCCCAGTAAGCAGCTCACCTATTATTCTCCTTTTCTCTCTCCCCCCTGCCTTGCTGTGGATCTATAAATACTCCAGGAGTGTGATAAACAGAGGATTGCTGCTAAGGCTTTGTCAGCTGCAGTTGGAGCTGACTGTGCAACTGTTAATTATGCCTCAGCAGCAGCTGGACAGGTTTAAATCCTTTTGATGCTTTGAAATGTTTCCTCTGGGGAAGTTTAAGGAGTAAAGGTTGTGGCTCGTGCTGATTGCTTTCCCTTCTAGAAAGTGTTGGAGACACTGATTGCTGCATGGAGGGCTGTTCTCCTTGCTCCCAGTGCCTGTTCCTGGAAACACACGCCCTGTATAATGGCACAAAGTTGCTTCTGCAGATCTCTAACTGCAGTAAAGCAGTTACTGTGCTGCCAGCATGTGCTTATCTACCCATGTGTGCTTTCCCTGGCAGACAAAACTGAGCTGGAAAGAGAAAGCAGTGAGCTGCAGGTGATGGCACTGGATTTCCTGTGATAAAAATAAAGATTAGGGTCAGGATTAATGCATCACTGGAGACAGCCTGGTGATGAAGGAATCAGCAGGCAGTGGCTTGGGCTAACCTAGTCCGGATGAGGGTGAAGAGGTCCTGGGGAATTCAGCACAATCCCCCTTCTCCCCCAGCTGCCTGGGAACTTGCCAGGCTCATTGCACAGTCCAGGCAGGCTGCAGGTAGGGAGAGGGTGTCCTTGCACATCCCTGAAAGGGAAAGCTGTGCCATCTCCCCACCACCCACTCTGCTCCGCTGGGAACAGTCACATCACAGCCTGGTTCCCACGGGGAAAACAATACAGCTCCAAAGGGAGAAGCTGTCAGCTCTCACGGAGGAAAGGAAAGAGAGAAAGGACAGGGATGAAATTATCTGAAGAGGAAAATTACTCCGGGCAAAATTCTGGCAGTATCCAGGATCCTCACAAGTAGCAGTAGCTGCTGGTCTCTGTGATCTCCTACAAAACAGTGGAGTCAGCCCAGTGCCTGGGAAATCTTCCTGCAACTGGTGTTTTGCTATTGAACCAGCTCTACTCTTTGCCCTCTTTTCATCCTTGTCTGGATGGAGACGATTTGCTCCAGTTTGTGTCTGATCATTTTCTGCCTTTTCATCACAAAGTCTGCCAGGGAGAGAAGGCAGAACAAAGCCCCTCCTTTTCACTGCAGGCCGAGGGCCCTGTGCTGCCCAGTCAAGGCTCTTGTGCCACAAATCATGCTGCCCCCAGGAACATCTGCTTCATTTGGCATCTATGGCAAAATCTTGCAGTTTTGTCATGTTTCACAGTTTTAGGGCCTTTTTGGTGGGTACCTGAACAGCCCTGGCTCCTGGGAATCACTAAAGTTCATGGAGAGAGCTGTTGCATCTTTTTTTTTTTAAAAAAAAAAAGTATATAGTCCACGTAGTTATGGAAAAAAAGGTACAGGAAAGGTGCTTTTTTGAGTCTAAAGGCTAAAAAAAAAGAGAGTCCAACAAGAGGAAAATGTTTCTTTTGTTTTCTTTCTTTAGTGACTGGGAAGTGTGTTTCAGCAGGTACAATTGTGGTTTCTATATAAAGTAGAAATAAGATTAAATGTATTGTAAAATATCTGCCAAGCCAGACAGCAGCTGAGGCAGGCAATGGATAACAGATACTAAAGTTCACTAAAGCAAAGGAGAAATAACAGTGGTGAATGCTGACAGCTCAAAGTTGTTTCTATTTCAGACCATTCTTGCCAAGGAATCTGTTCGTCACTTTTCTAAGTTAAATTACTTTATTATTTTTAGAGAAAAGAACATTTAATTGGATGTTTGAACTTCCAATAGATGCTGGCCCTCTCTTCTGAGTCCCTATTTACTCTAAATGTGACAGCTGGCAGTGTCATGTCTCCTGCCACCACTGCTCTGCCCTGTGAGCGAGTGGGCAGAGCGTGGGTGCCGGGCAGCCCGTGGGGACGGGGTCATGCAGGGGGACAGGGCGGCTCTGTTGGTGTCAAAAATAAACAAAAAGCCAAGCCCAAGGCAGGTAGAGGTTGCGTGGATGTGCCAAGGGGAGCGCGGGCTCACCGGCCACTGGATGGCATCGTTGTTTCACACGGATCCGAGCTCTCGGGCTGCCCTGGCCCCTGCCCTGGAGCCGCTGCCGGACGCTGGGCACCAGCTGGTTTCGGGGAGACTGTGGTTGCCCGGACGGTGATGTGACAGTTCCTGGCCTGAGTGACACCGTGCATCGGCAGATCTGCTCCTGCAGGGCAGAGGGCGCTGGAAGAGGATGGTCTGTGCCACGCTCAGCTGTCCCCATGAGTTCCAGCTCCCTGACCTCGGAGAGCGGCTGGACGGTGACACAGCCTGGGGTCCCCTTCGGTGGGGGTGGCAGCTGCCTATGTGCCCTCTGCCATCCTGACACAGACCACAGGGAGCTCATGCCACTGCTGAAGTCCCCCCCATGTGGTGCCTTTGGAAGAGGGAGGACTTGGGAGTTGAGCAGCCATGGCTTAGGTCAGTCAGGGCCCAGGGGCTGGTGGCACTCATGTGAAATGTAGACACACTGGAGCCCACCGTGTTTACTCAGGGCCTGTACTCACCTCATTCCACCCTTCCTTCCACCCACACCTGTCCAAACCATGGTGCCTTAAAAGCAATGGGGTCGTTCCTGCTCATGGTCCATGCACAGGAAGGGAACATCTCTGTAGGGAAGAGTCAGCTCAGGCAGTGCCGAGGGAAGAGCCCAGCAGGTGGGAAGGTGCCTGCATTGGTTGGGAATGTCCTTGCGGTGGATGGGAAGGTACCTGCAGCAGTAGTTGCAGCAGAGGATTCCAAACAGGTAACAACTAAAGGAAGAGAGCTGCTCCTCTCAGTGCATTGCAGGGGACGGAGGCACACAGCTCACACCTTCACGTGCAGATTGGGAGACGTTAATATTTGAGAAGATGTTAGACTGGAGGGGTTGGTGATGCTTCCTTGGAGCGTGTAGGCAGCCCTGGTGCTAATGCTGCTTTTTAACTACCTGCACAAGCAGCTCCTGTCTCTCCAACTGAGACTTACACCTGTTTATAGGCTCTTGGAGCTGTCAAGCTCCCCACACTGAGTGCAGATGAAAACAGGAGCATTTAGTGTCTCTATGTGTGTGCAAGCAGGGAAGGACCATTCCCACTTCTTTCCAACAAGGAGCGGAAAGCAACAGCTGAAACAGGCCTGTGGCACGCTCCAGGTATGCAAAAGGGCACATCACCCGGGAGAATTAATGCGGGAACCCCTTGCTGCCAGATGCCAAAAATATGTTTGTAATGCGGCAGGAACAATTAATGGAAGAACAATGAATTGAGGCAGCAGCGTCCTCTCTGGCTGAGGGATTTGTTTAACTGCACATCACTGGAGGCTTGGAGGGGGTCCCAGGGATGCCAATGCTTGCCTGACCCTGAGTGCCTGACTCCCTCTTAACCTTTTCCTTAGATATCGACTAGTAGCCATTATAGAGATAAGATATGGGATTAGACAGACTTCTTTTATTCCCCAAGCACTACAAGAACTGGGCTGACTCCTGTTGGGATGCCTCAGGCTCCTGTGGCCAGACCACAGGCAGCCAATTCTTTCTTTTCTTCCCATTTTTCCTCCTTTTTTTTTTTTTTCCTCTAGAAGCCTTGTTCATGCAAATAGCCATGTGTGGCCTCGAAGAGGAAGCCCAGCAGCTGCTGCTGGTAAAAGGTGATTTCCTCTTCCTGAGCCCTCCCACCCCTGTGCCCAGCCTGCCCTTCTGTGCCCCTTATTTAGCTATAAATATCCGCTGAGTTTGGGGAGCAGAATGAATTTTCCTTCAAGGCTTTGCACACGTTGCAGTGCGTTTTGCCAAAACCAGCGTGGAAACTGTAGAAAGGAGACGTGAAAGTGGCTGAAGGTTAAACGTGGCTCAACAACTGGATTAAGTTTGAGTGGAGAATTTCTGGCGTTCATTTCTCGGAAGGAAAAATACTTAGTTGTCTTCTGCATTTATTAGACCCCAGGCTAGTTCTGCAAATCCCAGCTGTGCCTCTCAGTCCCTGCCATGGAGAAGGACAAGCCACGTGTCTGTCTTGTCAAAGCCCAGCCCAAACTCGGGGGTGTCACCTTTCTGAGCTTATCTAACTCAACTTTTGCTCTGCTGAGCTGCTGCAGATCATTGAGTGTCATCCTGGAAACATAAAAGGAATGTTTGAAAGCACCATTTCGGGAAGTGCCAGCCCAAACACGGGGTGCTGGAGCACAGGAAGCCCAGGGGGCTCAGGCACTTACTGCCCTTGGGCACAGGGTTGTACCTGTGTGCTGACTGAGCATGAGATTGCCAGAAAGGGTTTGCAAACCACCTGCAGGCTCCTGTCTGTTCCCATCTCCATGAACAACTTTGAATACAGAATCTCCTTCTTTTTCCTTTTGCACTTGAGTATTTTTTGATGGGGAATTAATGGTCAGAAATAAAGCTGCTCCACTAAGCAGGTAGTGCTTAGGAACTCAGTAACTTGGGAAATCAGTTTTGCATCGCCAAGAAGTGCCTCAGTTTTCTTTCTTGAGTAGCCAAGGGCATCCCAGGGTCCCACCCTCTCCCCTGGGACCATCCTCCACTTGCTAAATAGCCTTGGCTCCAGGGGGCTTCTGTCTCATGCTGACCTGAGCTGACCTGGCTGTGTGGCTGAGGCTGTGCAGTGCCCCAAACACCACTGCCACTGCTCACACAGCCCCAGGGAACTCCAGGGGAAAGCCACAGTGTCAGCCTGTGGTTTTCAGCATGGAGCAAAGGATGAAGGCTCCCAAAAAGCCAAGGAGCAGGATGGAGGAAGTCACTCTCCATGTTTATTTTTGTTTGGATTTTAGTAGTCGTGCTGCTCACAAGTGGAATCGTCTACGTGCTGCCATGGAAACAGCAGCTTGGGTCCCCAGCATGGTCTGCAGCCATCTACAAGGAACAATGGTTGGTCTGTTCGTGTAAAATCATCCGGGGTGGTGCCGGGTGGCCGAGGAAAAGCCGCGCTCAGACAGGATGTAACTCAACTTTTGCTCTGAGTGGGATATACATCATCACACTGATGGGACATACAAGTGCCCACAGACAGGAGTGGGGATGTCCTGTCTGGAGACATACAAAACCAGTGGAAATCCAGTGGGTTTGAGTGTTTGATTCCCAGGGGCTGCAGCACCTCACCTGGGACACTCACTGGCGCTCACGCTGCTGCCTTTCGGTTCATGGGAACGTGGGGCTCTCCTTGCAGGAGGATGTTGTCCTTCCTCTGCTAGGAACAGGTGAGGGTAGATCTGTGTCCAGTCCTGGGCTTCCTAATACAAGAGAGACATGGAGCTCCTGGAGCGGGTCCAGTGGAGGCTGCGGAGATGAGGAAGGGACTGTTCAGCCCCGAGAGGAGACACTGAGAGGGGACCTGAACAATGGCTGTGAGTGTCTGCAGGGAGGGGTCAGAGGATGGACCAGGATCTGCTTGGGGGTGCCCAGCAATGGGACAAGAGGCAACGGGCAGGAACTGATGGCCAGGAAGTTCCACCTGAACATGAGGAAGAGTTTCTTTCCTGTGCAGTGACCGAGCACTGGCACAGATTGCCCAGAGAGGGTGTGGAATCTCCCTCCAGAGGATATTCCAGAACCATCTGGACACAGTCCTGTGCCATGTGCTCTGGGATGGCCCTGCTTGAGCAGAGGGGTGGGACCAGAGGAGCCTCCATGGTCCCTTCTCCAACCTGACCCATTTTGTGACCTGCTGGCTGCCAGCAGAGGCCAACACTACTGTCCACCCTGCAGAGACCCTTCAGCACCATCTGGGCAGATTTGAGTTTCTTCATCCTTGGAATCTGCCTGGAAGGCCCACACAGACAGTGTAGAGGCTCAGGACTTTGCCTGAGGAGTCCAGGGAGAAGCTGATTTCTCCTTGTTGGCAGAAGAGGCAGTTCAAACAGCCTCCCAACACATGTGTGCATTGAACCTGCTGAGCTGAGCTGTACACCTGTAGTCCTTCTCCCAACACTCCCCCAGCCAAGCACAGCCCTCTCTGAGCCCTGTCCAAGTCCCCTCTGACAGAGCTGGCAGTCATTCATTTGAGCAAACTTGTGAAACCCCTTAATTTCTGCTTGTGCCCGTATTTTGAGCTCATTTTCCTCTGAGATCCCCATGATTACACTTTATATGTGCGAATGTTCAGGAGAAAGGATTTTAAAGATCCTGAGCTCAGATGCCAGAAGAGAAGACATTCACTTCCTGGGAGAGTTTGCAAGGGTTAACCTGATTACAAACACCTCATTCAGCCAAGCAAAGAAGAGAAAAATTACTTGGCTTTAATCTACTTTGTCTTCAGAAATATTTCATAAAAGAGGGGAAAATAAATTCAGGGGGGCTTGTGGGCATCCTGAGAGCAGAAAAAGAGGTAAAATTAATCCTATCAATAATCCATGATGAATGATTCACTCAGCTTTCTTATTCAGAGTTGCATATATTTATCCTTATTCACGCGGAGATGCAGAACTCATGGAATTACATACAGGCTCATATGCATATAAATGAGGAAGCCCAGCGAGGGCTCCATATCCCAGCAATTCATCCATGCGCTCTGTCGGGGTGAGGAAGGGAAGGGGCCTGTGTTGCCCTCTCTCCTGGCAAGGAGCACTGATACGGAGAAGGGTTCCAAAGCCATCCTGTCCCCCCGTCCGATGAGCTCCTTGCTGCCTGCGGGAGAGGTGACACCGATGTCCCCAGCTCTCAGCTGCCTCCACACAGCTTCCCTGCACCGAGGCTTCCCTCCCTTTTGCCCGTTTTTAGTGGAATCTTGTCTCTGGTTTCAGGGCTGTGGTCCCAGCCTCCTGGCAGCAGCAGCAAATGTCTCTGCAGTGCAGAAGGACAAACCCCCGCTGGCCCCTCTCAGCACTGGGGACATGGCAGGAGGCAGGAGATGGCTTTCTACCTGCTAGGCAGGTCTTTTTCCTCTAAAACTCCTTTGCAGGAGGAAAGAAACAAGTGGAAAATTTCCTTTAGAAATTGGACTTTTAAAAAACAGTTAAAAGAAAATTATGCTGTTCTGTCACATTTCTGTGGCCTACGGAGAGAGGATTGAAGTGGCCTCTCCCAGGAGGAGTCTCATCCTTCAACTTTTGATGGATTGTTTAGTAGTTTTCAGCTCATGGACTGTAAATGTGTAATTTGCTTCCAGCTCTACCTCTCCAGCTGTGCTGATACGGTTGCCCCTTTCTTTGGTTTCATCTTTGGTCCCAAGATAATAAATACCTCAAAGGTTCACTCTGAGAGGGTGTTTCAATGCCTGCAAAATAATTTTGTGACCCTCAGATGAAACCTCAGTATTATGAACAGTGAGAGTTACACTGTTAAAAGTGAATGCAAATATTCTCCTTTAAAGCTAAAAGTCAGACCTGCCTTAAACTCGATTTTAGATTTGTGTATCCAGGTAGTGTTATAAATAACATAGGTTGAATAGATCAAAGGGCTCTGCAAATAGTGATATTTCATACCATAGGGGTCAGAGTTTGATTACTTAAAGGCCTGTCTGTTTCAGCATTATCAGTGTGAGCCTCTTTTTGAGCGCTTCAGATTTGACCTGCTTCTCACCTTTGCTCAGCTGAGCACTTTTACCAGGAGTCTGGGAACCTGGATTCATGGCAATGCTGTGGCATCCAGGGCGTTCCCTTGGCCGAATAACGAAGAATGTGAAGAAAGGAGCTGGTGACAACAGAGAGACATAACTCTATGTAAGGACGAGCACCAACTCGGCTGATGCTGTAAATCAGATGCAGACCAGAATTTTCTTCCTGCCTCACCGCTTCACAACGCTTTCCCTTGCAAAATGGACTGGGATCCAAAGCACTGGGAAATCCCAGGTGTTCAGTGCTGCACCCAGCCCAGCTCTGGGTACCAGTAGGTGCCGTGGCCCAGGCAGAGTGCCTGTTTCAGGGGCAACCTCCGAGTGAGAGCGGGTAAGCTTGCATTTAAAATGCAACAGAGAGAAAGAAGTTCTTTCCCTGCGGAGTGGGAGGGCTGCGTGATCTAACGGCGGGTGTAACCCTGCGAAACTTAATTTATTCAAGCTCTCTTCTTAATAAAATCCATCCCACGCAGCTGGGCAAAGGAGACCACGCCGTGTTCAAAGGGAACACACCGTGCACACCAAAAAGCTTCTGTGTTAAGTTGGTTTTATCTCCCTCTCAGTGCCTGAAAGAGCAGCCAGTGATCTAAAGCAGCAACGGAGTTACACCCGCAGCAGTAAAAGCAGCAAATTCCACTGCAGAGTGACTGTGATTCAGTCCTGATGAATCACTCAGCCACCTTTTCTCTCAACTAGATCTTTGGATTTATCATTGTTACAGATGGAAAAAAAGGAAGGGGGGGGGGAAGAGAAGAAAAACCCCACTGCTTTATCTCCCTCTCTAATACTTTCTAATTTTCCCTTTTAAAAGTTTAATTATGGTTTTTTCAGGCATCCCATTCAGATTGAATAAACCTTTGATAAGCCTGGAGTGGAATCTGCATTAAAGGGAGTGGGGATGGAACATGACCAAAAGTGATGACAGCGTTGGGGTTCAGCATGACCTGTTCTCAGGTTCAGAACACCCAGCAGTGGAAGGGCCTGGAACTCTGCCTCCTCCATACTCCAAAATCCCTTCCCTACTTCATGGTTTGCACCTGTTAAAGCAAAGAGAGTGCCTGGATCCTGAGGCCAGGACTGCAGAGGTCCAGCGCCAAGCAACCTCGCTGTGATCAGGCACTGCCCAGTCTTGGGGATCTTTTTTGTTCCAGCTTCTCCCTTGGCTCTCAATCCACTCAGACCACATCCTTGTGCTCGTGGTGTAGAATATTGGCAATACAGACACCTCAAAGAGTTAGGAGGGGAGGAACTGGATGGGACCTGGGGCAATGGGTGGGCACAGCTGGGATTTCTGCCCTGTCCTCCAGCAGGTCATGGCCAGACTCCTGCCAGCACAGTGTGGTTTACCCCTGGGGCTGGGGAGGTAAGTGCCTAAGATGTCAAGACCCTCCTCCAACTGCAAGTTTGGAATCTGCCTCCTGGCACTCAGGTTTCGAAGTGCATTTCTCCAAGACTGCTGTGAGCACAGCAGAGCTGGGCCAGGAGGTCACTGCAGTGACAGGGGAAGGAAGGGGACACTCCGTTCTCTTTTCCAACACTCTCAAACTTGACCGATTCGGGTGAGGAGCTTTAATCCTGACCCACAGTGTTGCTGGCCCTCAATCCAGTGAAGCATTTAAACACCTGACAGGAAAACGCACAAACCTGTTTGACCTCACCCGCTCACGCAAACTGCAAGATGTGCTTGGTTTAGGGCTCCACACTCTGCTGTTTCCCCTTTTGTACCATCAGGCTCATTAGAAGCTGCTGCTGGAGAACCTGACTGAGAACACCTGGGAAGGCACGTGAGTGGCTGCTCTGAGGACTCAGGTCTTGTCAGAAAGAGCTGCAATTGCTTGCTCCATGAAGAGACATCAAGCCACCTATATATAAATTCAGCATTAAAGCTAGAGGGTATACTAATGAGTAGATGCTAATTTTGTCTAGTATTAGTAGATACCAATAATGTCCAGAAAGCTCACAGTAATATGGAGGAGAAAATGAAGGCAAAACACAATTGTTTCAGGAATCCTTTAACTGCCAGTTTTCCAATGACCCATCTCAGCTCCACCCAGACCAGCTTCAACCCCTTCGTCCTCTGTTGTGCAAGTCTGAGAAATTCCAGAGTATGGCAAGGTGTTTCTTCATGGATTTGATATATTTTACTTTTCTTAGTGTTATTCTTTCTCTGTCTTTCAGTTACTATAGTGATGGACAAACACATGAGCAAACAGGAGGCCTGGCAGCCTGGGAGGGTGTGTTTGCCTGCAATGGCTGAAAATACCACCAATTTTTTGATAAATCCACTGAAAAATCTTTGCCCAAACTCCTCAGATCTTTGAAAAACGGGTCCTATCAAACGAGTTGATAATGTGTTTAATACGCTCTTTTTTTTTGAAACTTGATAAACTTGATGTATTTTGTCAGCAAGCAACATATATTGCAGTTCTGTGGGTGCTCTCATTTCTCCTCCATCTACACACCATTGGAGATGTCTCTTTTCCAGGTGCAAGGACCTTGGTTGTGGTTAAAGGGATGGAATGAATAGATCCAAACCAAATTACTTCTCTTGTGTGTACTCTGGATCACCCTGTTCCAGTGCGGTTCTGGAGAAATCCCAGTCTGAAGATCTCGCAGTGACATCCCTCAGAGTGACCCCCAAAGCCCCAGAGGTGTTGTATGAGTGCAGAAATCTGCCTGAATCCATGCCATGGAACTCAGTCAACAAACTCAGCCTCTTGGGGTAAAATCTGCCCACATTTGCAGCCAGAAGGTACATCAGGATGGAGAGGCCAAGCTGAAGAGCTTTGCCCTGTGAGCTGGGTTTCAGTTTGTGAGTTACCCATCCCCACAGTGGTTTTTGGGGACAGCGTGGAGCCCAAACACTGACAGTGAGGGAGGGAGGACCCAAGTCTCACACAGACCTGAAGGTATTGGTGATCAAGGGAATCCAGCAAGACACTGGAGCTGGAGCTGACGCTGAGTGCTGGGGGTTGGAAAAATATCCCTGCATTTCCAAAAGCAGGACTGGTCAGAAACCCTCCCTGCTGCTGTGAGTACCATGTTTACGTGAGACGTTCACGGGCACTTTCCAAAGGAGAAACGGCACAAAGGGACTGTAGCTTGAGACCCCAGACCCCCAAAATGCAGCTCTAGAAGTGAAAGGTGAGCATACCTGGAGATGGAGCTGCTCAGATCCTGCATTTATGCTCAGTCTAATATTGCAATGGGTATTTACAAAATCTAGACAATGAGCTGGTTGTGGTGTCCTCCTCTGCCAAGATTGAGATTTGTTAGGGGTCTCAGGGCCAGATTTCAGCTGCCAAAGCTCTAATAATGTCAAAGGGGCTGGGCTGATACTGCAAGTGAAAAAGCACTTGCAGTATGTTTGGAAATATTGCCAATGTTTGTTTGTTTGTTTTTTGAGAAAGACGTTGAAAGAACTTGCCAAAAACCCCTCAGGTCTTTAAAAATTGGTCCTAGCAAACAAGTTGATAGTAAGATGGGCTTGCTCCACTTCCCTTCTGCACACGAGCAAAACCACAGATCCCTGAAGTTGCTTTGAAAGCGGGAGAGCAAACCATCAGCGTTTGCCGGGGTGAAGGGAGATGTGCCCTACCCACAGCGCTCATATGAAACCTGGGGGACGCGGCCCGGGTGGGAGCGACAGGATTCGGCTGCCGGGGGAACGGACCCGACTTTCCCCCGGCGGGGCGGGGACGGGGCCGGGCATCCCCCTCTCTCCGCGCTGGGCGGGCCGGGGGCGGGCGCTGCCCGCGGCCGCGGAGCGCAGGGGCGGGAGCGCAGCCCCTCACCTGGGCAAGGAACCGCCACAGCCCCGCACCTGGGCAAGGAACCGCCACAGCCCCGCACCCGGGCAGGATTCACCTCGGCTCCGCACCCGGGCAGGATTCACCTCGGCTCCGCACCCGGGCAGGACCCGGCGCAGCCCCGCGGGCGGACAGCGCGGACCCCCCGTCCTGCCCCGCCGCGATGAGGAGCCGCGCCGGGGGAACCGCGTCGGGCGCCGCGGAGCTCTGGCCCGGCCATGGTAAGGAGGAGGGGGAGCAGGCGGTGAGAAGGGGCAAAGCGGGGGCTCCGCTGAGGTCGGTGACAAACTCGACCGGGCTCCGCTCCGGTGCGGGTTCGCCGTCCGTGTGTGCCCATGGGCATCGCCCCGGGGCTGCGCGGGGGGCGCGGGTGCGGGTGTAGTGCCCGGCATCCCGCGGGTGCGGGCGTGCGGCGGAGCCGGAGCCTGTGGGTGCCCTTGTAGGCAGCCGGAGGGAAGGCTGGTGCGGGTATGATGTACAGACAGGTGCGGGTGGAGCGGTTTTGTGCGGGTGTGAGCGAGCAGCATCTGCCACCGTCGGCTCCGGCGCCGCTGGGCTGCGCAACTCGGCGAAGTGCTGGAATGATCAGTACTGACCCGCAGGAAGGAGAGAAACGAGTGTGGCTGGGAGGGAGAAACAGCCCGGTGGCACAGGGAAAGTCACCGGGCGGAGAGGCTCGTCGGGCTCTGCAGGAGTAGGAAACTTTGCTCAAGTGAGGATGAATGGCTGTGCCTGGAAGTGTTCAAAAAACAGTGTAGATGTGGCACTTGGGGACGCGGTTATTGGTGGCCTTGGCAGTGCTGGGGGAATGGTTGGATTTGATGATCTTAGAGGTCTTTTCCAACCTTAGCAGTTCTATGACTGTGATGAAGGAAGGTGTTTTCCAGGACTGGAGCTGTGGGGATTCAGGCAGCTCTCTGCTCTGACAGTTGTGTCCCAGGGTTCATTAGTGCAAAGCCTTCCGGTCATATCCGAGCTCTCCAAGCTCTGGATCTGTTCCAAGCTTGCTGAGGTCAAGGATTTTGTTGCTGCTGAACCTTGATCAGACTTACTCCAAAGCCGAGGGAAGTTTGCAGGAGTCCAGCTCATGTCTATGTGCTTTGATTCAGATGCTGGGAGCGGAGCCAGTTTGTGGATCCAACGCCAGCAGAGACAGAGCTGTGTCTGTGAGTGAGAAGCCAGTGTCACTTTCTCAAACCCCCGAGGCATCTTTCCTTGCTCCAAAACAAACTTCACCCTTGGAAACTTGATAGGAGGGTGAGTAATTAAACCATTACACAGCTGCAAGTTTCTGCTGCTTCAGGGAGGCGAGGAAGGAGTTGGGTCCTGGTTTGCCAGGTTTAAACTCCCAGACAGTGGTGGTAGTTGGCCAGGACTGTGCTTTGGTGTGTGTGATGTCATTATGACTTAATTTCTTCTTAAAAATAAAATACTTTTAATGGGAATACTTCCCTGTGTTTCTTGAAGGAGAACGATTTTCTCTGCCCCCTGTTACTGCAGTTGACTGTTTTCACTTGGCAATGGCAAGGTGGAGATTTTTAGGAGATGACTTGGATTTTGTCATTGTAGCAGTGGATGATGGATAGCCTGGCTGAGGTCAGTCTCTGGGGAAGATAGCTTGAGCTGTGCAGTACCACTCTTTGCGGGGAGAGCAGCAGTGCAGGAGCCGTAGGTTCATCCACCCCTGCTCCCAGGCAACAGGGACTCAGGGACCCGGCTCCCTGTGTCGTTCCCACCAGGAACAGGGACTGCTGTGATGGGCAAGGAGCAGCAGCAGTATTCCTCTCCTCTGAAGAGCTCTTCACTGCTGCTTCTTTCCTGTCCCAGCCTGACCTTGGCACTGTCGGCACTGTCCAATAATGCCATTGAAAAACAAACACATGAGTCAACCTGTGTGCTTGCTTAAATACTAAGTACTTATACACCACGGTATGTTTAACTTATTTCCTTAAACAGGCTCTGACTGGAGATAGACATAAATACTTTAGTTTCCCTGGGACTTTGTAAACACTGATTTGAAAGTGAGAGGAGCAAGTGCTCTGACTGTGCTTCTTGGCTCATTAAAGCCTTCTAGGAAGTCTCCAAATCGTACATGCAGCTCCTCTGCGCCAACTGTGTTCCTGCGAGTACCATCAGTGGTTCTCCCCCACCTCCTCCTCCCAGTCCTCTGCAGCCAGCTGGCATGTCTTGAGTTTTCCCCGTTTGCTCCCCTTTTCCAGGTATTTCCTGGAAATCTGGAGATAGGCAGGACAAAGAACAAGTACCTGCCAGCATGAGTCTAAGCCCTTTGGCTGACAACTGTCTAGACCTGGTGGAAGGGGTTGCCAGGGGAATGCAGGGGAGATACAGCGTGACAAGGGACAGAGGGGGCAGGAAGCTGTGTTATGAGCGGGGCTGAAGAGGAAGAGATGGGAATTCCCCACCTCTCCTATAAGGACGCCTCAGGTCTGTCCCGCTTTCCACACTCCTCTGCTCCTGGAGACAGCAAGACATAGTGCCTGAGGACAAGGTGAGGACCACAGTGTCCTTTTTGGGGACTGACCGCGCTTCCTGCTGTCTCCCACACTGTAGAAGCAGCAAACGAAGGGTATGGAGTGTGTGCCAAGGAGGTGTGAGGAGGCAACATATTGCCTTGCACATCCAACTGTCACACTGCACAATATGGAAATATTCCTCGCGAGTTTGTGTTTGAAACCACAGCTGTCATTTGAGGGAAAAGCAGGAAAGTGCCATCCTTCCAACACTTGCTGGTGTGCTGGAACAGAGAAGCAGAGTAGGGTTTAGGGTTGCCCCGTGCTTGGGTTGGTTCACAGAGTCACAAGTAAAAGTAATCTGAGTCACTTCACTGAGGAGCCACGCTGGTTTCAGCTGCCTGGGGGTTTAGCACAAGGGCTCAGATTATGTCAGAGGAGGTTCAAGTTGGACATCAGGAGGAATTGCTTCACAGAAAAGGTTGTCAAGCATTGGAAGGGGCTGCCCGGGGACATGGTGGAGTCCTCATCCCTGGAGGTGTTCGAGGAACAACTGGACATGGCACTCAGTGCTCTGGGCTGGGTGACAAGGTTGGACTTGCTGATCTTGGACGTCTCTCCCAACTTAAATAATTCTGTGATTCTTTGATTCTATGACTGCAGTGCATGCTGGTATAAACAGTGAGAACTCTGTGGCTGAACATCTGGGGTGACAGTGTGCCAAGTTGATAGAGCTCCTGTGTCAGGGCATGATGATCACTACATTCCTAAGGGTTAAAGAAAATCTTCCCTCATGGAAAGACTACTCATTAATTATCCACTTAGGGCTTTCCTAGCCCATTTGCTGAAAAAGACAGTGGCGAGTGTCAAGTTAGAGGCTGTCCTCTGTTCTGATGTTGTCATTCCTGTGCTTCATTCCTCACATAGCCTCTCAAAACCAGTTTCCAAATCTAAAAAGACCCATACACCAAATGAAATGGTATTGATGTTTCTTTGTAGGTCTGGTTGGTTGCTCTAGGAAGCAGAGTTTGTTTTACACTGACTATAAGGATGCTGAGGATCAGGAGGACCTTTTCTACTTGCCCTGCACTGACCCCTAAAATTTTCACCCTCAGTTGGTGATGGCACCTGCTACCTTCAAGCCTGAACTTGTGGTCTGCACTTGCCCTCAGCTGCTGTAACATCTCATTCCTGGGCTGATGTAGGAAAAAAAAAAGTGTCGCATCATTACTTGCCATGAACAAATGAGCTCTAGGGTGGGAAAGCAGGGCAGTTCCTTCAAGTCTCCAGAGGACTGAATGCCGCTGTATTTTCTGCTCCTGCCTCCCCTGTATGTGTAGGAATAAAGCCATAGGAAAGGTAAAATGCACATTTAGCTTAGGGCCAGGTGTGTTTGTGGGCACGTCTGGCCGCAGGTATTTGTCTGGGCAGGTGGCATTTAAGTTGTGAAGAACCTCGTTGTGGTGCAGTTTATGGGCAAGAGGGAGACAGTGCTTCGTGGCTTTTGCATTTAACCTCCTTGCACTTCTGTTTCCTGGGATTCCCTGCTCTCCACGCTGCATTTTTTTGTGGGCTGCCTTTTTTCTGAAGGAGCTGGTGGTTGTCAGCATGATCTAACCTCTACCTCAGCTGGGGCAGAGTGTGGGCTACCTCCCACTGGAGCCTTGATGATGAGGTCAGGAGATGGGAGAGGGATGAGCCAGATGCTTGTTCTCTCAGCTAACATGAAACCAAACCCAATATTTTCAAAGCAGCTGACTTTAATCTGGTCTTGTTGTGTAATTCCATTTATTAGAACAAATAATCTAATTCGGGCCCCCCTCAACCCTGATGCGTTCGAGTGGCTGCAGACACAGGGGTTACAAGGAGAGACACAGCCAGCAGTGCACAGGGGAAAACAAATTACTCTGTAAGAAGGCAAATGGAAGTTTGGCAATTTTATGTGATTAGGGAAACAATTAGAGAAAATAGCTGGAGGTGCATTTGCCCAGTGGATTCATGTGCTGGTGGAGATGGGTGGTGTGGTGGCAGTTGCTCCCCAGGGTCAGAGTCATCCCTGAGCACAGGGCACAGTGTTGTCATGGTGCAGCAAGAGCTCAGCTGAGTCCTGTCACCGGACTGGGATGGGGAGATAAGGGTGAAAAGCTGCTTTCTCCCCTCTCACCATGCACAGGGGATGCTGAGGTGTTTTTCCCGTGTCCTGGTGCAGACAAGAGGGTTTGCTTATTCACAGGTGGGTTTTACAGAGCCATGACTTGGTATTGTCTAATGCAGCCGGAGCTGAGTCTGGACCTGTTGCACAAAGTTGAGCAGGGAGATCATTTTCCTCGGGGTTCTCCCCTTTGCTCCCAAGATGCCTGGATCTGTATTTCACAGAGCTGAGGCAGCAGTTCAGAGCCCTGCCTTCAGTGTATCTCATCCCCACCTACTCCACCTTGCCCTTATCCCTTCCATCTGTAAAGGTTCTCACCCCCACAGCATTGTCTGAAGTCAGCGAGTTTGCGTAGGCTCAACGCCTCTGACAACCGGGCCTGCGTGGTCCCCCTCACACATGCACCCATTCCTGCTGCACCCCACGCTCCCACTGCCTCCCTGCCTAGCTTGGTTCCCGCCTTCTGGTCCTGGCTGGGTGAGAGCCGAGTTCCACCACACGCTGTGGAGCCAAAGCCAAAGCCGTGTTGGTGGCTCCGTTCAGCAGCGACTGTGACTCAACTCACAGCACAGGCACAGGGCTGCTGCTGGGGACAGCAGAGCAGTAGGGTCAGGGCACTGTCCCAGCCCAGGGCCAGCGTGGGGTGAGGGCAGGGCACTCCCTCATCCGTCTGCTCGGAATCACGTTGCTGTGAGGCTCGTTATTTGCTGTGGCTTCCCCCCCTCCCCGCCTTTGGTTTGAGATGGCACAGACAAGTTCTGCCCTTATTATAGTTCCCATGGAGACAGATTGGATGCCTCACATTAAAGGGGGGTGAAGCACAATCAGCTCTTGCCTGGGCCAGCAGCTCCCCCCGTTCATCTGCACAGCATCTTTCCCAGTGGGAACCCAGGCACAGGTCCCTTTGTCTTCTGAAACAAAACCCTAAGCTGCATCTCTCCTCTCTTTGTGTGTGGAGTGTCTGACTCCTGCTGCTGTTGGGCTCTGGGCACACCTGTACTGTGGATAGTCCTGCCTGAAGGTTTCCACCTTCATGCTTGAAAGTCCTCCAAATGAGTAATATTTGTCATTTTCCCGTTCAGCATCTGAGCAGCCACTGTCAGAGCATCCAGGAAAACTCACAATAGCACCTTCAAATGCAGAAGGGTTAATTTGGGCTGATGAATCCATCTATTTTATGGTGTGCCATGGCTGCTTTTACATGAAAAAGGTCAGAGGTGCCACAATTAAAGCCTTGCTCAGAGGTCTCCCTGAGAGGCCTTGAAGGACGTGGCTGAACATTTGGATCCAGGAAATGAACTCTTCCATGCTTGAGTCCTTCCTCATTGGAGAAGGTGTTGAGATGTCCTGTGTGGCACCTCAGCTGAACAAGAGTGCCTATGGCTGGGCCCTGGTAGTGAAGTGATTGGCAAGGTGAGATCCAGACTGGTTTCATATGGACCAGAAAAATCTGAGGGGAATTTTTGTGGTGATCTGCCTCTTTTATAGTGGCCATGACTACTTTAACATCAGCAAGGTCAAAGCTGGCACCCCTAAAGCTCTTCTCAGAGGTCTGTCTGAGAGACCTGGAAGGCTGCAGCTGATTTTAGATGAGCCAAAGCAGTGGAACGTTCTTCCTTTTCGTAGCCCTTCCATGGGCTTGTTACAAAAACATGTTTGTCCCTAACAGGAAAACCTGCCAAGCAAAATTTTTATCATTCAGCAGAGAGAGGAAAAACGAAATAAAACAGAAACCCAAAAACCAGTCAAGACTGTCCCCAGAAAAATAAGGGAAGGTTGTAGCAATGAATATAAATTAGGAGTTGGAACATGTAGGTGTCTGATAAGGGAGGCTAAAGGAATCAGTGAAATAGTAATGAGCAGGAGGGTTAAGGATGAAGGGAAAGCATCTTCCAAGAACATTAAGGATCAACAGAATGTTATGTTCAGAGTAACTGCTTTGCTGGGTTCAAATGGCAGAGTCATAACAGGAAAGGCAGAGTTAGACTCAACTCCAGCATAAAGGTTATTCTCCGAATCTCCCTGGCAAGAAGTACAGCTGCCATTGCTATCACCAAACTTCCAGGTGAGAAAAAGTCCTGGCCATGTATTCAAGGCACAAAATTGTTGTTATTATAATACCTTGATCTTAACCTAGTGCATTTCTACTCAGTACACTTTACTGAAGGCAGCAATGTCATGATTTCATCCTTTTAGAAAGGGTGCTGAGAGAAAAGGGAATTTTTCTAAATCAGAGTCTGTGATAGGACCAGGTGTAACCCCCTGTTCTGCAGAGCCCCAGCCCTGTGTTATTGTGGCACTGATTTGTACCAGTGAAAGGAGACTCATGAGGAAAACCAGATTCCACAGCTGAAAATCTAGCCCACCCTGAAGCTGACAGTAATATTATCACTTGTTTAATGGGTGTGTTTTTAAAGCCAGAAAAGGGCTCTTCTGCTCTCCTAGCTACAAAAGAAAGACACAGACAAAAGAAAAACCATAGCTTCATGATCAATTCCAGAAATATCAGATGGGGAATAATAAAAAAGAACTAAGCCAGTTGTTTTCTTTAATAATGGAAGAAGACAAAAAAGTACCCACAAATCCTGTTTAAATCCTCACTTGACTGTGCGGATTTGGAAGGTCTGGAAGGACAGAATGAAAGGAAATCATTGCAGGCAGTGGTTTGACCCCCTCGATGGGGGATGATGGGTGCTGGAGACATGACCTTCATGCCGCAGGAGGATATCTCAGGTCTGTCCTGCTTGAACTTAGGTAAATAACTGGTGTTCCTGTTACTGCCAGTGAGAAGAAATAGAACTTCGGTGCTTCAGTTTCTTGCTTGAAATGTGGCAGCAAGAGAAAAGTAGCTCTCTGGGAGTGGTGGGAGCTGCTTGTCCTGCAAGGACTCTGATGTGCACAACCTTCATGCCTGGAGGGGCAGAAGAGGGGTGAAGTCAGAGGCTGAACAGGGCAGGTGACTGAATATTTGGGGCTTGTAGCACCCTCCTTCACTTTAGGAGATTTCTAGGAAAAGTGGCTTGGGATTTTTTTGAGAAGGGAAGATACAGTCAACACACTGTGGGACTGTACAAGAGGGTCTTTAGGGCTGGATTTGCCTGTGATGTGCAGTGCTGTGGGTCTGGATGTCACCTCTCTGCCCTCGTGCTGAGAAGAGCGGGTGAGAATTCGGAAGTAAAACACAACCTGTGGCAACCATGTAAGAGCCAGTTGCTGCTGGTGGATGATGAAGTTCCCTTTCCCTCCTCCTCTTTGCCTTCGTCCACTTTCAGTTCTGGAATTATCCGTGTTCTTGGATCTGACTTTCAGGTCATGCAGCACGTGGACCCACTCTCAGAGATACAGGGAATTCACCATCTGCGGCTTCCAAAATCTTTCAGCAGGAACCGGACTAAATAATCCAGCCTGTCTTGTACCATAGGGACATGTCAGAGGAGTGCAGAGTAAGCACCTCGTTGCTGCTGCGAGTTTGGGGGCCTTGTTGGTCAGCGGAAAATCACAGGAGCCGATAAAAACTAATTGCAAAGGCGCCTTTTATGAGTGCCCGATTTTCCACGTGCTCTGCTTGGCTGCGTTCACTTTATCGATCGGATCCCTTCTACTACAGCTCACGGAAGAAAACAACCAGCCCTTCTGCACTTCTGTTTACATTTAATAACATACAGCCAGCGGAACTCGCGCTGTGATGATTAAAACACAACCGGGAAGGCTGGGAATCGGAGGAAGAGGGGGATTTCCTTTCTTCTGCCCATTAAGTTCAGGATTTCCCTGATCCATTGGATAACCATTGCCACTGGAGGAGGTAACTGCTAAAAGGGAGGGGAAAGCTGGGTTCTTCATGAGACACCACCCCACGTGAGACCCTGGGGGTGACAGTCTGTTGTGAAGTCAGGGCGACGTGAGCACAAATAAACATCTGTGAAGGTGGAAGTGCAAGGGAAATTATTAGCTCAGAGAAGACAAGCATGTCAGCCAGACAGCACAGAAGGGTGAGGGAAAGGCTTGGGGCAGATGAAGGGTTACCAGGAGCCAAGCATTCCTGCTGCATGGAATTTTGACCATGAGGAGGTCTGTAAGCATGGTCCACTGTTTATTATTAGCAAGAATGATAATGGTGGCAGCAGAGCGATTGCCTCTCTCTGGCTCATCTGTGTTTATTTGCATCCCGAGAACTCCCTGCCTTCCCCTCTTGGCATGGACTCATGACAGACGACCTGTGAGGTGTTCTGGGATGTTTGGCTCTAGCAGTGCTTCCCAGTCCATTTTTTTTTTTTTTCCACTACCACATTCCTCTTCTTTAGCAAACATCTGATCCTTCATTACCCTTTGGACCCCCAGGCATTTATTATTACAGCTTTTGTTTATTTAAAAACAAACACACAGAAAATTAACAACGTGAGCCCAGATCAAGGATCCAAAAATGGCAACCCAGGAGACACTGAAAGCTCTAATCTTGGCACACGAACACATTTTTAGGTGGTGAACACTTAACAAAGCCCAGCTAAAAGCAACAAGAGCAGGAAAAGCACCCCAAAGATGTCTGCAAAGAGAAATGACAAACACAGTGGCACTGATTGCCATCCTTCACTGGAGCTCAACCCCCAGACCAAACAGTGCCGGGCTGGAATGCTGTGGCACAGCTGGCGCTGCACCAGGCAGCCCGTGGCAAGACGTCCCACTCGTACATCCAGGCTTGATTATAAATACAGACAGTCTTCCTAAACAGATTTTAAGATCACATTGCCTCAGGGAGTCTGCTGAGCATTCCCTAACACGGGGCAGGGCTTTCCTCTGGGAAGTCAACAGTGTCTGCAGAAATCTGTCACTTCCACTGGCGTGCTGGCCGTGCAGTGGCCTCTACCATGGGATCCACTCTGCTGGAATTCAGTCATCGACCACGAAAATTTGCAGGAAGGCTCCTGGTGACAAGTTTTCACACCCCTGTTGCAGAGACACTGGTGTCCAGTGTTAGGAACTGGGTGCAGAGGGTCTGCTTCCTCCTGGTGGGAGTCAACCTTATCCCACCCAACTGCCCACGTCTCCTGAGTTGTCAGGAAGATGGACCAAGTGCAAAACAGGAAAGATGGAGAGAGACTAATTACAGGGGCATGGAGTGACAGGACAAGAGGGAATGGCTTCACATTGATCGAGAGTAGGTTTGGATTAGATATTAGAAAGAAATTCCAGAGAAGCTGTGGCTGCCCTATCCCTGGAAGTGTCCAGGGCCAGGTTGGATGGGGCTCTAAGCAATCTGGTCTAGTGGAAGGTGTCCCTGCCCATGGCAAGGGGGTGGAACTGGATGATCTTTAAGGTCCCTTCCAACCCAAACCATTCTGTGATTCTGTGGTCGGTCAGGAAGGTATTGCATGGGAAAGGACATGGAAGTTCTACACAGGAAACAGTGAATCGACAAACCCCACCAACTAATGCTGAAAAGGAGCAAATACAGCAGCTGTGCTCATACAGGGGAGTGTGATGTGGAAGGCAGGGGATGGAGTCCTTCCTCCCTGTGCTCTTTTCAGGTTTGGTAATTGCACTTCGGGAAAGCCATGGGAGAGATCAGGGAGTGCTCTCAGGAATCAGCAGGAGGGAAGAGCAGCGCTGGGCAGGCTGGGCTCTGTGTCAGTGACAGTGTGGCCAGGGCTGATTCGTGGTGCTGCTCTTCAGATGCAGCAGTGACTGCAGAAAGGAGAATAATAAATAGATTTCGGAGTCTGCAGGGGTTAGGAAAAGAAATCACGGCAATAAAATGCAGCAAGAAAGATTTAGGATAGACCCTAGAAAAATTCCTACATGTACTTCCCCTAGGAGACTGCATAAAGAGAATGTGGAATCTCCATCTCCAAATGTCATCTACAGCAGGTTAAAATATAGTTGGGTCTGATCAAACAGCTCCTCGGGGGTCTCTCCCAGCCCTTTTTCTCCATCTGATTTTTCTCTTCATGGCCTAAGAATCTGTTTTACAGTCTGAAAAAAAAAAATAGGGAACTGAAACAACTAAATGACAGACCTAGCAGATTTTCTTGGTAGAGGGTTGGTTTTTTTTTTAAAGTGACAAATGAAAACTTCCCATGGGAAAAGTCTGATTTCAGTGTAATCTGATTTTTCTGTGAAAAAGCGAAGATCACAAAGAAAACATGTTTACTGCCTGGATCTGCTGCCTTTGTGGTGTTCAGAGGTTTTATTGGATTTGCAAAGTTGGTGCTGACAAAACAGTTTGATGCTGTTTTCTGTTAGGATGTTCTTCCTTCGGATCAAAAGCATGGTTAAATGTAATAAACCAAAGGTAGAGATAACAGGGGAGGAGATTGTCTCAGTCCAGTGTTTCCTCCTTCCCTGTAATCAGCTACTTCATACTTGTTGCCACTGCTGTTTTTGAAAGGTGTGTCCTAAGCACAGGTACTCCTGCCCTCTCCCTGAGTGCATCCAGGATGCCCATCCAGATATTTCTTGGTTTCCTGGCAGTTTCCCCCTTCCTGTGAGCCCAGACCTACCTGTCAGGTAGAGAAACAAGGACAACCTTAGCACATGACAAGGGTTAATCTGAAGGGAGCTGATAAGAAAGATGGAGACAGACTATTTGCAAGGGCCTGGAGTAACAGGACAAGGAGGAACAGCTTTACGCTGACAGAGAGTAGGGTTAGATTAGATATTAGGAAAAAATTCTTTCCTGTGAGGGTGGTGAGGCCCTGGCACAGGTTGCTCGGAGAAGCTGTGGCTGCCCCATCCCTGGAAGTGTTCAAGGCCAGGTTGGACGGGGCTTGGACCAACCTGGGATAGTGGAAAGGGTCCCTGCCCGTGGGAGGGGGAAGAGACAAGATGGGCTTTAAGGTCCCTTCCCGCCCAAACCAGTCTGGGATTCTATGATTCTGTGATTTGTGCTGCTCCTTTTCACAGTGGGCTTTGGCAAAGCCGTTCCTCATCCTGTGCTTAGCTGGCTCCAACCCCAAGGCAGCTGGAGACACTGGCTCCTGTGGGAGCAGGCACCTGGGGAGAGCTGTGGGCTGCATTGCACGTGGGACTGGGGCAGGGAAAAGCTGGGGAGCAGAGCCTGGGCACTATCCCTTCATCCGAGAGAAATGCCATGACAAATTACTTTCCTCTCTCTGTCTCCCTGTAATTTTTTGTTTTCTGTTCACCGTCGTTCACTGAATGGGGGACTTTTAGAAGGCATCTCTAATTTCTATCCTTAGCAACGTATGTGCAGACGTAAGGTTTTGGGCAGCCACCAATCACACCACTTACTGCTCATTGTGATGCCTCCACACTTTTTCCTCCTCTCTCACCGTCCCAGAGCAATTAAGAGGAAACTCAGCTGCTGCCTGAATGGACACGTTTTCGGCAATCTTCCTTAATTCTTTATTTACTGTAAAATAAGCAGGAAAAAAAAATGCAACATCAGTTCCTCTTCCAAGGATGGATTAGTTCTCTCATCACATCTCAGACTCTCTCCCTTGCCCTTTCCCAGCTCTATCCCAATTTCTGATGAGCTGTGATGAAAAGCAGTGGGGAAAACATCTGATTGCTGCCCATGGATTCCCCGAGTGAAAACATTTCCGAGGTAACTAGTGAGACAAAAGCTGAGCAGTTCTGGACCAGCATTTGGAGCTGAGTGTTCCTGCATTAGACAAGGACTTGTACTAAGTGAGCTGAAACTTCACTTCTGGATCAATCGTAGCAGGGCCTGATGTCATTTCCTGCCAAGCAAGGAGAGAATTAAATGTCTGTTGCTTTTAATAACCAGTCTGGGTAGCAATGGGGATATTTTTAGCAATTTAAATATGGTGAAGCAGCAGAGGGACTGGCTGAGGCAGGAGGAAAGAGGATATTGGAGGGGGTGAAATGAGTTGGTGTCTGACCTGTACCTCCCTCTTTCAACAGAGCCTTGAACAACTGCTTCAGGAATAAAATACTGTCTGCTGTGAGCACAGACATCAAAATCTGGCCTCACAGTGAGGGGATCTCAGAGATCCCACTGACATTTCCTTTTGATGCTCTGCACAGTTGAACAAACAGTTCAGAGGTCTGTGCAGCCTCCGAGTTACACCTGAGGGAGCACCTTCCCCTGCTTTTGGAAAACAAAGGAGGTGGGAAGGAAGATGTCTGTGTTGCTGAAAAGCTTTAAGCCAGCTCTGGATAAATGAAAGGACCAGAGGGCTCTCCCAGACTTTCATCCTGCCCTTGTTCCCCTCCACAAGCTGGAGCCCAGGTTGGAGCAGGAGCAGGAGGAAAAGGAGGGGGAAGAAAAGGAGGAGGAGGAGGAGGAGGGCTGAACCACTGCACAGGGCTGCACCAGAGCTGGGCTGCAGCTGCCACTGAGGGCTTCCCAAGGGCTCCTTGGGGGAAATTGGGGCCATGCTTGTAATTCAGAAAGGCACCTCTGGTGGTCTCTGCTGAACAGAGGAGAGTATCAGCTCAAAATGTCACCTCTCGGCTGGAATCAGAATTATACAGAAATCATTAAAAAAAAAAAGTGATGAAAGCATGATGCACTGCCTGGGGTACAGCCCACCAGTGCTTCAGCCCGTAACTGGAGTCCTCCTCACTTCCTTCCCCTCTTCCTTGCTCATTTTATATTTGCCTCTAGACATGAGGAAGGTTAGGTCCTCTTTCCTGAGGCAGGAAAGAGTTGTTTTTCTAAACAAAATATAAAATTTGGAGTTTAAGCAGCTCTGGTTTATCCCCCCAACTCTGCCTCAGCCTCCACCTCTGAAACACACACACTCCTGACCGCCCTTGTCCTCCCTGTTTGGCCAGTTCAGCAGAGTGCTCTGAGCTGTACTGCCCCAGTCAGGGGTTGCTGTTATCACTTACAGCTGACTAAAACCCTTCCAAAAGAATATTTCCCTTGTTGCAGAAATGCAAATAGGCAGGAATTTTGAATAGCTGTTCTCTGCTCACTGGTGGCTGTTGAACAGGCTTGTCTTGGCTAGAGCTTTGTATTTTTCCTGACCTGTGCAACAGGTCCAGGTGGGACTCCCTGAGAAGGGGGTTATTCCCTGGCATATTCTCATTTACTCTGAGGGTGGGGAGGCCCTGGCACAGGTTCCCCAGGGAAGCTGTGACTGCCCCATCCCTGCAAGTGTTCAAGGCCAGATTGGATGGGGCTTGGAGCAACCTGGGCTAGAGAAAGGTGTCCCTGCCCATGGCAAGGTGGTTGAAAGGAGATGATCATTAAGATCCCTTCCAACCCAAACCATTCTATGATTCTGTGTCCCTAACTCTCCACCAGATCAAGTTTGTGTCCCTATAATTGGAGCAGCTGAGAGAACAGTGCGAAAAAAAGAGGTAAATGGACCAAAAAAGAGACAGCCCAGAATTCTGAAGCTCAGACCATTCATGTTTTTGGCAGCATTTGGGTCACAGCTGTAGAACAGCTGGGTAACTCACTGTGTATGAACACTTTAAGGGTCTTATGTTCTATGTCTCATGGTCCCCGTGTAAAGACTGGGGGAGTAATTACCTAAAGCTTGTTACCTGTTTGGCCTTTGGTTGTGAACAAGAGCCACGTGAACCTCCAGGGATGCTGCAGAAGTGAAACCAGTTTGGGCAAGTTAGTTCAAATTATGCCAACACATCTGGGATCTCCAAGGTCAGGGATAGGATGGATGTGGGCTGAGGTCCAAAATCCCAGTGAGACACATGCACAGACCATGATTGTTATAAATTCACAGTCCGTGTGGCTCTCGATCACGGTGAAAAGCCTTACCCATAACAGGCTGCTCTGCAAGTCATGTAGTGACCTTGATGGGCCATTGTAGTAACAAGTCCTGCAGAAATGCTTTTGTGCATCAGTATGGATGTTAGGAAAGATCTTGGAAGTCAGGTGTGCAGGCAGGTTTATTACAGAAGATCCAATCAGTTATAAATCCACATTTAACTTTAACAGCGAAGTGCAGACAGTGTGACCTTGCCTGTCCCTTCCCAGCCTGTGCTGTAAACCATATGCCACACAGTCTTCTTTTTTTATTTTTTTTAATGATTATTTGTCCTTTATCACAGTTGGTTTAGATTGTATTGTGTCTGTAGGAGCTTCCAGAGGCAGAGGAGAATGGCGGGATTGTTTCAAGGCAGCACCATCGTGCAGCAACGTGCCAGGAGGGCAATTTTCTGCACCCTGGGCAGAAGGCAGCTGGTGGGCAGGGCAGCTCTGAGAGGGCAAAGGGCCAAAGGCTGCACCAAGGCAGCTGAGGGCAACATCCCTGTCTTTTCCTCATCCCAAAAGCCAGTGAAGAACAATTTTGCTAATGGAATGAATGGAAGCAGCTGGTTCAGTTCACTGTAATTACAGGGGCTGTTCTTCATGAGCATCTCCCAAAAATCTGGAGGTTTTATGTATTAGGAAGGTTCTGAAAGGATTGGGAGTAGCAAATAGCTCGTGTGCTGCTCAGGGACAGAGGTGATGTGATGGGAGATTTCAGAGAAGCATAATTAAACTTTCACTGGCTCCATCTGGAGAAAAAGACAAGTCTCATCCTGAAGAGTTTTTCCAAGAATGACAAGTAGGAATGAAAAAAAGGAGCAAAATGAGAAATCATTAGTTTTGAGTGACTGTGAAGGTTTCCTTAGCTTGGGAGGCTGCCAGATCACTTTGGGGACCAGCAGCCCCCACTGATTTGCCTCCCAGCCCTGGGAAACATTTCCAGGGAGTGTGACAGAAACGTCTTTCAAGCAGACACCAGTTTTTGTTTCGAGAGTGGTGACAGTTCTTTCCTCATATCCAGGGTGCTTTGTGGACACTTAGGTGCTGCAGTTTTGGGTGGAAGTGGTCTGAGACACACCGGGAACTTGTTTCCAACAAGAACATTTACTTTTGGCTAATTTAGTACTTTGCAACTTCTTAGGACAATTATTGTTTGGGTTTTTTTTTTTTCATTTAATTTACGATGGACTGTGTAAGTATGAGTAAAAGTCGGATGTTTCACTAGCAGGGAAGAAAATAATATACATATATATATATAAAAAAATCCTTTGGCAAACACCCACATCGAAGTTTTAAAGAGCATCTCAAAATACTAAACTGCATCTGTAGGCTTCAACTGCTCCACCCCCACCGTGTATCCCTGTGTTCTGTAAACGGGATATGAAATGACAGGAAATCACAACAGCAACTTTTAAAGCCACTTTTTGGTTTTTTATAGATAGCTACACTGAGACCCCGGCTGATGAATATTCATTGCAACAAGGGTTTGGCATAAGTACCGAGACCATGAAATAAAGGAGCTTAAACAGGTGAAAGTAAGGGAATATTAGTGGAAAATGCCCCAAAGTAGCTTGTGGATTAAGAGGATTTACAACCCTCCTGGCCAGCTCTTGCCCTGAGTCAGATTTCTGTCCCAAAATGAACCCATGAAGGACATGTTCTATTAGATATTTTTCAGAGACAAAAGCTGAGAAATTTGAGGTCTTTCCTAAGCTGGTTTATCTGGTTATGACCAAACCTTTCTCTTGTTTAAAAACTACAGAATTTCAAAAAAAGACCTTCATTGATGCTGCTTGTGCCCTGATGCCAAACTCCCTTTCCAGTGTCACAGACCACCCCATTCAAATATCCCTGCAGTCTGAGCATGTTGCAACCTCCAAACAAATTTAGCACAGGAGGAACGTACCTTGAGTCCAGGTGAGCTCAAGAATAAGGAATATCTCACTCCCAATAACTATGGAGGGCAGATGACTGAATGTTTATACTGGAAAATTTTAGATGTAGATTCATTTCAGATTAAGAAATATGAATGATAAACTTCGCTGACAACATTAATATTCTTTTCTATACTTATTTTTGAACCATTCATTGTGATTTTTTTGGTTGCTGATGCTGCAGCTATTTTCGTTAAGTTTCATGGGACATACAAGTCACAGGCTGTTGATTCCTTTCTGTAGCTGAATTATCCTAGTGACTAACCCAGGTTTACATTGCTAGTCCTTGCCATTGTAAATTCAGAACTTATCATTAAGTAGTGCACAATATTCAGTTTTTAAAAATGTTGCCCTTCCCCTGAGCTTTCTTATGGGTTAATTTCTTCGCTGGAATATTTACTGCCAGAAAGTCAGAGATTCTTTGTACGTGGGAATAAAAAGTGGAAATTTCAAACCTTCTCATGAGCAACAGGAGAATTGCAAAATGCTTTCAGAATGATTTTTAGAAGTCTCTGTTGAAGATTTCGGAATGAATTGGAGGAGGGCAGTCACCCCTGCTTGGGTGGTGAGGGACTGGGAGACTGGGCCTCAAGAAGCAGTGGCCAAGTGGAGCCAGGGATTTAAGGCCACGTGGCAGCATCAGCCTCAGAGGGGCTGAATACGAGCTGGACCTTCCAGTCTCCGCAGGAAGCAGTCCAGAGAGGCTGTGGTCCTTCAGTCTGAGCAGGTCAGCAGGGAAGGGGGCTGGAAAGCGTGCAGGGATGGACCTGCCAGAGAGATTTTTTCCCAAAATGCATGTGGCGGGATGAAACATCTGGTATTGATGGTATTGGTTCATTGCCTCAAAAACATCATGTTCAGAATCCACCCCCCCAGCCTCCTCCCAGAGCTCCAGGGAGAGCAGGATCCCTAGCACCTCCCTTTTGGGTGCCTCGGTCCATACTTCAAGCTCTGCAGATCTCAGCCGAGCTGGTGGTTTGGGCAAGGCAGTGGCTGTTATTTGCTCAGCACCCCTTTCCATCACTCCTTGTTACAGAATTAAATAGGTTGCAAAAGACCTCCAAGACCATCGAGCCCAACCCATGACCATTCACCACCTTGTCAGCTAGACCAGAGCGCTGAGTCCTGTTGTTTCTTGAACACCCCCGGGATGGTGACTCCACTGCCTCCTTGGGCAGCCCCTTCCAATTCCTGACAACCCTTTCCACAAAGAAGTTCTTCCCCATGTCCAGGAGCAGGGGTCTGACTAGAGCAGCTGCTGACACTGGGGACTGCTCACAGCTTTGAGTCAAGGCTGAATGGGAGATCAGTTCTGTAAACACTGCCAGAGGAGAGTGGATATTATTTATTTAGTGCGATAATGCAACAGCAGTGGGTTAATCCAACAGTCATTAGCAACAGGTCATGCTATAATTAGGGAGTCTGGTGTAGTTGGCTACCTCTTACTGAATGCCACCAGTAAGACATCAAGTGTCTGGGGTAAATAGGAGATTAGTTTGGGAAGCAAGTGCTTTCAGGCACAGTTAGGACTGCATGCAGATCTTTTACTTTGCCTCCCTTTATCCCAGCAATTAACGTAACACAGGGCTCTGAAGTGGCACATGCTGCTCTCTGAGTTGCATGAAATCTTGAACAAAAGCTCTAAACAGCTCTCTTGAGTAATTAAATCTCATCTGAAAGAGCTTGAAGTCTCAGGGAGTACAAAGGAGTAGTTCTTTTCTCTCCTCTTACAGAAGGGGGAAAGTTCTGCTCCCCAAGCACGGGTTTATATTTTCAATGGGTGTTTTTTTCCTTCTTCCTCGTGCAATTTTAAAAAAGTTTTCGCAATTCTGTTGTCTGAACATCAGAAGTTTCTCTTCCTTAGATAGGCAGTGAGATTCTGACACCTCGTATGTGAAAGGGAAGAAAATATCTTGATCGGATAACTGCATTCAAGGGGTTTTGCTGAATCTTCCACTGAATGATTTGCTCTCTTTAAAGAATGAAAGACTGAAATCAGTGACTAGAGGTGGCAGGTAACTACTGGAAAAATGCCACGCACATCACTCTGGATACAGTAGTCAACCTTCACACCTCGGATGCTCCTGCAATGCCTTCACATTGCAATTCATCTTTTCAGTCATAACTTTCTCCTCCATTAGCCTGAGTGTCTGAAGAGACTCCCAGTTCTGCTCTCTGTTCATCAGATCAGCTCACAGATCATCAAATCAGGGAATCACAGAATGGTTTCTCTTACTACAGTGGGTTTAACTCACCCAGAGTCCTGTATGGAGTTGGTGTTGTCCTGTATCAAAACCTCACGTAATATGGAATCAAATGCTTTTCTGAAATCAGGGCATACAGCCACTTATTACAACAGTATTGTTGTTATTACTGAAAATATCAAGATGGCAAACTTATTCTCCTCTAATTCCCACTGATTTGCCGAATTCTAGTCTCTGTCTTTAATTCCTGATGAATTGTATTTTTTATGAGCTATTTTATTATTGTGCTGGATTCAGTCTTGGATTGATAGGCTTATAATTACCTAGATTATCCTCTTTATTAATTCAAAATATTGTCAAAGGTTGGACTTGACGATTTTAGAGGTCTTTTCCAACCTAAATCATTCTGTGATGTCCATATAGAAGCCCTGGCCAAATACACTCACTCTCATTCTTTCTCCTACACGATACATCTGATGAGGGAATAACACTCAAGCTGTAGAGTTGATACCTGGTCCAGGGTAACTGCTGCTTCAACAGTCTCATCCTCAGTGGGATGCACATCCAAGGGTACCTCCAGTATCGACAGAAGTGGTGGGTAAAGCCTTCTGCATTGACGTCCTGCCAGAACTTCAGTTCCTTCCTTCGTCTGGGCAGCTGCTGATTCCCTGCAGAGCTGAAGTAAGCAGGGGGATTAGGGAACTTGCACTTCCCAGCAGTACCAAGCAGGGTGCCAGTACCATCCTTTCCCCACGAGGGAAGCAATGGCACTTGGTACATCCAAGACAGCCTGACAGAAACCAGCCTACAGACATTATTCAGGGAGTAGCAGCCTGAAACGATCAGAATTTGAAAAATGCACTTGTTCAAAGTATGTGTGCTGTTAGAAAGAACTGTTCTCTGTGAAACAATTGAAAATGAGCCACATGGCATCTCATTGCTGCCAGGTGCCTGGTGCCAGGCACAGTTAGTGTCTGGACAGCTTGTTTTACCTGGAGAGTCTGGCTGATGAGAACTCACAGCCCACCTAAGCATGTCCTGTCATTCTTGCTTTGGAAATAACAATTTGCAAGCAGCTTGTCCTATGAGCTCACTTGCCCTTTCTCCCCTTCCCATCAGGAGCTCAGCTCACCAAAATACAACCTTCAGGGTCACAGCTCCGAGTTTACTTTGGTTTCTTCACTTTTAATGACCTGGTAAGGATCCAGTAATTTGGTAATTTAATTTAAAATAAGTTGAAAACATCAGCAGCGTCTTGGAAGGTGTTGAGCTCAGCATAGTTTGGCAGGGAAAGACAATTCCTCCACATCCATGCTTCTTAAACAGGGAAGGACTGGAGCCAGCCTCTGCTCAACCCCTGTCCATGCAGCTGCCCTGACTTACAGATACCTACTCGGTGATGGGGTCACTTATTGCTTCCACTTGGGATGATGAACTGGCAAAGCCTGCAGCAGGGGCACAGGCTCTGGTTTGGGTGCCCTTGCCCTGCATTTAACTGCTTTCTCTCAATAAAAGTTGTGTGCTCCAGTTGTTCCCCTCTGACCATCACCAGAGCAAGTCATTGCTTTATTGCTGAAATTTTTTAAGTATCTACAGTCATCTTTTAAATTCTTCCCTGTGAGGGTGGCGAGGCCCTGGCACAGGTCGCCCAGAGCAACTGTGGCTGCCTCATCCCTGGAAGTGTTCAAGGCAGGCTGGACAGGGCTTGGAGCAACCTGGGCTAGTGGAAGGTGTCCCTGCCCATGGCAGGGGGTGGAAGATGATCTTTAAGGTCCCTTCCAACCCAAACCATTCTGTGATTATATGATTTCAAAGTAGTTCTGTTACTGTCATGAAATATTTGGAGCAAATTCTTCTGTACGTAACATCAGAGCCTGTGTGGAAGGAATGTATTATAGCACATTCCCTCTTGCATCATCTCAATCTTTTTGAGAAGTAATTAATTAATTAGCCTTTTGACTTTCCCTGATGGCATCAGCTTCTTAAGCAGAAAAGATGACGGCTGTGCACTTTATGTATTTTGTATGGAACTGGAGGATCACGTGGTCTCTTGGGGACTGTGATTATTTTAGCTTGATGTTCAACTAACTGATTTTTTAAGTGAGCCAGAGGCAGCTCAGGTTTAAGATGAACACTCTCAGCCAGTTTTCTCCTCATGAGCTGTCATCCTTTAATGGAGTGTGAAGAAATGGCAGCAGAGGCATGAGTCAGTTGGGTTGGTTACAAGTATGTGCAGCTAAGAGCTCTGGGAATTTTGTCTCTGCTTCGTTTTCTAAAATGTCCTGTGGATCCACAGCGTTTCCACCCCAGCACAGGGGCAGCAGAAACCTCCTGGCTCTGGTCTACCTGTGGCAGCCAGGAAAGGGGATGAGAAAAGCAGAACGCGATGCAATGTGTTAGACCATGTGGGACCAGCACCCTCGCACCGGGGTGGGTCTGCTGGCAGCAACTTCACACGTGTGTGAGTTTATTTGGCTTAACCTCCCAGTGCAGAGAGTTTGGGTGGGGGGGAGGGTGTTTCTTTGTGCTCATGACAGCCTTGACAGTGCTCATGTGGGAGCAGCTCTGTTGGCACCCTTGGGCAGGGACCGGGAAGGTCTGTGCCTGGAGGCTTTCACACAATGGGTTCTAAAATTTCCAGCTATGCCTCTGTGACAAGTTCTCTGCTGCAAAGGTGGTCAGACAGATGCACCCCAAAGCTTCCCATCAATAGTGGGATTGGTCAGACAACATTAACAAGGAATCTTTAATGCCTGAGATTTAAAGCTTCACCTAAACCTTTTGCAGAGCTGAAAGCACAGAAGGTGTAATTCAGCACAACCCGACTGATTTCTTAGTCATAGTTACACAGCAAAGCAAGATGCCCAGCCCAGGAGATAACTCTTGTTTCTGCTGAAGTCCAGGGGTTGCAGAACCATGAGCACATTGATTGGTGTGACTTGGCACCAGGCTTCAAACAGGAGCTTATTTCCTGTTTGCACTTCACAGCCACAAAACCGGCTTATGGCAGCAATAAAAATAAAACAGAGGAGTTTTATTCCGACACAATAAAGTTATACCTGCAGGTGGGGAGTGGGACACGCCCACCACACAATAACCCGTGTAGGAAATCGGGCAGGAGTTGAAGGGAGTGCAGAAGGTGGGTCATACTTGAGTCCTCCCATTGCCCTACGGGTGAATCCCAGAGCCCGCAGTGCGGTGGCAGCCACAGAGGGCCCCTGTGAGATTCTGCAGTGAGGAATCTTTCCTGGCTTCCTCATCTGCTGTGACTCACATTCCCCTCCTGGGCCTGGGTGATGCAGTGCTACCCAAGTGGGTTTGCAGCAGGAAAGGGACCCAAACGAGGGACGGAAACAGGTGAAAAAGGCTCCTCTGCACAGCTGGCAAGGCAAGGAATTCCTGTGTTGAAACGTGGTTGATGGGGGTGACTCCAGGCTCTCCCTGAGAGGTTTCAGGTCTCCGCCCAGCAGGGACGTAGTTCCTTTCAATGCTCTTTCCCTCGGCTGTCCCAAGGTGACAAGTGCTGGCTTTTGCTGATCCGCAGAGCCCAGAATAGCACAGCAGTGTATCTCTGTGATAAGATGGATGTCCATGACAATGTGCATCTTCCACGGCTCATTTTCTGCTTGCTTTGGAGCAGGGAAGGTTTTTAAACAAGAAACTGGAGCCTGAGGCTGCTGAAACCAGAGGATTGCCATTGAGTGTTCTGGTCTAGTTGGCAAGGTTGTGATTGGTCAAAGGTTGGACTTGATGATCTTGGAGGCATTTTCCAGTCTAAGTAATTCTGAGTGCCACGATCACTGCCCATCACTGCCTGTGACAGTCTTGCTGGGGTATGAACTGACCACTGCCAGGGGAGCACCAGGACTTGTCCCTAAAGTTTGTTTGCAGTAGGAGGGCACTCTTCTGGCTAGTGATTTATTACAGACTTGATAAAAGCACAGATCCTGGGTCAAGTGTAGACCTGCTTTCAGGGTGTGTGCAGCCGTCTGCAGAGGCAGAGCTGAGTTGGGGATGGTGCTGAGCATCCCATAGCTCCTCTGGCGAGCTGTGAATTCCTGTCAGTGCCACCACACCGTGTCAAAGCCGAAGGATTTCCATATTTACTGGCATTTATAGTCTCTGCTGCGTAAACAACAATGGTTTATTTGACTGCAGGCACAGAAAGCACAGCTGGTGCCTTTCTGGGGCAGTAGTTTCCATACCCTGTGCTGCTGTGAGAAGAAGAGAAACTGGAGAGTGTGTTCTTAGGAAGGGAGAATCTACAGTGAGTTATGGGGCAAGTTTTATGACGTGTGAGCAAGGAAGCGACATGGTAGCCCTGCACAAATCCCCATCAAACACAGGTGGTGACAAAGGACTCAACAATCCCTCTTGCCTTCAGTTGTTAAGTGATATCTCTTACTATATTATGTCTCTTCCAAGAGACCCAGGACCCCATGTGGGATGCTTCTCTTGGCTTCCTATGCTGAGATAGTGCAGTTGAAGGCTTGGAGTGCTTTGGTTACCAACTGGCAGTAATTGCCAAAGGTGAGAGCAACGAGCTGTGAAATTTCATAACACCACTGTCACAGCAAATAACCCCTCAGGTTTTATAGCTGCTTTCTCTCCTCAGACCTCTTACACAAACATAGCATAGTACAGTCAAGGATCTTGTACAGATGTCTCCGCTTTGGAACAAAGTCACCCTTGAGCAACGCACAGAAACTTTACTGCTGTAAATATTTGATCCAGGAGAACGGGTAGGCATTGCTGCTTCCCCGTGCCCTTTCAAAGGGAACAGCCCTTAGATTGCGTGGTCTGTTAGTATTTTTTTGGCACTCAGAGATGGAATTTAAACTTTAACATTTGACAGCATAGAATACCTTGGTGCAAAGCTGAAAAGGCGCAGAGGTTACAGCTCAGAGCTGTGAGGGCCAGACTGGCAGGAAGGAAAGCCCATCTGTCTGCACACAAGGTCGTGGCTGCTGCTGTGACCCAGGTACCACCCACTACTTCTGCATCCCTTGGAATCATGAACCCATCAAACTCAGTGCCTGTGGTTTGGGTTGCCAAACCAGAGACTTTCTCTTTGTGTTTAAAGAGCTCTTTTGAAAAATAACCCTTCAGCGAAAGACAATTCTTCTGGATTTGCTATTTAAAGCTGGACTTCATTTTATTTTTTCGGGTGATGTGTCATGTCTGTCTTTTAATTTTTTCTGTTTAAGTACAGTGCTACATTTTAACCTCCTGGAATCATGTTTGATTAAAATCTGACCAGCAATCTCTCTCTGCTGACAACTGAGGGACTTCTTATCAGCTTTGTCCTTCGTGGAGAGAAAAGAGACAGCAGTGACAGAGGACAGAGAAGGCCAGAAGTGCTGTGGGAGGGGGCAGTACCTTTGCCAGAAATGGGTGGTGGAAATGAAGCCATTTTATCTGGGAGTGAACAAAATTAATCACTCTGGTATTTCTTATTCCTCAAATGTTGTCTTGGGCAGGATATTCTCTTACAACACTTGGAGGGTTTGGGGCTGCTCTGCAGTGGTGATCAAGAAATTATCTTTGGACTGAGGTGACTGTCACTTCGCAGCATCAGTTTAATGTGGCCTGGGAAAATGTTTCCCAGGTAGCCTCTGCTAACAACTTCTTTTTCTCTGATAATGGCGAAGACTGAGCAATGAGAAAAATCACAACCCCCAAATGTGAAATGTGGTGGGAATGAAGCAACAGCTTTTTTTATTCAGTCCCAGCTTCAAATTGGCAGATGTTCACTACAGAAAGTGAGGAGCCTCTTGAAATCACAGATTTAGATAGTAGTAGTAGTCTTTATTTATGTTAGAGTGAGTCTTCTTGCCTCAATCAGGAATCACAGATACTGGATGAGAGCTAAATGACTCCCTGTGCTTCCAAGAACTTACACTCTGAGATGTGGAGGACAGCAATTTCTAGGGGAAGGCTAAACAGGCTTTCTAAATGTCTGCAACATCTTCTGCTCTGTGTTATTCAACAATGTGTGTCTGCCAGGGTGAAGTCACAGGCTGCACCAGGTCATCATCACTGCACACCACACTCTGCTCTAAAGAGAAAAAGGTGGCAAAGGAGGGCAGGAATGTCTCTTTTTTTACTTTACACTTATAAAGAGAAGCGTGAAGTCAGAGAACTTACCTTCACAGTCCAGTTCCGCACAGACAGCATGAGACACTCAGAAACTGAACTTAGTTTATTTTTATATCCCCCTCCCTCCTCTGTGGTGCAGCAGAGCATGTCACAAATGGGTAATTTAGATCACTTAAAAGAGTCATCATACCAAAGGCATTAGCAGAAGTGGGTTTAATATGGTGGTGTGGAAGTGCAACTCAACAAATTTTGATGGCAAGGTTCACTCTATTCCTTACTACAGGGATGAAACACCCAAAGGAAATTCCAGTTAAAATTGAGCTGGAATGATTTACACAGCAACCAGAGATACAGAAGGGTAAGGGAGACCCTTCCATGGAGTTAGGAGGTTCAGGGTGGACCCTCTTGCTCTTTAAGCTCCTGATGGACCTTGGATATGGCTGTGTCCAATCTTAGTCTCATACTTGGACAAAGGTTTATGTCTAATAGAATTGGCTACATGAATTTCATTAGTATTAATTCAGCAACTGCCAGTCACTCACTGAGAGTCTGTGATGAGTAAGGGGGTCTCTCAGCCTCGGATAAGGAAGGATCTCTCAGTCTCAGGTAAGGAATCTCAAGCCTTGAGACGTGTCCCAGCTCAAGGGGAGATCACCTCAAGGGAGGGCTCAGAGAAGCCTCACTGTTGTATTTAAGGAATAAAAGTGTTTGGCTCCTAGTCAAATTGCATACAATGGGAAAGGTAGGCATGAGACTCCGTGTACCCACAACCTTCTTTGTTCCTTGATAAATGAGTCTTGGAAAAGCCACCTGCTATTCGAGTGCTAATTGCACGACTGGTGTTCCAGGCTGATATGCATCAATGCTCTGACATATGCTCATATGTCACTGTTCTCCTTTGTGGGTTTCCTGGAGGAGTTCTTGGCCCAGCTCCTGCTCAGGCCTTTACCTTCTCTGAAGCCTGTACCAACCTGTTGCTGGTTTGGTGAAGGGTTAGAACGCATCTGCCACAGAGCAGAAGGGACAGTGTGATATCTGTAGGTGAAAGGAAATGGTCTTTTCAGAGTGCTCAGTCCACCTTAGATGTGGCTTCATTTAGGGTGTCAGAAATGGTGAACCAGCACAATCCAGCACTGCAGGAAATGGGGGTGTTAAGTTTTCCAGAATGACTCAACGCTTCTGTTGCCACCAACTCAGCAGTGACAGAAAGTGGAACTTGATGGGGATTGAGTGGGATGGAAATAAATTGGATGAAGAATGTGTCAGTGTCTCAGTTAATTGGTGCTTGCAAGGAAGATGGTGTGGCCACTGCTGTCATCTGGTGGGACATTTTCATCTCTACAGAGCAGACCAAGGCCGCCACATAGAGCCAGTGAGTTTGTGGTCCCTTAAGAGAGAGGGTTACCTGCTGGCCACCAGATAACTCCTTATGGTCTCTGACAAGTGAATTTTTTCTCAATACCTTAAAGCCACTGAGTGGCCTTGAGACCATTTTCCAGGATGTTCTTCCTACATGTTTGATAGGCAGCTGTCACAGTAGCTTGTGGGGCATTTTGTACTATGGAAGAACTCCACAGTAGGAGCACGGGAGAGCGTGGGTTTTTTCCCCCCAAAATTAAAGTTGGAGGTCAGGTCTTGGGGACGCAGGTCTGATTCTCACTTGATCAGAATCTCTAGACCTTTCACCGTTGTATTTGCAATATACATTAGTACTCTTACAGTCACCAGATTCCAGAGTGCCCTTAGAAACACCGGTTGAAGGCTGAAAGAGCACTTAGTGGCCAAGTTCTGGGTGTTTCCACCCTCTGATAGAAAGGGTTGGAGACTTTCCACCCTTTAGACTTGAGTAGGTTTTGCTGTCAAAACTATGCATAGTCTATACCCCCTGAATTACTGCTTGTGGTAAACACTGAGCCAGGTCTGGAGAGTGGGGGTTCATTTGCATTGCAAACCTGGCATGGCATCTGGGAAGGCTGAGGCAGTGTTATTACAGTCTTGTCTTTGAAGCCAAGTAACCACAATGGCATTATTTGCGTCTGAGTTGATATTAATAGTGCCCTGGTGGTGGCATTATCCTTGGCTCTCTAGAGACTCGACACAAGGGGCAATCAACAGCCTGAAGTGCTCAGAAACCGAGCCTGTTTTTTCCACTGGATTAACAGCAACAAATGCACAAACTCATTATTAAGATGGTGCACTCTTTTCTTTGGAGTCATGATGGAATGTTGATAGAGTTAAAAATCCCATTAATATTTACATCACTTAGTGTTACTGGAAGTAAGCACATTTATTTTAACTTGAGCTGCAAATTGTTTAGTTCTTTATAATTACAGTACTGCTATTAATTATTCATAAGGTTGTACAATATAGTGTCACAGGAAACCTGTTTTAATTTAGTGGTAAGTCAATGTTTTAGTTTTGTGTAAAAACAGAAACTAATTTACCAGCCCTTCTTGCTTCTGTTTTCCCAGATGGGCTTTGCAAACCTTCTTCAGCTGCTTCTATTTAAACTACTTTTTGTAGTTTTGAAAGTTTAGAAGTTACTGGGGAAGTCTTAAGCGCAGTTCACGTGGGTGCAGGTGATTTTGAATGGTCACAACAACCCTCTGTGGTGCCCAGGCTTCTCCATGGAAGAGTGGTTGGAAAACTGCCTGGTGGGGAAAAGGTGCTGGTTGACAAATGGGGTCTGTGAGAGATCCTGTAAGTTATACCTCTCCTTTCTAACTCTCTCCTCTGCAGGATGAGGTCTCTTCTGTGGACATTGAACTCCCAGCTACCTATGCCTATTTCCTGTGATGGAAGAACTGGATGTTAATGTGAGGTAGGATAAATGACACGGCTCCTTTCGTACCACGTCTTGTACAGCTGCTGAGCTGCAGAGGGGCAGAGACCCCACGGTGTGTTTGTAAAGCTTCAGGATAGTATTTTCTGTTTGCTTGGAGATAAAGGTCTCTGCTCATGCAGCAATGCCTGGTTTGGGGATTCTTGGATCTTCTGTGAGGATGTGGTGTCACCCTGGTATGTGTTTAAGTGTCAGATGGGACACAGACAAGTCAAGGATTTCCTTGCAGTAGGACACGTCATGAATTTTGCAAATGCTGCCAAGTGAGGTTAGAGAGACATTCCTGGAAATTTGTGACAGTTCAGTTTGGGACTTGTATTTATCACAGCCAAGGGGGGTGGCAGACCTCATTTTCTCTAATTCTAGGGTAGAAAAATAAATGACCCGCGAGTATTTCCTCTTCATACTTTATTGAATTTTTTTATTTCATGTGACTCAGGGATTATTAGTGGGCACATTTATTATAGGCAGTAGGTTAATGAGATACTGTCAAGTAGTTTGAAATGAAAACTCGAAACCTTAAATTGGTTAGAGCAATCTGGAGAGGCCAAACTCTGCTTGTCTTGGGCGCTTGCCAGCGTAGGTTGCAATCGTACCGTGCACAGGGTGTAAACAATGGCCTTGTGAAAGACTAGTCAAGCCTTCTCAGACCTTTGGTCAGACTTTCATCGTATCCCTACAGAGCATTCCCTGTAGGAATGAAGCAGAGTTTCCCGTCAGCATGGGAGCCCCTCCTTTATCTTTCAGCAGCCAAATGTGACTCCCTCACACTGTGGGAGCACAGGTGACTCTTACACCAGTTCTGAGCGGCGTTGCTGGCCGTTCGTGTGCATTTTGCCATTCCTTTCTTGCCTTTCCTTCCCATTTACTGCAGTGCCACATGTTGGGAAGTTGCACTTAGCTGGTGAGTCTGAACATTGCTCGGAAGCTCTGGGCTGGTTTTCCTGGACTGGTTGGTGTTTCAGCTGGACAAGCACCTTACTTAAGAGCCAGGCTTTGAGAAGTAGGTGGTTTTCCAGTTCTCTCACTAAACCCTTGTAGGTCCTTGGGCAAATTCACAAGGCTGATGGGTTCTGCCCACTCCAACACCTGCAGTCCCATACACACTCCAGCACTGGCAGCTCTTCAGGTCCATAGCTGGGAGGGGAGAAGTGGAAGAGCAGCTGCCTGGCATTTACAGCCAGGACTGGGTGGGCAGAGCTGTGGTTCTGCAGCTGGAGCTCTTCTCATGCTCTTGGGCAACAGGGGGAAACCTCTGCCCTGTGAGCAGATGATTCTGAGTGTGATCAGAGCTGTCCTGAGTACTTCACACTGTATGAAGGGTTCTTGCTTCCTTAGATGTTTGGGAGACGTTACGCACTTGAGAAACAGGCTTTTGAAAAAGATCACAAGCATGTTCAGTGCAGGTAAATAACTTTTATAAAACCTTTTTTATTGTAGGTGCTGGTGAAGGCAGAATCCCTTTGCTATATCAGCTGTGGAGAAACAATGTATTATTTGATTTTGTCACAACAGGAATTGCTTTTTATTTTTAAGCTGAGCCCCTAAACCAGCTGAATTTTAGATTGATGTTAATTGCTTCCAAACTTGGCTTTATCAGCTTTAGTTTTCTCACTTTGTTGCTGGAGGTATTTTTGTGGCTTGGAAGCCTCTGAAAAGTGCAGAGCCCTCCAGCAGTACTGTGTGGGGCTCATTAATCTTACCTTGACTTTGAGAAATGAGAAGCAAGGTGAGGGAACAAGGAATCAAAATTGGTTGAATTAGTTGTGTTTGTTCTGAAGCAAAGAAAAGATCCCATTTTTTAACCCAGCCACTGTTCTCAAAGCCTTTGTACAAGGCAGAGAGAGCACTATTTCTGACCACAGACCTTCTTGATCATATACCCTCCTGAGGCAAGCTGCATGTTTGGGTGAGTCCCAAATCTGTAAACTTGCTGTGTTGGTCCAAGAGGCTCCTTTCACTGTGGATTGCAAGAAGTGGAGCAGTTGGTGGCTGCCTCCAAGATGGATTTATTACCTGTAGGTGGTACAGTGGCAGGAGGGCTGATGGCAGAAAGAGGCAGAGAAGGTCTTAGGTATCCTCTCTCTATCCAAAGCTGGGGAGAAACAGGAGCAATAGTCATAGTGGGAGAGAGAGGGAACCAAAGACTCGTCCCTGGAACCCCAGGGATGTCCTGGGAGAGGAGTCTGTGTGTGCCCTTGGTCTCCTTTCCTGGGACACTGGCTGCCAGTCAGGAGCCCAGAGCTGGGCTGGGAGGTAGGACAGGCAGAAAACTGGGCTGAAAGCAGATGTGAATGTTTGGACAAGGAAGAAGCTGTGCTGAGTGGTTGCAACAAAATAAGCATCGTATTTAATGACCCAAGGCATAGAAAATGGAAGGGGGTTAGGAAAAAACTTGTGTGCTCCAAGTGCCCCATCAGTGAGGATTCATGGAAAGCATATAGCTAAAGATTCCTCCAGCAGTTTGCAATAGAAGTGTTTATTCTTAGATATATACAAGCTCTTTTCAAAACCTCTCCAGCTTCTACACTTTGAGTCATTAAATCATTGTTTATCTCAAGTTCTTTAATCACATTTCTGTTTAGGTGAGAAATAGCAGGCTATCAAATGTCATTTAGCAGGCAAGAATCAGCCTAGAGCTCTCTTCCTAGTCCCCTTTCCAAGGGAAGATCAACTCTAATCCTCCTGTAATACCTGCAGCATCCATCCAGAAAGGGATTTGCTCTTGCATTTCTGCAGAGACAAATGTACTGATTGAGAAGATTTTTGAGCCTGTCTCCTCCACCTGGTCCCCCCGGCAGGGACAGTGCAGTGATCAGAGTAGCACGTAGGTGAGAGCTGAGTGCTTTCATCCCTTGGTGTACAAGTGATACAAAATCCTGATTCACTTACCGAGCTGATGTGGTTGAGTGCACCTGCTCCAGAGGACAATGGCAGGCAGTGCCAGAAAAGAGCAAAGTAAAATGCTACAGATGCCTTATGAGGCGAGATTTAACAGTACTGATCTACATCAGCCATAGATGTGACCGTGTGTAAGCTGAACGAAATAAGGCACAGTTCTGGGCCCCTCACAGCAAGAGGGACATTGCAAGAGGGGCTGGAGTGTGTCCAGGGAGGGGAAAGGATCTGGGGAAGAGTCTGGAGAGTCAGTCCTATGACGAGCAGCTGAGGACATTGAGGGTCTCAGCCTGGAGAAAAGGAGGCTCAGGGGGGACCTGCTTGCTCTCTACAACTCCCTGACAGGAGGGTGGAGCCAGGTCGGGGTCAGGCTCTGCTTCCAGGGAACAAGGGACCTGTCCCTTGTTCCTGACAAGGGGAAATGGCCTCAAGTTGTACCAGGGGAGGTTCAGGTTGGACATCAGGAAGAATTCCCTCCTGGAAGGGGTTGTCAAGCACTGGAAGGGGCTGCTCAGGGAGGTGGCGGAGTCCCCATCCCTGGAGGTGTTTAAGGAATGACTGGATGTGGCACTGAGTGCTCTGGTCTGGTTGGCAAGGTGGGGATCAGTCACAGGTAGGACCTGATGATCTTGGAGGTCTTTTCCAACCTAAATGAATCTGTGATATATTATAAGGAGGCAGCTGAAAGATAGTTGCTGGGTTTGCCAGGTTTATCCTCTCTTTCTCTGGGATTGCTGGGATAGTCAGGTACAGCAGGGACACTTTGGAAGGAATCCACAAGCTGGGAGCACTGAAACACACAGGGCGTTTCTGAACCTGGAGCCACAGACATTACAGAGCATTTCCCACCTGCCTTGGGTGCAAGGAGAGGGGCAGAGCCGGGGCACACAGGGGAGCAAGGCACAGTAAAGGGAGCCTCACTTTCACATTTTTGGGCTACCAGCCAAAAATCCTCAGCAGCCAGAAAATCCTTGGAAAAGAAGCTCCCTTTGCCAAATGCTCGCTATAGCCCGGGCACTGCTCTGCCAGAGCAGGAGCCGTTATCAGCCTGGCTTCATATTGTTCAACTTTTCCTCAGTTTCTAGGGAAACACTTTAAAGCACTATATTTATCGGAACGTCTTTCCAAACATCTCCGCCAACACTTAATTAATGGAATTTTTAAGCCTGGCTCCAGCTTCTGCAAATTAATAGTGTGCTCCCTTACGGCAGCAAACATGGATACTCTCATAAATAAGTTGGAGGGTGCAGAGGCAGAGGGGCAGCTCCTATTTGTCTGCGTGTGCTCAGCCCCCCAGGGAGGTGAGGCCGTCAAACACTTCTGTGGTGTCTCATCTGCTTTTATTACTGTGCCCTGAGGAATCTGTGCAGATGAAAATGTCCTGGATAAAGAGCTGGGCCAAAAAAATGAACTTTTCGGTGTCTTTCATCACATCTTTAGCGTCACTGCCTCTGCACAGAGAGGCAGCTAGTGAAGAATTGGAAAAGGCTGGGGAAAGGTGTGATAACCATCCAAAAGACTGGGATATGCTGGAGCAGATGTGCTCTAGCATTTGGCAAAAAAGGGCAGCTGCCCTAGAAAGCAGCAGGTTGTCCAGAGCAGGAAAATGGACTGGGCTTTATTGCCAGCTTTTCCGATGCCTCAAAGGGCAAAGCTGGCAACTGCAGTGCCAGGGGCTTTCCAGACACCCTCCTGGACTTCTGGGGGCTGACCCTCTGCATTAAGCAGGCAGAGTTCAGTTTGTCTCCACGTTTGGGAGTTCTTGAATCAGGGGTGCCTGGAGGTGGTGAGTAAGGAAGCTGGGAAGGGGGTATTAGGGTGTCTTGAGAGACAGGACTGCAGCAAAACTGGAGCTGTGCAGGAGATGTTGGACTAGATCAGATGTGGGGGGGGTTCATAGGGCACCATGAATCACATCGACAGAGCTGGGGTTCCTTCAAGAACAGACATGATTTTATGTCTCAGAACCAAAGGGGATTGGCTGTAGGGGTAAATCTAGTGGCTCTGCTCTCCTCTCAGTGAGTTAAAATTCCATGAGCTGCTTTTGGAGAAGTGCAGAAAGACAGTCCTGAGGTCCTGGTGAGACATCTTTTGTGGGAATGTGGTCTGGGGAACAGGGCTGTGGTGCTGAGTGCTGGGGTGAGCTGTCACCTACCCCAGGTGGAATAGTACATGCAGCTGCAGAACGAGACCTTTCAGTCACTGGCAGGGAAAATCGTAGACCTATGGCACCCAGCAAATCAGGGCGTAATTTATTGGCAAGGGATCAATTTTCAAACTTAAACAGATTTTTAGAATCAGCCTGTGCTGAGACAGCTGGGAGAGGCAGAGCCAGTACCCAGTTGTGGATCAGACTTGGGTGGAGTGTCCACAGCTGATGCCACCAAGAAACCTCTAGGTCATTTCACTCCTCTGTGGGGAAGAACTGCTCTCCCTTTGCATTGCTCTCTTCTCCAGGAATGACTGTTTCTAGGAATCTTTGTCAAGGGCTTCTGCAGATGAGCACAGCAAGACATTCCTCCTGGAAGCTCTTGCACTTGTTTACCACAAGCCAAACACAATGAACAAACACTTCCAGAGCCTCTTAGGCTGCCCTGTGCTGGTAGTGACTCCTGGGTGGGATCTGGGTTCCATCTGGGCTGAGTGTCTGCACTTAACATCCTCAAAGCAGTCCTTTGTCCTGCTGCTTCCCCAGGTTGACCTCCTCTCTTGTTTATTTGAAGTGAGAAATGTGATGAGGCTTTTGTGGAGAGTATTCAGAACATGCACTTAGCTGGAGATGTGAAAGGAGGTTTAAATAAAACAAGAAATCTAAGTGCTCTGTTCTTGAATCAAGGACTTGCCATGTCCTTCCCTGGAAAGGGCACCTGTCTGGAGCCTAAATACACAGAGCGAGGGTCTTACAAAATGAGCTGGTGAACATGTACTCAGGGGCTGGAAGGTTTCTGGCTGCCACCTCTCGAATTAGCTTTCAAAACTTTGGTCTTTCAGGCAGAGTTGGAAATATGTAACATCTCAAAGGTGACTTCTGTCCCTCCTGACTGATGTGTTTTGTGTCAGGGCACAGTGTCAGGCAGTTCAGAAACCGCTGCACTGGAGAAGTGGTTGAGCAGACACAGCATTCCCTGGGGACACGAGGCAGCCACTCAGTCAAGTATTCAAGGGGCACACACTGTGGGAGATGAATCCATGAACCCCCAGAACTCCTTGGGACGTACAGTTCTGTGTTGCCTTCAGAAAAGGAGTGAAAGTACCTCCTGCCACCATCTGATAATGAATGAGCTGGGAACTGGTTTCGTGTGGGGTGTCTCAAATAAAACGTGTTCCAGAAATCAATATATTAATTTGGCAATGTCTGTGCCAAGTCTTCCATTAGCAGGGGTAACAGCAAGAAACTCTTTCATTCCTCTAGAGTCTTGAAACTGGGAAACTGTCCAGGAAATATTAGAAGTTAGACAGCCAATAGCTGTATTTGTCTTTTATGGTCCAAGGTGTAAACAAGCAGTGGGAAAAGTGCACAGCCTGGATATTTTAATATACAGCCTGATGCCAGGACTCTTCTATTGGTCTAAACTAAATGCCTCTCATTTAACAATATTTCCCCAACTGCAAATATTGCTTGAAAAAGCAGAGCAAGACCTTCATGCTTTCAGATTTGAAAATCTTGCAACTTCCCTGGCTTTTGGGAAAGATGGGACCAAAGGTTTACCCTGGTTGGAAAATGAGAACTCAGTACAAGAATGCTGATAAAGAATTGCCATTATGGTGTTTTGATAGAGTGTTTTCTTTAGGGAAACAAATTTGTGGACGTGGGGTGGACTTTTTGGGGGTTTTATTACAGGAAAAGTTATAATAGGACAGGACAACAAATGCTTTTAGCCCAGGAACAGCAACTCCCTCAAAGATTTGTGAGCTCTGAAATCAGGCCCAGTGCACCCCAGTCTTGCAACTGGTTTTTGCAGGAGGCGACGCACAGATTTCTGTGAGAAAATCTGGGCACTTGGAGTGTGTTTCACATGAGTCTAAACCTTCATTTTTTCATATTTTTCTGCATCAAGTTACTCCTTGTTTCTAAACTATTGAGGTGAAACTTGAGACTGTCGCGTGTGTGTGTAACAGTGATGTTTCTTATGCCTCTGTGAAATAAAATTCTTTTGTACAATAACCAAATTACAAATATTCTTGTTCAAAAGCACATACTAAACCCTGCCTTCAACATCTATAGAATATGGAAAGGAGATGAATGACAAATAGCGAGCATACTGCTGGGAAATAAGATGTTTCATTACATCAGCTCTTCTGAGCGTTCCTATGTGGTGTTTGTCATTGAACGTGGAACCTTCTGAATTACATGAGATAGGCAAGAGCCACTTAGAAAATAGAAGAAAATCGCATTATAATTATGGAATATACACCAAAAGTCAGGATTATTTTTGTTTTTCTTTTATCATCCTCTGTTTGTCACTAAACTGACATGTAGTTTGGTAGATGCAGTGGGTTTACTTCTGAGGAGCAGTTCTAATTAGGAACTGATCAAGACATTTCTGATTAAAGGCATGTTTGATCTTTGGTTTTATTCTGCATTTACAAAGGAGAAATGATTGTTACAACATCACTGCTGCACTTTGTAGTGTGTCTAAATCCCCAGCTATGCCTAAGTGAGAGATTTGGGATTTTCATCATTGCAGAGTATTTGAAAACTCCATTAAAATACTCTGGCCCTGCAGAGAATCATAGAATCCAGGAATGGGTTGGGTTGGAAGGGACCTTAAAGATCATGTTGTTCCACCCCTTGCCATGGGCAGGGACAGCTTCCACTAGACCAGGTTTCTCCAAGCCCTGTGGGACCTGGCCTTGAACACTTCCAGGGATGGGGCAGGCACAGCTGCTCTGGGCAACCTGTGCCAGGGCATCACCACCCTCACAGGAAAGAATTTATTCCCAATCTCCCATCTAACCCTGCCCTCTGTCAGTGTGAAGCCATTCCCCCTTGTCCTGTCACTCCAGGCCCTGTAAATAGTCTCTCTCCATCTTTCTTGTCAGCTCCTTTCAGGTACTGGAAGGTCACAATTACATCATGCCAATGTTTCTCTTCTCCAGGCTGAACAATCCCAATTCTCTCAGCCTTTCTTCACAGCAGAGCTGCTCCATCCCTCTGTCATCTTGGTGGCCTCCTCTGGGCTCTCTCCAACAGGTCAATGTCCTTCCTGTGTTGCGTATCTGAAAAGTATTGTCATGCTTATGTGAAAATAAAAGGGAAATATTCAGCACGTGAAGGGGACAGTTGGAATAAAATTTGAAGACTTGAAAGTATATTATAAGGAAGAAAGCGTAGTGCCAAGGTACTGCAGACTCCATGTGGATTTGTAATGGTGTGATCTGTGGTTGCACAAGAGCTCTCCTGTGGTAGTTGTTTAGTGGATGCAAAACAAAGTAGTTGCAGCAGATGCCCTTTGTCCATGTAAATACTGTGCTCTTAGTCTAATGCTAATTTCAGAAGTTAATTTTAGCTTATATTTAAGGTGACAGTCTAATGGGTTTTGAGGATTGTACTTATATACCAGCCCCGCAGCAATATCTGTTCATATGTGGGTGTAAATTATGTAACACTTGATCTGCTGCCTGGGAAAGAGCAGAGCCAGGGTTTTATCCTTCCCTGTAGGAAAAGTAGAGACAGACATGTCTGCTGAACTGCCTCACTTCCCCAGAGGCTTAGGCAGTGCCCAGAGGCTCACCAGGGCTGGGTTTATTTCCTACCTCATGTCCCATGTTACTTTGCAAACTGCTGTCTCGCTCTCTCCGTCTCAGACCTTCATCTGTATGAAAATCATGATGAAACATCACATTGTCCAGGATCAGTTTTAAGTCCCACATCCAGTTTCCATCCAGCAAAGGCAAGAACTGCTGTTGCTGCTGTCAGCTAAGGAGAGTGCATGAGCCAGCTGAAAGCTCATTCATTTCTGGTTTTGTTACTTGGAGCCCTCACGCCTGTGTGTCAGCCTGTCTCTGGGTTCTGCTCTGCCCTGCTTTGGCCTCAGAGTCCTGGGGGCAGTTTTTGGCACCACAATATAAAAAATACCTAAAGCAGTTAGAGAGTGTCCAAAGGAGGGGCAGGAAGATGATGAAAAGGGTCAGGAGAGGAAGCCATAGGAGGAGTGGCTGAGGGCACTTGGCTTGTTCAGCTGAAGAGGAGGCTGAGGTCAGACCTCACCAGGGTCTGCAGCTTCCTCAGGAGGGGCAATGGAGGGGCAGCTCCGATCTCTGCTCTGTGTGACCAGTGACAGGACCCCAGGGAATGGCTGGAGTTGTGTCAGGGAAGGGTTAGGTTGGGTATCAGGGAAAGGTTCTTCCCCCAGAGGGTGGTCGGGCACTGAACAGGCTCCCCAGGGCAGTGGTCACGGCCCCAAGGCTGACAGAGCTCAAGGAGTGTTTGGACCCAGGGACACAGTGAGATTGTTGGGGTGTCCTGTGCAGGGCCAGGAGTTGGACTCGATGATCCTTGCGGGTTCTTTCCAGCTCAGGTTATTCCCTGGTTCAGTCTCAGAGCGTGAGGTACGTGCAGAGATGGAGCCATCGCTCTGGTCCCCATGTCCCTGAGGTCCCACAGTTTCTGGCAGCTCCAGCACACACCTGCTCCCAAATGGGAGAGCTCCGAGCATGTACTGATTGACTGTGCAGCCCCCACACAGCAATTTTTAAAACATTTGAATAGCCTGTCTTCTTTGCTTCATCTTCACAATTGGTTTTAATCAGTATTATCAGCTGCTTAAAACACTTAATTCTCTAAAGCACTATAACATTCAGCCTCCAGCAGATACGTGGAGTGGAGGTGCAGGATTGGGGATGTTATCAGGAGTATTGTTTCAAACCAGCATAAAAGGAGAAAAAAAATCATCCCTCCCCTCCCACCCCACCACCACAATTTATTTGGTTTAAAAAAAAAAAAAAAAGGCACTCAAATAAACTAATCATATGACTGAGTTATTTTGATACGTGGAATGCTGTTTATTTCTGGCTTGTCAATACTTTAATTAATTTCAATCTGTTTCTAAAACAGAAGTGAAGTGCATAATTGACTTGAATCTGCTAGGAGTTGTCCTGCCATCTGCACGGTCTGAAGCGGAGCAGCACAGGCAGTGTAGCATTTAAAGGCACTAGAGGAAATTATGTGCTTCTGGATTAATGCTGACTTCTGATTAATATTTTTAGGTGGCAGTAGAAAAGAATATGGTAACAGCTGGAAAGCCATAGATCAAATAATATCTTCCCTATTGTCATGTTTCTATACTGAGACACACATTGTCAGGTTTACTCATAAAATAGCTTATCTTGATTTTTAAGTGTTTAAGACTCAGCCTCTGATTTTATGCCTGGGAACAATCAGTGGAGTAGAAAGGAGGAGAGGCAAACGACAGCTTATTTGTAGTTAAAGACCTCCATGAAATATCACGTCAGCTTGAGTTACAGAGGGAAATGCAATGGCTTGGTTGAAAACAAAGCGAACCAAGTCTTCCACATATTCCCTGTATGCTGAGGGCACTGTTAAATCAAGAAAGAAGCACTTCCCTAGGCTACCCCTGCTCTCAGCTTTTAATCTTCTTCAGTGAGAATTGTGCACATCCCTTGTTAGGAAGTGCTCTCTACAGTCCCTGGCTCCCTCCAGGAGATGCTCCAGGTTACCTGTGCAGGCAGAGTCACTGCCCTCCAGTTCGGAAAAGGGCCATACAGCCACCTTTTTATCAGCTGTGCTCCTGTGCCTCCAAAAGCAGAGCGTTATTTATCCAACCCTGACTCTCTTTCCCATCTCTCACTCACGCAGGAGTATCTGTGCAGTGCCCAAGGTGCTCCCAGCACTGAGCTGGTTATCAGTGCTTTTACCTGCAGCGGTGGTGGGGAGGTCAGGGTGTCATGTGTGATGGAAACCAGAGCAGTGTGCGTGGTCTGACCAACGCGACTGATCTGTGCCGTTTAATTGCTTCACAAAATATGCAAGAGCACTTAAGTACATTTAGGAAAGTTGGAGTGTTTACAGAAAAGTGGAAATGGAGCTTGAAAAAATAATTATCCCTTTTTTTCCCCTTCACATTAATGGCTATGCAGAAGAGCCTTTTAAATATGTCCATATGTGGGTTTTAACCATTCATTCCACATCAGTATTTCACCTTTTTCCTTAAGTGATTTCTATATTCCTACTAACCAACAATCATTTTGCCTGAATCTCATTTCCCCGTAATAGCAAACCCATCAATCTCTGCTTTATTAAACAGGGAAGCAAGTTTGGAAGCCAGAGCACTCAGATTTGATAAAAGATGTTATGCAAACCATTGATTTTAATTTAAAGCAATATCCACTTCTTCCATTATTAACAACTTTGAATTACTAAGACTGAATAATTAACAAGTATTTCTACTTGATGATAGATTATCCAAAAGGCAGATGTACTGCCACACAGCCCAGATGAACATCCCTCCTGCACCTCCAGTGATGCATGTGCCTATTTAATGTTCCCCAGGGGAGCAGTGCAACATGGCACGAGAGAAATACTCTCTCTGCTTCCAAAACTATTATCAGAACAAATGTTCCACTGGTAAGAGTGCCAGTGTGTTCTTGATCTGCTGGTCTCTGCTCAGAGCCCTGGGCTGTGGCCAGCCAAGGCAAGTGATGCCACCAGGATGCCACCACCCTCAGGGCTTAAAACATCTCCCTGTTCCTGCCTGAAGCCAAAGAAACCATCAATCCTCAAGCAGGGCAACATCTGGTGAGATGTGGCTCAGGGCTAGGCATTTGCAGAGATTGTTTTGATGAGTAAAAACTCAAAATCTGTGCACCAAAGGAGACCCCAGGGGGGTAATTCTCTTCACTGTCTGTTCATGTGCACAGTTCTTGGCAGCTGATGAGGCTGGAAGGGAGGGAGGTTTCTGTACAGGCTTTTTCCCTGGGGAGGATGTCCCCTTCCAGGGCACTGCATGCTGGAGTGAGAAGCCCCATCCACACCTGATGGCCAGCTCACCCCCAGCACGGCTCAGGGATGAGGGAGCTGTCTCTCCCCTCTACGCAGGCTGCAGATACAGATACAAGGTGCTGAAATAACACAGCGATGAGAATTGTTCAGGAACAGCAGACGGACGGGCAAAGGTAGATAAGACAAAATATAAATCTAACTCAGCCTGGCTCTGTATAAACTAAGCCCTCATCGTCCTCTTTGCTGCTGTGCCAGCATGTACGTGCTGCCACGCTCACCTGGGAGGAAGAGGAACATCTTTTGTGGGTGCTATTCAGCATGGTTTGACATTTTGTTTCACAAATGCAGCCAGGCAGCAGTGTCAGCCTATTGTGAAGGTTATTTGGGCAGGTCCAATTACAGCTCTCAGTGAAGGTGCCTTTGATCCCACCATCCCCATTGTTCCTGAGGCTTTTCATCCCATCCGGTACCCAGCTAGAAGGGCTGTGGCTGAGACCTGACTTTGAAATCCTTTCTTTTCCATTTCCCTTCAATTTTCACGGTGTCTTTTTCTGCTGATGAACATCATTAATGAAGGCTCTGGCATTCAGCTGTGCCAAAAATACTGATGCTTGGCCAGTGTCTGACCCTCCCCAGCTGTGCAGCAGCCCCTTGCAGAGGAGAGCACTCAGTGGGCTCGGGGTGGTCTGTGCATCCTGCTGTGCGTGGTGCCCACCAGCTGCTCATCCTTTTCCAAAGGACTTTGCTGCAGTGCAGGTTTATGTGTCAGCACCTCCCATCTTCCTCCCTCCCCAAACCTCCAATACAGGACTGAGGAACATGAGGTCTTTCAGATCAGATGTATGTGGAGATGGATGGGAGAGAGAGAGTGATTTCTAGCAAGGGGAAGGAGTGACATCCTATTCCGGGAGCAGCCGTGTGGCCAGTGGCCAGTTCTGTTGGGTGAAAACCTTGTAGAGAGGTGGGATACATCCAACTCTCCATTCTGTGTGACATTTATAATGTCTTAGTTTTAACAGAGGAGATTATCCGGAATTAAAAGGTGCCTGTGCTCTCACAGGTGAGAAAGCCTGACAGAGTTAAAAGTGCTTGGACAATGCTCTCAGGGACATGGTGGGACTCTTGGGGCTGTTCTGTGCAGAGACAGGAGCTGGACTTCCATGATTCTTGTGGGTCCTTTCCAACTCAGGATATTCTGTGATTCTCTTTCTTATTATACTCGTATAATTGCACATGGTTTGGAGCCTGCACATATCTGCATAGTGCTGGGTTTTTCTGTGAAACTGGTATGAATCCAGGGCCTCTCCTTTCCTCTTTTTTTTTTGCTCATAAACATCCTCACCTACCTGGATGAACCTTTACCCAGTGATGTACTGCCTTGTAAAGCACCAAAAAATAAGGAATTCCTACAATATTGTTCATATTCCATATGAAGAATCCAACATCAGCAGGCTGCAGTCTGCCCCACTGGGGCAACTGACAGTGGGAGGAAAAGTCATACTCTTGAGTGGCTTTTAGGGACAAAAATGGGGATTGTGATTAAGTGGGTGTTCTGCAATGCAGGTTCAGGGTAAAGTAATTCTCTAGAACCTTCTTAACATCAGGCAGGACTTCAGCAGTCTCTAATCATTTATAGCTTTGCCCAGATCAGGAGAATTCAGCGAGATAAAGTGTGAAAGCCTGGAGTGTTATTTAGTAAATAAAAAGTGACCCCAGAGGCAGTCAAAGTAAAACAGAATAACAGTTCAATTTTTCAATTACCTGAACAATCTCTCAGCATTAATCCTGGGTGTCGAATATCAGCTCTGTACGCTGAGAAGAAATTTCCCTGCTGAATTAGTGTCAAGTGCTGCTCTTAATGCCAGTTTATTTCTAGCCACACTTGATAAGACGAACAAACACCCGTTCTCACCTGGGTAATGTAATGGGGAAAGTTACACAAGCAGTTGAAGGTCTAGGATGCATTTCATTCTGGATACATAATTACAAATAGTTTTAAGGGAAGAGTGGCTCAAACTTTTGTAATAAAACCAGTTTTATGAGGAATTGGACGCCTTTTACTGCAGGCGGTGTATTTACCTTCCCGCTTTGCAGGCTCTGAAAAAAACTCCTCCAATAATTTCTTTGAAACGTTTAGCAAACAGTTTCTAGAAATGCAGACTTAAAATATGTGTTCTCATGTTATCCTTCCTTTCTTCATTAACTGAAAGAAAGTTTTTATCTCAGGGTAGGGGGAAATTGGGCATCCACTGGTAAAACATTTTATTTCCTTTCCCTAATTCTGGAAAAGTTACCAAGTGAAAAAGAGGAAAAAAAGGATGCTGGGCTGCCTCTTCTTTTGTGGCAGAGTGAAGGAAGGAGAGAACAAGGGAAAATATGTAGAAGGTTTTAAAATTTAAGATGTAAAATGCTCACTTGAGGAAAGTTTGAACCAAGTAATTCTTGTCCTATCAACTCAGGAACTGTAGCGACGGAAGAATGAGTGATGGGTTCAAACTGAAAGAGGGGAAATTTAGGTGAGATATACAGAAGAAATTCTCCCCTGTGAGGGTGGTGAGGCCTTGGCACGGGTTACCCGGAGAAGATGTGGCTGCCCCGTCCTTGGAAGTGTTCAAGGCCAGGTTGGATGGGGCTTGGAACAACCTGGGCTAGTGGAAGATGTCCCTGCCCATGTCAGGGGGTGGAATGAGATGGTCTTTAAGGTCCCTCCCAAGCCAAACTATTTTGTGATGCTATGATACTAAGACCTTGGGGACAAAAATGGAAAAACGACAGAAAAGAAAACCAAAATAGTTCTGCATGGAAAATAACGTTATTAACTGGGGTGAAAAGACAGTGAAAACATTCTTGTCTAGAGGCTCTGAATTGGACTGCCAAAAATCAGGCACAGCTCACTCCAGGTCTCATAAATGGGCTCCTCCACCGTGGTGGCTCCTCCAGCTCTGGGCAGCCATGGGCACTGCAGGCATCCTCCACCTGTAGCCTTTGTGCTGATGGATGGAAATGGATAGAAATGGACATGGATGGAAGTGCTTTTTGTTCGGGATCTTGGTGGGAAGGTCTCGCTGTGACAGGCGCGGGCGGCTGCTCTCACCCTCACCAGCACCGGTGCCCGCGGCTGGCACCGCCTGGGCCGTCCCCTCTCAGCGCTGCTGCAGCTTCTTTTCTTTTCTCTTTTATCTCTGTGTGCTCCCCAGTTCGAGTGAGGGCTTCGGCATAGCGGAGAAGATCGTGCTGCTCACCTTCATCTCCGCCGTCATTCTGATGGCCATCCTGGGGAACCTGCTGGTGATGGTGGCCGTGTGCCGGGACAGGCAGCTCAGGTGAGCCCACCCAGCCGGCCACCGCCTGCCCTGCCCCGGGGAGGAACGGGGAAAACCCCCACCTAGAACGCCCTGTGCCTGCAGCTGAGGGGCATAAACTACCACAGCAGAGGGTGTCTGGCCGTTCATTGCACCACGGCAGTGTCAGGCTCGCACTGGCCTCGCACTCGCACTTGTGCCCTGGTGGTGGGGTTACTTTATATCCATCCTCAATGTTTTTAACATTCTCAGTGTAGGAAACCAGATAAACCAGCGGAAAACAGAGCTAAGCAGCGATTCCTTGCAGAAGCAGGTTGGCCTCTACCCCTCTTTTTTCCATCTCAGATTTCCTAACAAGCCCATCAGAACACCACGCAGATCAAGGTCTGGTTGCAGTTGTGCTGCCCTGCCTCAGCTTGGCAAATGTTGCCCATGATTTTAGGGGGGGGGTCACAGACAAAACTCCTCTTTTCCTGTTTTGAGGTTGCTGCTAACCCTGGGAATTGTCAGACCAGCCTCAGGAGCAGAGTGAGGTATTTAACAGCCTCTGTTCGTGTTCTGCGTGGGATTTTTAATGGATTTAATTCTATTTTATTGTTGTGATTTAAAAAGTACTCTTCACGTTAAAATTACAGCTTCAGTCTAGATTATTCTCAGTGCTTTCTGGAAGGATTTTATCAATTTACAAGTTAAAATAAAATCCCCCTCTCCCACCCCAAACTCCAGTGCAAGCTGTGAGGCTGAGCCACATGCAGAGACCTGTGAGCATCTATTTGCCTCCTCTGTGTGAGCAGAAAGATGTGTGTATACAGAAAACACAGTGGATATTTAGCTGTAACACCCAGAAACAAGCTAGGGGTGACTGTGTAAAGGGAGGGGCACGTTAGAGGCGACCTTTTAGCGTGATGGAGCAAATTAGACCCAAACTCTGTCTGAAATCTCAGTGCAGAGGCTGCTGCACTGAAGTTATCCCACCCTAACTTTGTGATCTGTCTTACAGGAAAATCAAGACCAACTATTTCATTGTTTCCCTCGCCTTTGCGGACCTGCTGGTGTCAGTGCTGGTGATGCCCTTTGGAGCCATTGAGTTGGTTCAGGACAACTGGATCTATGGAGAGATGTTCTGCCTGGTCCGGACGTCCCTGGATGTCCTGCTCACCACGGCGTCAATCCTGCACCTGTGCTGTATCTCGCTGGACAGGTACGAACAGGAGAGCACAGGGAAGAGTTGTAGTGCTTTAGTTCTCTGCAGTGCCTTTGGTTATCTGGAGTGGCCAAAGGGCAAAGATGAACCTGCTGGGCACCACACAGCAACAAATCTCTCTCTCTCTCAGTGGCTGATTTTGGAGGGAGCTGTCTGAATCCTGGTGAGTGCAGAAAAACTCGGGAAGGAATGAGATATATGGCGAGATCAAGGCAGGGGCTCGGTTCCTCTCTTACTGTTCTCTGCGGTTTCTCAGGGTGAAGGGCAGAACTTCCCATACAGAATAGCAAGAGTTTTTCACAAGATAAATAGTTAGTAGAAAACATTCTGACCAGCTCCTCTAACAATATTTAGAGCTTTTGTTTGAGTTCTGTGTGGAGATTTCAATACTGTTAAAAATACTGTTACTTAGTATTACTAATATGGCTGAAATAACTGTAATCATTCTCATCATTGTGATGACTGATATTTAAAGAGCATCTTTCATCCAGAGAGTCTGTGTGGAGCCAGACTTCAAAAGGTAGTTGGTTAACCTTCCATTGATGGGCAGCACAGCTCTGTGGTGGGAGAGAGGGCACCAGCATGGGTAGTTTTGTGTCCAGAGAAAAGCTGACGTCAAACAGCTACGGCTTCTTCCCTTATCTGGACGTTTTGGTGGCTGGAACACAAATAGGAAGCTCGTTATCTCAAAAACGTTGACAAATTGCCACTTTGAGCCAATTACCAGGAAAGCAGATGTTGGGCACTGTGCTCTGGATGTGACCTTGCTCTATAAAATGTTGGACTTTGATTCTCCAGGCTCTTAATTAACTGTAGGGGGTTGTGTAGAGAAGGGGGCATGAAGGGAAGATGTTATTTCACCCCCTGATCTCCAACACCTGCAGGGGATGAGGAACCCTCATGTGGGGTGCACAGGAAGGAAGCTGTCCTGTTTCTCCTGCCCTCTTGCAGACTCCCACCACATCATGAACTCCTGCTCCTGCTGCCTGTACCCACTGGTCCCCATGATCGTGAGACAACCTTGTCTGGAGTGGCAAAGGGGTTGGGACAGCCTTGGCAATCAGAATGTGTGTCTCTGAGTTACTGCATTAGGGGTACAGACCCCAGACCCGGGCTTTTAGGGGTGCTGATAGAAACTCCAATTTCTTTCACAAATTTCAGTTGTTTGGGGGTTGTTTTTTTCCACAGTAAGAACCCAAAAAGTGCTAAGAGGACAGAACAGATGAGGAGGTAGATGTGTATGGCCTTGAGAAGAGCAGAGCAGGTAGATGAATGACTAGGTTTCTCTGAAGGGAAGGATGACTCAGCCCATCACTGACCTGTTCTCCATCCCCAGTGCTTCCCTGGTCCTGGCAGCTGGAGGAGCACTGGCAGCTCTGCTTCCTTCACAGGGTTTGATTTAATTTTTGCTGGCTGTTGCCCTCGTGTTCATTCAGACTTTAGAGCAATGTGCTGCTTCTAGTTGGTATTTTTTAGTGTGATTCATCAATTTCCTGCCTTCTATTTTATTTCAGGTCATACAACTGTGAGTTTTGGGGTGGTTTTTTTTTAAGAAAACTGGGTGTTCAATCTAATCCTGAGGATTCAGTTTGGAAGTCATTCCCTTTAACATTTTCATGAAGTGTTGCTAGAAGATACTTTTATCTGATATTATCTTGTATCTATTTCCATTGCTGCTTCTGGAAAGGAAAGAAACAAGCCAGCATTCCCCCTTTAATTCTCAAAGGCATTTGAGAAAATCTGGAGAAATCACCACAGGATAAACTGATTTTACTGCTCAGGGAGCAAAGTACGGCAGAGACTTAGAGCCACTTTCAGTTTCAGCTGAAAAAGGATTTTTCCAAGGTAGCAGGGGTATCTGAGCTCACTGAAACCAGAGTTTCCAGCCTCTGTGTTATGCTCTTTCATCATCTCTTTGATATTATAATAGAAAGATTTACCCTTGCATTATTTATTTATTGCATGTTTTATGCATACACGTCCATTCTTTGTGCCTGTACAATACAAATAATTGCACTGCACATAAGCAGACCAGGAAGCTCTGATAGTTTCCAATGCAGTTAACCTGTCAGGAAAGGCAATTTTCTTCTCCAGTATTTGCAGTACAATTTGCAGTACAATTACTTCTCGAAGTCTTGGATGGGAGGGGTAAGCAACAGAGAAACAAACAGGTCCTAAATGTCTGTGTTGGGCTCTCTGCTTCCTCCACCCCCCTGGCTGTATCCCAGCCTGGGAAGCTTCCCCCAAAGGCTGTGTCTCTCTGCTGGGCACTGTTTGCCTGGTGTGTTCCAAACATTTGCCCACAACAAACCAGCCCTGGCTGAGTGTGTTTGTACATCCGACGCTCATCTTACCGGAATTCAAACATCCCCCGTAATCACTGCTAAATAAGGGCTAAAGCAAAGCAGATGTATCCAAAGAGTGTTGGAGCACCAGAGTGACAGATGCTTGTTGCGCCGTTTACAAACATTAATTAACATTAATGTACTGTTCAGACATCAAATTAGCACAATCCCTTGAGAGAGATGATGTTTTAGAGACTCCCAAGCCCCGATGCTCTGCAGTGGCAGTCCGTGCGCAGAAGGAGCCCTCTCCCTGTGCCGGGGGGAGGGAGCATGGTCAGAGGAGCATGTCCAGGGGCACGGGGTGGTCACTCCCTTTGCCTTCTGTGCCTGCTCCTGCTGCTCCCGGGGCTCCCGCACATCACTCCGTGCTCATCTCTTCTGCAGATGTCACAGACGAGGCACCAGGGATTGGTTTCACAGAATCACAAAATATGCTGAGTTGGAAGGCACCCACAAGGATCATTGAGTCCAACCCTTAGCTCAGCATAGGACCATTCCCAAAGACCATTTGCTTCCCAAAGGATGCCCAGTCCATGGTGGGGCTTAAGGTTGGGAGCACAGTGTCTTTTTCCAGGACAGAGAGAAGCAGCTGTGCCAGCAGAACATCTGCTGGCTGTCCAGGGGGATGGGAAGGTTGTTAGTGGGAAGACTTATTAGGCTTTAAATAGCTGTCAGTAAGTAATGATTGGGCAGTCAGCAATCTGATTATATGACACAAATTCCAGCTAAAGTTCTGAGATTATAAATCCCTGTGCCTGTTTGGGTAAAAAGGCATCCGATCTTGTGCAGATCCCAGATGCTCAGGTGGAGAAAGAGAAAGGCAGCACGGGAAGGGGCTGAGCAAGGGCACATGGGGACTGTCCACGGGGCTGTGAGAGGTGACACGTACCTGCAGAGTTATCCCTGTTGGCCAGAATCTAACCCAGGGTTCGCAGAATTCAGGTCCGAGAGCATTAAGACAAAATACCAGAGCAGATGGCCATGGCACAGTCTGAGGGATGCACTGTCCTTTATTAATCTTTACAAACCCTCTAGAAATCTGGTAATTTATTTTGCCACTGTTGCTGCCAATAACCCTCCACACACACCAGCCACACAGGGACCATGGAGGACTCCTCTGTCTCCATTTGGCAACATACGTTTGTTTGTATTCCTGGCTAAATTTATCCAGTTCCAATTAGCTGTTCTCGTCAGCATTTTTCTCAGTGTAATTATCTCAACACCAGCAGGCTGTTGTTTTTCTAATAAGAATTTAATTTTGTTAGATATAATCATTTTAGGACATTTTCTTTTTCTGGACTGGCGGTGCATAACTTTGTTTTATTTGGCGCAGTGAGAGACCAAAGCTTATTTGCTCTGTGGGAAAAAGGAAAATAGAAAGAGCTGTTCTTTCCAAAAAAATGTTAAAATGTGCTTATACAGACGCCAGAACCTGGTTTCACTGCAATCTCAGCAACACCAGTAGTGCTGTTTTAATTTCACACAGGCACAAATAAATTGAGATCGTGGCTCCTTAGGTTCATCACTTGGTCAGGGTTCAGCTGGAGACTCTGTCCCAGTCTGGATGCCTGTGTGGGGCATGGCTGTTGCACCATAACTTTGGGAGAGAGCCAATAGCACCCACAGTTTTCCCATTCTCTTGTCTTCTTTTTTCTTGGTTATTTAAGGGGGGTAAACTAATATTCAGTATAAGCGTTCAGTAAATGTTCTTTGGCTCATTTTGGACCCAGTGATGATGAAGCATATGGTACGTATATAATTTTATATATACACATGACACAAAATGGTTTTAAATGTGGGCCACCCCCAGAACCAGTCTGTTTAGTAAAGGTGGGGGTGTATTTGTCTGTCTGGGATATCTGGAGGGCTCCTTGCAGGGTAGTGTCTACATGCCTGTAGCTCAAACAAAATTGCATTGCAAACCAGGGAGATACTTAAATTCTTCTCCCAGGGCAAGGAATTATCTAATGCAGCTCAGTAATTGTATTTCTGTAATGCCCAGAAGGCAAAGAAAGAGCAGTGTTGTGGTTGGAGCATCACTGATCCCGAGGCAGAGTCTGAACGCTCCAGGGCTGCTCTCTGGAGCAGCTTTTCCACTGCTATGGGACTGAGGAGGCGCTTGGATAAATAAATAACCATCCTTCCTAGGGAGCACAGCTGAATTACGTGCTGTCCCTCAGATCCAGCTCACCAGTGTGTTGGACTGCAGTGCTGTTTCTAGTTGTGGCCTGGAGGGAGACCCTAAAAGAAAGACAGAGACTGTTTACAAGGGCCTGGAGTGACAGGGCAAGGGAGAATGGCTTCAAACTGGCAGAGAGGTGGTTTGGTTTAGATATTGGGAAGAAATACTTCCCCTCAGGGTGGTGAGGCCCTGGCACAGGTTGCCCAGAAAAGCTGTGATTGCCCCATCCCTGGAAGTGTTCAAGGCCAGGTTGGAAGGTGCTTCCAGGAGCAACCTGGTCTAAGGGAAGGTGTCCCTGCCCATGGCAGGATGGTCTTTAAGGTCCCGTCCAAGGTTTCTGCCCTGTGATTCTGTGATTGTGTGATATCTGCAGTGGCCATGAGAGCCATAAGTAAGGCCATCAGAGCCATGGATTTCTTCTTTTAAGGTGTCTGTGAAATGTTAGCACTTGATTCATTCCTGTGGCAAATGTCTGATAGAGGAAAGGGACAGTATTATAACAACCTTTGCTTTATGGTGCTACTTGGAAGTTCTACAGCTCCAGGAAGGGATTCTTGTATTTCCCCTTCAGCAGAGAACGCCATTGCAGAGGCAAAGGAGAGGGTGTGTTTCACATCATCCGCTCTACTGTAGGTAACAGGGAAGTTAGCATTTTCAAGGAACTGCAGAAACATGGGTCTTGACTGATAATAGTAAGAATTAATATTTAATTGAACCTGGACATTGTATTAATCATGTGTATATATTGCATTTTATATTCATCCATCACACTGTCGTACCAATACATAATAGATATTCTTTATGAGCCCAGGAAAAACAGCTTTAGCTTGAAAGGGAGCAGAAATATAGAGTGTGTCTTTATTTCAGCCTTTGACTGAAACTATTGATAACCTTAAATTCATAATTACTTTTCTCCCAGTGAATAAATAGCTGTTTAAATGCTCAAGCCATCACATACATCAAATCACCAGCTACTGCAAAAACTGGTGTGACTTCAGAGACTTCTGTTGGCATATAGAAATGTCTGTTATCTGACTCCCGGGGCTGTTGAAGGGAAATCCTGCTGGGCTCTGGAGAAGTGGACGTTGTCCTTCTCTGCCTCCCTCCCCATCAGCAAAATTGTCACCCACGCTACGATCACGGCACCTTGTTACCCGTAACAGTGACACTTGCTGAATACAGGGAAGCTCTGGTAGCAGCTCTAGCAAAAGTGAAATGAAATAAAATCTTTTGACATGTAAGTGGAGGAAAATTGCTGCTGAATCACTGGGAGGGAAGGAATATGAGAGCTTAAGATGTCATTTTTACAGGCATAATTTTTACTCTAATGGCCTTTAATAGCATGAACAATTCAGTGTAAGGCTGTCAGCTGCAGAAGAGAGAGAGGTACAGAAATGTGATAACTCAAACTGCTTGGAAGAATTGTTTTCCTGCTGTAGTTAATTAGCAATGTATTGTGGTTTTCCTTTTCTCTTCACTTATCTAACCTGTGAGAGGGTAATGGTGTCTTGGCTGTTCTTATCCTTTTATTGGCTTTCTTCTTTTGCCCTTTCTGCAAATAAATGGAGTCTCTTGTGACTTGCAGTAACTTGCCTTTGATGCCTTTGATGTCCAGTGCTGGGCAACACTTTCCAGTAGGTGCCTTTCAGATAATAAACAATTCAATATGCCAGATATGATTCCCTTGTGTTGAGAGTCCGAGGAGCAGCTGCACATAGTGCCAAGGGAAGCACCATCTGTCCTAATAAACATTGCTGAAAATACCTGTTTGAATTCAAAGGTCAGTTTATTTCCTGGGAAAAGGAAATCAGGGGTGCAGGGGGAAATCCAAACGCAATAAGCTGTAGTGACAGAGGGCAAGGTCACACAAACACCTGGTGGCTGTTATAGGGACGGTCCTTATCCCAGGAACAAGGGAAAGGTTTATTCTATCCTCTGAAATCATTTGCATATTGTAATCTGACCGTAATGGTCCTCACTGTCTGATAGACTGAGAAAAATGTAGGTTGGAAAGGACCCTTGGAGGTCTCTGATCCAGCCCCTCTTCTCAGTACGGGGCCAAACTCAAGTGCATCTTCCTTCAGTGAGGTCACTCAGGGCTGTCCCCAGTTTTATTTGGAAACCTTCGAGCTCATGAGCCAGTGAAATCAAACTCCAAAACTAAATCCTGTAAATTATGCAGCCTCTCCTTGTCCCTCATGGGAGGGATGTGAGGGCTGAGCCTCACTGGCTGCCGTAGCCAAGTTCCACGAGAGGAACATTTCACCCCCTGATCTAAAAGAACAGTTCCTGTCAAACACACCGTTTCTTTGGAGGTGAAATTTTTCAGAGCAACAGGCTGATTTTTATGCACACGAGAAACCAGAAGAGAATGTAGGAATTACCAAATTGCAATACTTGAATGCTTGTTTCAACATTTTTCCCCTGTGACACCTTGAATCTTGTTTCAAAGAGACTTCTAAAAAATGTTTTCTTTTGACACTTTGATATTATTTCAACCCTCTGTGTGGAATATATCACCTGATTTTATCAAAATAAAGCAAGTCAGTTGACTCCACATGACTTTAAAAAAAAAAGTCTCAGAAAAAAAAGGAAATTCTTGTATTTGTGTGCCTGTTTAGAACAAAACTCTTGGTTCCCACTCAGATCTTGATGAAATAAATTGCACATCCCAAAGGACACCTCTAATAAACACACATAAACTGTGTGTATGTGTGCATTCACATGTGTCTTATTTGAATGTAGTGCTAGCACTTAGAAAAATCTCACAGGCGTTTCCTGAGGTTCATAGTCCGGCTTTAGTGTGTGGTTGTTAATTTAATTTCTCTAATTCATGATTCTACTGGCCTCACAGAACTGACTTTTATGGCCATTCAGCAGTGAGCCTCTCTCTATATACACATTTATACCTTATGTTGAGGCTTGACTCAAAAAAAATCTCTGACAGATCATTCATTCCCTTTAGAAACAGTTATTGGAACTGTGGCTACTTCTTCAATGCAGGGCTCTTATTCTTTGAGGCACCATATTGCATTGTTTTTCTGCTTCCCAAATGTGGAAAGTATATGTTCCAGTAGGTGACTTTCAGATAATAAACAATTAAATATGCCAGATATAGCTCCCTTGTATTGAGATGATGATCGCCTCTGGGATGATCATTATTCATCTGCTAAGAAGATGTGTTCCTCAGGCATAGAGCTGAGTGATATATTTAGCTATTTAGAAAGTCTGAGAATTTGTGGGCACTTCTTGTGTCTCTGGACCCCAGTCCTGTGGCAGGTCTGGGGATATAAAAAATCTAAGGATCAAAAAATATTTCCTTGGGAACCTGAGACAGACTGTCAGGTCCGGACCGCCAGAAGTCTGCAATAGGATGATATTTGCTGATCTGCTCTGCTTATAAATATATAATATTTTCAGAGCAAAGAGATTTCCAGTTTTAGGTTCGCTGCACCCTCCTGATGCAGAAATCCACCTGCAGGTGGGCGGCACAGGGACCAAACAAACAGAAGAGTTGGTTTCTTACCTCTTTCAGAAAACATTTTTAGTTCATAGCTGGTTGTTGTTTTAGGAGCAGGGACCTGTTGTACTTTGAAAATGAATGGGTCTGGAGGAGGAAGGAGAGTGCAAGGCACATCCCCCTGCTGATGCAAAGACTAGAAGCCCCCTGGAGATATTTGCCCTGTCCTTGTGGCAGAAGGTTAAAGCCCAACCAGACAAGAAGTGGATTTCTGGGAGGTAGAAAGGGAGCTTGGTTATGGAAAACCACACTTCATTTTACCGACATTTTCACAGCTTTGAAAGACTTTGCAGTAACAGCTTTTAAAGCCTTGTCAAAATAAATGTCCACCGCAGTTAGGAAAGCCCCAACACTGGCTCAGTTAAAGCTGAATGGAAGGAAGGGAAATCCCTCCACGGAAGTACAGAGGGTGCAGACTCAGTGACTCAGTGCAGAGGGCAAGAGGGGCTGAGTATGGACTCACTCCCTTGCCCTGTGACCTCAGACAAACCACAGCATTAACCTGTGCCTCATTTTCCCTGGCTGGAAAACAGAAAACACTGTTTTTCTCCTTGCGAGTCACTCTGAAACCTTATTTACTCATGCTGTGGAAATTTCCGGAATTCCTTGTTTAAGAGGGAATCGACGGAAATGGGCTGTAGAGTCCTTTTTTCTTCTGTTTTGAAAGGCAGGAGAAAGAAGCTGGAGAAAAAAGCCTTGCAATTTTATTTTCAGAAGACTTGGAAGGCTCTTTGGATGACAGTGGCTCTCTCCCTCTTCTCCTTGCAGGTACTACGCTATCTGCTGCCAGCCTCTGGTGTACAGGAACAAGATGACCCCACTGCGCATCGCTGTGATGCTCGGAGGGTGCTGGGTAATCCCAACATTTATTTCTTTCCTCCCTATCATGCAAGGCTGGAATAGCATTGGCATCATTGACCTGGTGAGTAGCTAAGGCGAATACACCGTTCAGATATCTTTGGTGCTGCTTGTTGTCAACACAGTGGGGCTGCTGGATTTTTGGAGGATATCTTTAAGGGGGTTTGAAATGACTCTGTGTGAAAGGACTGACACGGGGACAGTGGTGACTCTGGGAGAGGATTTCACCCACCTCTACTAATCAGTTCAGTGAGTAGTCCCTTGAAAATGTGCCAAGCCACAGCTGGGCCCTGACAAACACCTCAGGAGTTCTGGTTCCCCCTGGCCTTTGCAGCTCTCAGGAAGTTCTGGCCACTGCCATCACAGCCCAAGGGTCCCTCCTTGCTGCTGTGCAAGGGATGTTTGGAGAGCCAGGAATCCCAGACTGCCCCAGAAGGGATAGTGCTTTGGGCCAGTCCCACCAATATTCCCTGTCTTGGTGTGAGCCTCAGCAGGGGAAGAAGATGAAGTGAGAAGAAGACCTGTGTAACTAATTCCAGCAGGAGTCAATTTTCCCCACTGCAGTCTGGCTTCACTTGCAGGTTCCTATCTACAGAGAAAGGATTTGAGTTGTGAATCTGCTCTTCTTCCAATGTAGAGGTGTAGGAATTAAAAATGGCAAACTGTGAAAGCACCTTATTTAGAAGAGCTTGTTTAAAGAGATGTGGCACCTTCTCTGCCAAGTCGAGGACCTCTGAATACTTTTTGGCACACGGAGAATAACAGGTGCAAGCTGCTGAGCCTCTACACAAGGTGACAAAGCCAAAATTGCTTCCCACCAAGCACCTTTAGGATGGGCAGCTGGTAGAAAAGGGAGGTGCATTTTGCTTATTTTACAAGCCATAGTAGGTATCTGATTTCATTCACTGATGTCTTGCCCCACCTTTCCAGAAAAGGCACCCAGCTGTCTTTACCAGCTTTTCTGAACACCAGTGCAAGCCCTGTCCTTCCTTTTAAATTGCTGGTGTTCACAGGTACCAGTAGCTGCACGTTGAGAGGGAGTGCAGGGTTCCAACAGCAGCTGGTGTTTACTTCAGGTAAACTTCCTTACATGCCCAATTAAATAATTTTGATATTATAGTTTAAAAGAGGAGAAAGGATTTATTCTCTTGATAGAATAAACAAGAGCATGTAGTGACAGGACAAGGGGAATGGCTTCAAATTGGCAGAGAGTAGGCTTAGATTAGATGTTAGGAAGAAATTCTTTACTGAGAGGGTGGTACAGAACTGGGACAGGTTGCCCAGAGAAGCTGTGGCTGCCCCATCCCTGGAAGTGTTCAAGGCCAGGTTGGATGGGGCTTGGAACAACCTGGGCTGGTGGAAGGTGTCCCCAGGTCAGGGGGGTTGGAACTGGATGATCTATAAGGTCCCTTCCAACCCAAACCATTCTCTGATTCCGTGATTCCACGATTCTGACTTCTCTCCTTCTTCCTTCTCCTTGTCCTTCCTCCCGCCGCCCCAGATTCAGCAAAGGCAGTTCAACAAGGCTTCCAACTCCACCTACTGCATATTCATGGTCAACAAGCCATACGCCATTACCTGCTCCGTGGTGGCCTTCTACATCCCCTTCCTCCTGATGGTGCTGGCCTACTACCGCATCTACGTCACGGCGCGGGAGCACGCCCGGCAGATCCAGGTGCTGCAGCGCGCGGGGGCCCCCACGGACGGCCGGCAGCACCCCCCGGACCAGCACAGCACCCACCGCATGAAAACTGAGACCAAAGCTGCCAAGACCCTGTGCATCATCATGGGGTGCTTCTGCCTGTGCTGGGCCCCCTTCTTCGTCACAAACATAGTGGACCCTTTCATAAACTACACGGTGCCGGGGAAGCTGTGGACGGCTTTCCTGTGGCTGGGCTATATCAATTCAGGGTTGAACCCTTTCCTCTACGCCTTCCTGAACAAGTCTTTCAGACGTGCCTTCCTCATCATCCTGTGCTGCGGGGATGAGCGATACCGAAGGCCTTCCATCCTGGGGCAGACGGTGCCCTGTTCCACCACCACGATCAATGGATCGACGCACGTGCTAAGGTGGGTGTTTCCTGGATGCTGCAAGATGCCTGGAGTCACTAGAAAGAGGATTTTTCCGGAGTTTTTGTACGGAAGTGGTTTCGCTTTGAAATGTCTTGATCGATTAAATGTTTAGAAAGGGAGGGGGCAAGAGAAATCGTGAGGGTGCTCAGACAGTCTGGGTTTGTAGATAACAGGTACGTGCTGGCATGTGCACTTTCTCCAGGGGTGTGCTCAGGAAAGAGTTGGGAGAAGGCAGGAGTTGTGTGTGCATTTTGGCATAGTTGTTTGGTCTGAGGGGAACAACTTGACTCTATGGGGAGCACCCTGGGGAGGCTGCCTGCTCCATCTTCTCTGGGAAAGGGATCACAACCCCTCCTAGAGCCCCTTCTCAGGTTCTGCCTTTTTAGGTCCTCCAGCCACTGCTGCATCCTCCGACCTGATAAAAGGCAAAGGATGAACTTCTGCAAGCACCCTCTGACTGTGAGCCATTCCTTCCATGGCTTTCTGCGAGGAAGGGCGTTACCACTTTGTCTCAGCAGCTCTTAAAATGCCTTTTACTGTAGCTCAGCCCCACCCAGCCCACCCAGCCCTGCAGGAGCCCAGGGTGCCTGGCATGGGCCGTGGTACACAGTCCTGAGGGTTGGCAGGATGGGTTTCCAGTGAATTTGAATCCGACACCTCACACCCCCCTCCCTTTTCTGACTACCTTGGTGTGTTCACTGCAGGAGCAGAGTGTGTGGGCTGTGCACTGGGTAGGTACAGAGGGGCTTGGAGGACTCTGTGGGATGGGACACTGCTGCCTTCCCACCGAGCACAGAGGTGGGAGGCAGAGCACAGGAGGAAGGGAGGGAAGTACAGTTAACTTCTGTAATATCAGAACAAACTGCAGTCTCTGAATAGAACCAGAGGGGTTTCTATGCAGCTGTCTAGAGGAGATTTTGTTCTTTTGGTAGATGGGTATGTGAGTCTTCACATGTGGATAAGGACTTGGTAACTCTTAGAGTTCAGAGCTGAACCCTCCCGGAGACTAAATCAGACACAGAGCACTCCCCAGCTGGGTCTGATCTGCTGGTTTGCCTAAGCTCCCTTCTGCAGTGATTTCTGAAGTTTTACAAAGAGCCCTGAGCCATATAATGGATGGGAGATGTAGCAGGGCTTGTCACAACCTTGAGACAGACCTCTCAAGCTTTCTAAGTCATGAAGGACATTACAATGTATTTATCTCTTGCTGATTAAAAACTGTTCGGTGACCATGATCCCATGGTCCCAGAGGTCTCTGTCAGTGATGGATGTGTGGCACCGTGCCACGCTCAGCTTGTATTTCTGTTAGATGCTCCTCTGCTGCAGTAAGGAGTGAAAGAGCAGCCTTGTTGGGGACAGCTCTCCATCCCACAGCGAGTGAGCCACTCCCCCTGACTGGGGAGCTGCAGGTGTGAAGGCTGAAAACACATCCCTGCAGGGGCAGAGAGCTCTTGCTCCCATCCCTGGTTCACCAGGGTAGCTCTGTGCTCTCAGGGCTGCACCCAGTGGATGCAGGGACCAGCACAGTGGCTTAGGCACATAGAGGGTGGTGTCTCTTTTGGATGGCAGACACAGCAAGAGGATGATTTTTGTTAAGTAGACAAGGCAGACAGAGGGCAGGCAGCCTCTCTCATGTGAGGGATGGAGATGTAGAAGGCAGTGATCACGTCAGCCCAGAAGCTGAATTGCTTTGGTCTGTGCAGGCGTTTGACGTCTGAGTGTTGCAGATGGCAATGCTGGTGACTCCTCACGTCTCCAAGTTGTCTCACTGCTTTTGCACTGTTACGTCTCTGTGAGAACTTCATTGTGCTACCTTTGTCCTGGGGACAGGAAAGCTCGGGCCAGCAGAGAGTTGGGCTCCAGAGCGAGTGATCAAGGAGGCTCCGAACACCTCCAGGAGGGCTGGTCTGCTGCTGGTTTCCTTCATTCTCTGCTGAGTGTTCCTAAGCTGACAAAATCCTCATTTTGAGACTTTTTAAACACATTGATGACCCTGTGGCGGCCAAAGCAAATGTGAGGAGTCACCTCTCCTCCAAACTGCAGGGTGCCAGTGGTCTCAGCCATCCTGGCCGGCTGGGGAGGCTCTGGTGCGCTGCAGGAAATAGTGGATCCCACTATGGAGCTGAGAGCATGCTGTCCTCTTTTCCAGCTTCTCCCTCCCACTTGTACCCCACTACTCCCACACAGAAGTTACCCATGGAAGTGTAGACAATCCTGCCAATCCAGGTGTGACACCCACTGCAAAAGACCCAGTAAGAACGAAACCCACTTTGGGCATTGTCCACTTGCAGCTTTTACAAGGATAAGAGGGTGTCACCTCTCTTCGACATACTCATGCTTGGCTTAGATTATGTCCTGCCTTTTCATATCACTCCAGACCTGCAGAAGGCACTCAGTTCCCACTGCTGCATTCCCTCCTCCCTCCCTGTGCTGGAGGGAGGCTGCTCTGCACATCAGCACTCAGAGAGCAATTATGTTCTGTTTTCCTCAGCTTTGTAAGTGATGAGAAGAGTGTGGCTTCTTTTCCCAGGGCAGATTCTGCAGTGATGATGGTGGAGGTGTGGGGTTAAAGCCAAACCAACTAATTGTAGTCTGTGGATAGTTAATCTCACTTGAGGATTTTTTATTTCTTCAGTGCTTCTCTCTTAAGTGCCAAAAAGGTTGGGTCCAGCACGAATGGTGGAGAAATTTAGTTAGGCAGGTTATCTCAAGGCATAACATACATTTCTTTGCTAGCTTTGAAATACAAGGGGTTTGTGTCCAGCAGCTGAAATATTGAAACATTCCTGTATGGGCTGGCTTCCTACCAACCCCACTGAGGAGCTGCACTGGGGACCTCACTCACACACTTCTTTTCCAACCTCAAGTTGTTTCTTCCTGACCAAGAGCTTCTGCAGCTGGGAAGTTGTGCAAGTGGGATTTTACAACTGCTTTTTGTACCCTGGCAGAGGGTGCAGTGCCAAGAAGGACAGACCTTGTGGGCAGAGTCCCTGTCCCGAAACCCACAGAGATTTGCCATTTATTTTAAGCTGACATGAGCCATTTATCCTGAGAGGGAGTCAGGAGTGGTTGACTGTAAGTCTGGGATTTCTGACTCCTCTCCACTTCCAATCTTGAGAGGATTTGAACTTTCCTTCAGCTCTGCACCATTCTGTCCTTGCTCACACCCATCTCACTGGTGCATTTGCAGGAATGTGTTTGTCACTGTTAAAGTTGAGGCTCTTGCTCTCAGATGCGTCTGACCTGGGAGTGTCTTCCAGGCAGGAAAGGCCTTTCTTCTTTTTTAATTCTGATAAGTTCAGTGTCAAAATTTTCTGACATTCCCATTTTGGGATTTTTCACATTTGCATTACACATGGGGGGGGGGGAAAAGGAGGAGCAGAGGTCAATAAAACACAGCAGTGAGAAGAGGCAGATGCCCTCACCACACACAGGTTGAGACTACTAGGGAGGCAGTTCTCATTCCTTCTTTTGTTTTAATTTATTTTTAAATAGTCTGTGATGATTGTGGTGTTCTGGGTGACTCAGGCAGGGAGAGACTTTTTACAGCACAGCTGGGGCCAGTCACAACCCCAGTGGTGATGGGGCCGGGGAGCAGAGACTGCACAGTGGCTTGACCATGATATGAGGGTAATTACAGCTTTTTCGATGCTGTGGCAACCACCCCACTTTATCCCTAAATTATGAACCAGAAGATGGGGAAAGGATTTCCTGTCAGTCACCTGTGTTGTTCTTGAACTCTCCATCAGCTGGTGTGAGACACCGACTCCTTGAACAGGACAGGACATGGTGCAAAATGTGTTTTGAGGATGTCAAGAACAGCCAGGAGGGAGATCTTGGTTAGAGCAGTATCTGTGTGTACAGTGGGAAAGTGTATAGAAACTAAATATTCAGCTTCAACAGAAGATTTTGATTTGCCTGTTTTCCAGTCTTGCTTTCTGCAAGTATAGGAATTGCCAGAACCCCTATTTTTATCCCTGGGTATTCATCTATTTCAATTCTGATCTTAACCATCAGAATACAGGCAGGACACGTGCAAATCTTGAATTGAAATCTGCAGGGGTGGGTACAATCTGAAATTCATGCCCAATTCATTTTTCAATGGCTGAGATTGCAACTCACATGTCACAGACAAGAGTTTGTTTCCCTGGCTGCAGCACAAATTGTGTAATTCATTTTAAATATTTGCAATTCATGGTTATAATAACCTATGGTTTGGAATATCGTTCACTGAAAAGACTTGGGAATCGTTCTGGAAAAAGGGTGAATAGGAGAATTTACAATGAGCACTCAACTAATGTATGGCAAAAATTAGTACAATAACGAACTGCAATAGATGCAGTTTCTGGATGGCTGTACCATGTGTTCAGGGGTTCTGTGCACCACGAGACTGAAAGAAAAATGCCAGAATCATCTGAAAAATGCTGTCTTGCCCTTTAAACAGATTGTTTGCATATCGTTTGTCATGCGTAGATATTTATTCAACACAAACCAACAAACTCGTGCCTTCATGAATCACTGAACCCTGTGGATGGGATCCCAGGTCAGCATCGCTTGAATTCTTGGATAAAACAAGGTTTGAAATTTTGCCACAGCAAAGAAAGTGACTTTGGGTGAAACAGATTTAAGCAATGACCAGAGTAGACAAACTCTGGAACATTTGGGTCAAGGAGGTCACTTTGGTGTGTTCCCTATTTCTTCTCAGAACTGCACTGCTCAGCACAGGGCACTGTGTCAGTCTCTTCAGGGAGAGCTCTAGTGAGAGGTTTATTTACCACTCATTTTCCATCACAGAGAGGTCTTCTCAAAATACCTATTTTATTTCTCCAAAGTAAAACACATCCTGATTTTTCTCTTTAAAAAGCCCAAACTAACAAAGCTGGGACAAAAAGAAACATGCACCTTGGGGCTGGAAGTTCGTTGTCTTCATAAATACAAAATCAGATAAATAACCCCCTCGGCCCACACTCATGTCAACACTCTGGAGGGGCAAAAACCCTGGGAGAAGTGTGCAGTAAATCCTGGTGTGCAGCTGTGCAGGGTTATTGGTCCCTATAGGGAACATGAGTAATTGTGCCAGTAAATCTCCTGAACTTCAGCGAGCTCTGGTGTTTCCCTGCTCCATTGGAACAGGCACCTCAGCAACTCGGGCCTCTGGTTTTTAGAAATGTAGCAACTCCACAGATCTGTTGGAATAAAAATAAATCCATGCTGGTTGTAGGGAAGAGAAGGTCAGAGCTGCTGTGGAGCAAAAGGATAATTGGTTATAGAATCATAGAATGGTTTGCAATAGGGATTTGCTCCTCCAGTCCAGCCCACCCCAGCCCAGCCCAGCCTCCAGCCCAGCCTCTCCTCTACTCTCCTGCCTCTCTTCCATCTCTCCTGAGGCAGAGCCATCCCATGGTGTTTGACAAGCCCAGAGCTCTCCCAGCACAGATGTTCGGTGAAGGTGCATGCCAGTTATTTGCATTTGTCATTCAGTCTGCCAGGCTGCCTGGAGACTCCTCCAAATTAGTTGAAAGGGAAAAATCCAATATTTATTGGTTCTTCCAGAGTTTCTGAAAGGTTTTTTTGTTTTGTTTTGCTCCTAAGGAGAAATAGGGAAGCAGCAGGTGGGAACCTGGGTGCACAAAACTCACAAACATGCCCAGCAAGGGAACAAAACCCATCAATAACAAACATGTTATCTGAGCTTGGTTTGACCAAACTTGAAATTGGAAGTGGATCTTCACTGTGACTCAGTTTTTAAACACAAAGGATGCACATCTTCGATTTAATTTGTTTCTTTAGCTGTAACTGCAAATAAATGTGCTTCCAATGGGTTTCCCCCCTTTACACAAACTGTAGATGTTGGATGATTTTTTTTTTCCTTCTTATCACTAAGGTAGCATTTAGAAGAGAATTCCATTGACAGGATGCCACTGCCCTAAGCCATAAAGATATTTAGTTCAAAACCAGTCCATTAGGATTAAACTTTCTGACTGGCAGGAACTGCCTGGGAATTTTAATGATCCTGCAAGATGGATCAGAGCTTTGATAGATGATATATGTAATGTCTTCTTTACTACAAGGTCGTTGGCCCCAAGACAGGTCATTTGGGCTTGCTCTGCTCCTCCCTTCATTTCCTCAGCACTTGGTGGTTCACACTGGATTTGCACAGGTCATTTTTGGAGGCATTTTGAACTTGCTCTGCTTGTGGGACTTGGAGCAGGTCCAGGCTGCTGAGGTCTAGGGTCTGTGATGTCCTTTCTCCAGCAGTTGCCTTATTAATGGGACTGATAGGCCCAAGAACTTGCCCCCCTTTGTGAAGGTGCTGATAAAGCACATGCCCACTAAGTTCTTTTTGGGAAGCTTCTGAGCAAAACCCTGAGAAACACAGCAAATTATGTGCATTTAAAAATGGGAACTTCAGTGTTATTTCACTCATTTTGCCACAGCCCCAGGGCTGAGCCCTCTGGGCAGTGCAACCAGAGGTTGCTCAAGATGTATTTTCGGTTCAGGTATCAGTTCCTTGTGCCAGGAGAAGCACCTCAGGACCACAGGCCCGGCACAGCTGGCTGGTTTCACCTGGCAAATGCAGGCTGGGAGGGGATCTGATTGCTGTCTGTAAATGCTAATATTGTTAACCTCTTAACCTAAGAGATAATTTGGTTTTCACTTAAATTTCATTAGCTGCAAACCTGAAAAGGGATTCTGTAAAATACAGGAGATAATTAGACCCAGCAGTAACTAAAAAAATGGTTTTGTCCTTTCTCGAAGGGGCTTTCTTGTAATTTTTTTGTGAAGCTTTGCCAATATTTACAATCAAACTTATGTTCCAACTTCCCTGGCATGATTTTACAACTTGGCATCAGCCTTCACCACAGTCGCAGTCTTCGAATGTTCACAAACACTGTGACTGGAAGTTGAGAGGCACTGTGAGCAGGGCACAGAGAGCTATAAATATCAGTAGGTACATGATAGCTCAGACAGGAGATATGGGCAGAGCCAGGGAGTGCAGGGGGACATTATACAACCTGCTGTGCAGGATCCACGAGCAGAGGAGCCCTCGGGTCCAGCAATGGAGATGTTCCACAACAGCCCGAGTGATCACCGTGAAATAGAGTTGCACGTGTGGCAGAGGGCTTGGCTGTGTCTTGTTCTGTGCAGCATCAACCAACCTACAAACTAAAAGATTGAACAGCTGTCTCCTTCCTTTCCCCTCTCCCTCATCCAAAGAAAGCTGTGTTTCTGTGTCTCCTGACTTCTGCAAAGCATGTGACTGCACAGGGCACCCTGCTGGCAGCTGGTGGCAGAGGAAACTCCTCCAGGTAGCTGATGTGGTGCCCACAGAGGCTGAATCCACCCTGGTCGAAGGCGTTTGCAATGGTCAGGACATCCTTCCAGCCTGGCAGTGCACATGGGGTTGTGCAGAGAGCCAAGCAGCCACAGCTGGGTGGGCGGGAAGCTGCAGGAAGGGTCCTTTCCCTTCCCGTCCCTGATTTCCTCTCTCCATCTTCCATGTCCAGTCGTTCCTTGAACACCTCCAGGGATGGGGACTCCACCACCTCCCTGGGCAGCCCCTTCCAATGCCTGAAAACCCTTTCCATGAAGAAATTCCTCCTGATGTCCAACCTTAACCTTCCCTGGCACAGCTTGAGGCCGTTTCCTCTTGTCCTGTCCCTTGTTCCCTGGGAGCAGAGCCCAATGCTCCTGTCAGGGAGTTGGAGAGAGTGAGAAGGTCCCCCCTGATCCTCCTTTTCTCCAGGCTGAGCCCCCCCCGCTCCCTCCGTTGCTCCTCTTAGGACTTATAAAGAAGGGAGGCTCCAGCACAGTCTGGAAAATAACGAGCAGGATTTACACTAAGAATTGAAGGCAGAGAAGCTGTGAGGGGGTGGGAGCTGATGGCAAGACATGGCAGTGGGGAGCTGCTGCCAAGCTGTTCTCGCTGCCTGAGATGCAGCCCCTGCTCTGCCCCTGTTGTGGCTCTGGGAAGGCAGAGCCTGTCTGTGCTCACAGAACCAGCCACGACCATTCCCACACGCTGCACCTCCAGCTTGTGTGTGGGAGGACTGTTTTTTTTGTTTTTTTTTTTTTGTGGGTGTTTGCTGAAGGTATTGCTGAAGCCTTTCTTTGTGTTCGTAAATGCAATAGGCTCGTCGTTGAGGTTGGGTTATCCCCAGGGTAGAAGTCGAGACACTAATTATTTGTCTCTCATCTGTCATCTGTGAGGTTTGGCGTAAGGTTCTTCCTCCTGCCTCTTCACTGCTTTTTCTTTCCTAGGGATCTGTGCTATATTTAGGAGCTGAACAGTTTAAAGATTTATTTTCTTTCAACTGACACTTCAAAATTCTTCTGAAAAAAAGGTTGAAGAGTAGAGGAAGGCCACAGGGGTAACCTTGGCTCCCCTGCCCTGCTCAGCATCCCTTCAGCTCCCTGGGATGGTGAGGCACTGCCAGCACCTTGCTGGGCTGTGTTGTCCGTGCTGCACCCTGTGTCACAGGAGCCTGGCACCTTTCTTCACCCAAAACCTGCCTGCCAATAACCAGGACACTGCTGAAGCCTTGCACACAGCTCAAAAACTGCCTCACCAGAGGAAACCGAGAACTTCTGATAAGAGAAAAGCTTCTTGTAATTGTACTGAGTGAAATCAAGATATTTATCTTATCTCCTACAAAGGAAAGAGGGGATTAGGGTTTTAAAATGCCACAGTTTCCTTCAATTTTAGTAAGATAATCTCTTTCAATATGTCTGTTTATTGGAAAAAGAGATTAGAGTTAAGCTAAACCCCTTTTTGTTATTTGGCCTAATACAAGATTCAAGATCAAAACTTCTCTTCTGCATCACTTTTTTACTACTAGGGAAGCCAAGGCACTGAAGGGCACCTTGAGCTCGGATGCAACTGAAATATCAACTCATTTTTGTCTGTTTCTTTACTGCACAATTTGTGCTTTGGTAACAAAAGCACTTGATGCGGTCTGGTGGGGCAGGATCCCAGTCAAGGCTTTTTTTCTGGTCTGAGATTTACTTTTGCTCTTGGTTGCCCTGGTTTATCTCTCCCTGTGGAATGCCTGACCCCTAGTTTTGTACTTTCCTGTCTGTGGTATAATTTTGGAGGTTTCCATGAAAGCCCTTTCCGCAGGAAGCAGTGGGGATTCTGTGCTCCATGGGCTGTCCAGGGAAGTTGGGCTCAGTCCAACCGCCCCAGGAGCTGCCTGCCCATGCCACCCTGTGTCCTGCTCAGTCTTTGTATTACTGCTTACAAGAAATGAAAGCAATTTGGTTTACAGAAGTTAGAGGTGATCCAGCTCCTGGCAGCCCCTCCCATGCTGTCAGAGGATAATGTTGGAAGGAAGGATTCTGTTAGGAAAAGCAGAAGAGAAGAAACCACAAGGATGGGATGATTAGACCTGCTGCAGGCCAACATTCCTCCTCTGTGCAATTATTGTTGGGTTTCACTTCACTGTCCTTCTGATTCAAATGGAAACTTTAAGTAACTTACATTAATTGTTGTCTTTTCCAATTAAACCTCTCCGGTCTGTGACATGCACGACTGTTTCTTATTTCCCTCTGCTTTGCATAATGAACAGCTTGTCCCCAGCTCTGTGCCGGCCTGGAATGGGAACAAGGTTCCCATAGGCAGCTCTGGAGAGCTCCCACTGTGCTCTCAAGGGCTTCAGAAACACCTCCCTTGCTGTGATGCCTCGGCATCTACTGCCCTTCTGGTCCCCTATGTTCCAGCATCTGCTGCTCTCCTCAAGGTTTCCTTTCCTCATCCCTGCAAAAGAGAGTGCAGGGAAACAGCAAAGGGAGTGTGTGACAAAAGCAGGGAATTCATCTGCCTCATGGGGCTCATTCAGTAAAGGTGGGTTCGGTTTCCACATGTACCTTTTCATCCTTCCAGCTCTCCTGACAGTGAAAGCAAACAGCTCCTGTGCTGCACAGAGTGATCTGAATGGTATTTTTCATTGCTTTGGAGGGGAGGCCTTGATGAAAAAGCAGGACATCATCTGTTGGGAAAAGCTCTAATCTGATTTCACTCGAGTCCTTATCGATATGGAGCACCTTTATTGGACTGGCTAATCTAATCCCAGCTTCCTGAATCAATGGTACGATGCCAGATATTTACTCAGGTTCAGACACCTGAAGTGGAAAGTGTCTGCTGAGAAATTAATTCTCTCTCATGTCATGATATCTGGCTCAGCTTCTCAGTGTGTCCTGTGTTGGGAATATGGGACAGGCTGCAATAGCTGGTGCTGGGAGTGGTGTGATGAGATGGACAAAGAAGTGAGCCGATTCTCTGCCTTCCAGCTGTAATTAGGAGTCCATTGCCCAGAGCAGAGCACTGCTGGCAATGGCACCACGCTCCCTGCAGCTGGAATGCCTGACATCTCCCCCTGTCACATGACAAAGCCCAGACCTGTTGGAGACATACCACGTAAATAATAGAATGCAACTTAAACAAAGGCATTTAGATAAATACACGCATCCCTCATAATACATGTCAACATACAGAATCTGATTCCAAGTCCTTTGGGACTCTCTCCATTCATTCCAGAGGTCCAAAGTAGGGTTTAAAACTAATTTTGGTACCTGAATAAATGCTATTATGGATAGCAATTTGCTATCCACCTACTTCCCTTCTGTTCCAGCTGACCTATGCACAGCTTTGATGAATGTGTTGGGTTGTTTCTCTCCTCTCCAGAGATTAATATGTTTTATCAGTCAGAGTGTTTCCAGACAATGCAAATCAGCATTTGTGGAGAGCTCCACATGCCTTAGGGCCAGAAATTCTATATAAACGTAAGCAATTATTGTCATGTTATATTATTCGTTGTGGTAGCAGACGGCTCCAACTCAGAGCTAATTGTTTAAGTGCATTTTAATTTTAGGTTAACTTCTTTGTTCCCTTTTCCTTTTTCAATAGCCCTCTTCCTTTCTGCTTGCTGTAGGAGAATTTATTTAAGCATTATATGCACCACCTCTTCCTCTGTAAACTCACACGGTGGAAAAGCTTCCCCGTTGCTGTAGTTAAAATTGTTTCTAAGGCTTTCGGGGTGTCTGTGTCAGAGAAGAGCCTGTTTTTCTCAAGAAATTTTGGCCAGCTCTTTGGCATTTCCAGGAAAGAGTCAAGGACTTTCAGTACATCTGCTGGGATTTGATTGTCTTTTACCAATTTGCCACCTTTTGGATCCTTATTTCCAATTGCTGTGTGGCTGCTGGTGCCATCCTGCCTGGGTCATGGGCTTCAGCAAATGTAGGTACCTGCTAACCCTGCTGTGACTGTGTCTGCAGTGCTCACCCCCCTGGGATTTCAGTCCTTAGTCAGCTCTAAGCATCTTTTCATTTTAAACTGCCTGTTTCAAAATGGAAAGTTGGCCATTTTGAGGTTTTTGGTTTTATTTATTTGGCATAGCAAAGGTTATCCTTGCTAACATCTGCTGCTCAGTAAATACGTGCATCTTGAAGAGATGGCCTGACCTGGGAATTGATACAGACACAGTAAAGATGCACTCTTGCTTTAGGGATGCCTTTGGGAGTACATCCTGCCTTGCAAATACTCCATCCCCCATTACATCTGGCTGAGTGAGGCTATTCCTGCATTAGCTGGTGATTTCCAGGCCTTACTTCTGCATTACTCTGTCTGTTCTCTGGCCATGACAGACAACTTCAGCCTTACTATCACCCAGCACACAACAAAGCAGTTTTAAAATTCAGGGAGCCAGATTTTGGAACTCTCCAGGGACTCCTTCCATGGTCTTTTGCTGGACTGCCTTTAAATCTGATTTTCGAAAATACAGATGCGTACAGGCACAGGCTTGGAAATGAGATTTGCACAACAGAGCACTCCTTAGGGTACAGCTTGACCATATTACTTTTCCTTGCTTCGACAGTGCTGTGCTGGGAAGGAGGAACATTGCCAGCAGTGTTCCATGTCCATCCTGCATTCTTCCTTTTCTCTGGGTCTGCTTTCACTCATGGAAGTAAAAATAGCCACTTTGCTTTATTAAACCTTTCTTGGCAGTGACTGAACCAGTAGTTTCAGAGTCAGTCATGTCCCTGAAGGAAGTGTGTGGATTCTGTCTGACACTTGGTGAGTGTTACTGTCACGAACAGACTTTGCAGAGATGTTCTTGCAGGCTTAGCAGAAGGGATGTCAATTAGGCTGTCTATTTGTGTTGTTCCATAGGCCCAGCAAAGCACAGCACTTCGATAACTGAAGAGCCACAAGGTACTGAAGAGCATTTAGCCTTATCTCTAAAGTGCTTATATTGTCATAGAATCATTTAGTTTAGAAAAGACCTCCAAAACCGAGTCCAACCTGCGACAGATCAGCACCTTGTCAACCGGCCCAGAGCACTGAGTGCCATGTCCAGTCATTCCTTGAACACCTCCAGGGATGGGGGCTCTACACCTCCCATTTTTTATGCTTTGCCACAGTATTACACCAAATAATCTGACATCCACACAGGATCATTATAACGCTCTGAAACCCTTACCTCTCTCAAAATGAAGTATAGCAAGTCCTTTAGCCTCCAAGTCTTCCAAGGTCTGAGTCCTGGCAGCACTTTTTCCTCTGCTGAAGTGAAGCCACCTTTAGAAATAGGTACAAACAGCTGTTTAAGTGTCCACAGCAATATGGTTTTGAGGATTTTTATTAAAGAATTGAAGGAAACACAATATGGATTTGTCCCTTTGGAAGGCTGCAGCGTTGCCCCGTGAAACAGAGAGGAGCCAAACAGGCAAACTCAAGTATTAATACCAAAGAAAAGAAACGGGTCATGTCTTATGTTAATGGTATGTATGAGTAATTTTATCACTGACTGATCTGTCATCTGCCTGGCAGTGCACAGAAACAGTCACAGTTTGCATTGATATATTAAAGGCACATGTCATGTGTTTAGTGAGATTCATGCCCTATGGTGCTTTTTTGACAAGTTTTTATAGCACCGTGGTTAGTATTTATTAACAGTGGAAGCACTTTATAACACTTTGATGTAACATTTGAGACAAGAACTGCACAGAGCAACTCCTTCACAGGCAAGAAAGCCATTAGGAGTGACACTTCCAGAAGTGTTACCAAGAGATCTTCAAAGAGCTCCATTCCATACCATTGGCAGCACGGTGCTGTCAGCACGGAATGTGGGAACATTTGCTTGGCTTCACCCCAACAGGAGTGTCACATCCACCTTCCCAGCAAGGAGATGCACCTTCTGCAGCACCTCGGCATCCCTGGAGCTCCCTCATTAGGCGCAGCCCATTCAGCTTCGTATGGGAGGAGGAAAACCAGGCACCCATCCCTGCTCTGTGTGACCAGTGACAGAACCCAAGGGAACGGCTGAAGCTGTGTCAGGGGAGGGTTAGGTTGGATATTAGGAAAAGGTTCTTCCCCCAGAGGGTGGTCAGGCACTGAACAGTGGGCAGTGGTCACGGTCCAAGGCTGCCAGAGCTCAAGCAGCGTTTGGACAATGCTCTCAGTGACAGGGTGGGATTGTTGGGGTGTCTGTGCAGGGCCAGGAGTTGCTCTCAGTGATCTTCTGCATCCCTTCCAGCTCAGGATGTTCTGTGATTCTATAAAAATAGGATTCAAGAGAGTAGTCCGAAAAAAAACTCAAAGAACTCAGGGAAATGATGCACTTCAGTGACACACCATTTCTTTTTCTGTTTTTGAAAGAATCTTTGTCCTTGATAGATTTTAGAACAAGTCCATAAACATCCTTTAAAATAAGCTGCAGGCTAAATTAATTTCCTTAAAAGCCTCTTACCCCTATGCATGGGTTCACATGGGTTTGCCTGGGAAGGTCTGGCTGTAAAATTGTGTTTGCTCACCTTGGACCTCTTATTGTCAGATAATTAATGGTTGAGCAGCACAGGCTTCTGGGGTCTCCTGGAGTTACCTGCTTCCCTCTCCTACCTTATGGGCACATCTTGTTTGCAGTCACGGGGCACACACAGACACACACACAGGAGTTTTACACGAACACACGTCAGAGCACCCCAGACTCAACAGAAGGGCTTTGATTTTTCAACAGTGCTTCTCCCCTTGGCTTCCAGTGCAGACCTGCAGCACCTGCAGTGCTGAGAGTTTTGGAGGTGGTTAGATTCTCATGGTCCACAAAATCCATATATGTGTGTATTGGGAAGCAGCAAAGAGGTGGTTGGACAGAGGCTGGTCTATGGAATATCACTCATAAATATCAGGCACATTAAAGGACAATTCTAATCTATACTCTCATGACATATGGAAAGTTGTCTAACTCAGATGATTTTTTAGATGCCTGAAACTTGATTTCTTCACCAATCCACATTCTCAGCGGTTGTTGTTAAAGTTTTTGTCCAGCTATGACAGAGATCACACGAGCTCAGAGACAGCCTGTGTGGTTAAATTAGCCTTACAAAGCTTTCATGCCCAAGCAGGATGATTTTCAGCTGTCAGTTATGTTGTTTCTGCCATGATGCTACTTCACACCACTTCTGCAGTCTCCACAGCCAATTCAGTGGCTTTTAGTAGAGGAAAAACGGCCTCCACAGCAGAACTGATTCTGTTTATATTGGAAAATTTTCTTTTTCATTTACTGTATCAAGCTCTTGTTGGCTGGTCAGGAAAAACATGCAGGACAAGGAAGGGGGTTATGGATGGTCAGTGCATTAAGAGGTGCTGGCAATTCTCTGTTACACTTCAGTGGGTTGGTGAGAGATCAGTAGCACCTTGTTCACAGCCAACAGTGATATATTTTTAAAGTTCCTACCAGGTGCTGGCTTGCAGCCAGGTACAGTTCCAACTTCACTAAAGATTAAGTAGTGACTGCTGTACTCCTGCACTGCAGTCTGACAAAGTCAGGGAGCTCAACTATGATTCCCCATTCTGTACTTAAAAACCCAAACCAACATTTCCAGAGCACTAGAGCTGTCAAAAGGCTCAAAGATCACCAGCCGGGGATCTACAGCAGCTCAGCTTTGCCTCTGTAAATGAGATTTCTTAGCAGTGACATGTCAGTTATCACATGTAGAAATCAAGTGGCCCAGTTGCTACTCCCTGGACTTTTGTTTAAGAGGTACAAGTGTCTTCCTCAAAAGAGGATCCTCAATCAAACCGAAGAGGATTGTTGGTTCTCACAAAACCTAGCAGGAGGAAGGCAATATCTAGGTACCAAATCCCTTCCTAGAGCAATCCTGAAGAGGTTTTGGAAAATAGACTCAACGCTCAGAGCGTTTCTGCCTAAAACCTTATCAGTGAGACAGGAAAAGGATATTCCTGAAAAGCAGAATGATTCCCAAAAGGGTATGAAAGGACCGCGCCTGATGCCTCATACACTTCTAACACAGTTACCACCACTCCTCTAGAAATCAGGTTTCCTCTTCAGTGGGAGGTTTGGGGTTGTAGCTCTGGCACTACTGGAATAGAACTGCTCCGTGTTTGATAATACGCTGGTGGGAAAGCATTTTCCAATTAATCATCTCTGTGTTTTTTTCCTTTCTCCCCCTTAACTACCTCACTGTGTCTGTCTTACCTCCTTTCTGCACTAAAAGTGGCTGTTCCTCTGTCTCCAAGCTCCTCCTGCTCCTCTGCAGCAGACCAGCTCCTGTCTAACCATGAACATGCTCTGTAAGTCCTTTCTTTTATTACTGCAGCTCTGTGTCTGTTTGCAATTTACTGCAACACAGTTCAAAGCCTCATTTGATTTATAGCTGAAGATTTGCGGGGTAGAGGCAGAAGCCCCAGCTGAATGGGGATGTTTCACCCCAGGACATGGAGGGTGGGGTCCTGGCTGCAGGATGCTGTGGAGAGCAGGAATGCTGCTTTTTGGGGATGATTGTTCTCGCTCCAAGGACCATGGCGCAGCACTGCAGGGTCCTGTCAGTGGGTACCACACAGAGTAAAACAAGATAGAGAGAGTAGGTTTAGATCAAATATTAGAAAAAAACTCCTCCCTCTGCGGGTGGTGAGCCCCTGGCACAGGTTGCCCAGAGAAGCTGTGGCTACCCCATCCCTGGAAGTGTCCAAGGCCAGGTTGGACGGGCCTTGGAGCAACCTGGGACAGTGGAAGGTGTCCCTGCCCATGGCAGGGGATGGAATGAAAAGAGGTTTCAAGTCCTTCTTACCCAAACCAGTCTGGGTTTCTATGACAATAAAAAGCTGGGATTAATTTCACATTAGAGCAGCAAAACCTCTTTCTTATGTCACAGACTATGCTCAGGACAGGAGAGCTCTCTGTGGCCCTTGAGTGGACCAAGTCTGATCCATGCATAAAGCATACAGGACTTTTAATAATTCACAGAATCACAGAATATCCTGAACTGGAAGGGACCAAGAAGGATCATTCAATCCAACTCTTAGTCCTGCAGAGGACACCCCAACAATCCCACCCTGTCCCTGAGAGTGTTGCCCAAACACTCCTGGAGCTCTGGCAGCCTTGGGGCCGTGACCACTGCCCTGGGGAGGCTGTTCAGTGCCTGACCACCTCTGTTTTGTCTCAACCACGCTCTGCTATTCCCAGAGTTTAGATACAGCCATGAGAGGTTTGCACAGGGATGTGGGGAACTCCAGTACCTTTCTTTAGTCAGTTAAGCCTTGTGACAGCTCTGAGGCTTCCTCTTCCCTCAGATAGTGTGCAGGGCTCCAGCTGGGTTCCTGCCACCGTGGGACAAGCATCATGGGAATGCTCCAGGGGCCAGGCACTTGCAGATATGCAGCCCCAACATTAAAAAGAAAAATAGAATATGTGTGAAATAGGCTTCCTGCTCAAGATGTTTCTGGAAAGAGGGAAGGGAACAAGAGCAGTGCTCATTCCAGGACCAAGAAAATCCTGGTGCTCACAGTGACAGTCTCCCTGTGTTGAAACTGGGATGACAAGTCACAGGGGCTGATATGACCAGCCTTTTGCATCTCCCATGGGAAGACACACAGAAAGCAACTGGCCCTTCCATTTCACGCTCCTACAACAGCTCCCGCATCTCAATGTGCCAATCCCTTCACCTGTGTCCCAGACCGTGTCCTTGGCATCCAACTGACAAAGCCACAGAGCCTGGGCAGATTCCACAGTACCCACAGAACCTCCAATTATCCCAACAGATTTGTGGCAGGCAGGGGATTTCCTCTCCTTTTTCCCTTCAGTGCTTTTGTTTATTCCTCATTAGGACACTCAGATTTTGAAGAGAGGCAGCAGATCTCAACAGTTGCTGAAAGAGAGCAGAGCTCAAAGCGGAGAACGCAGTTTCTGTTTCCTCCATCTGTGATGTTCCATAGCCAGGTTCCCTGGGTAGGATGGAGCAGACGTGGAGTCAGAGCTGTGATCAGGCTGCAATCTGCTCCCTGTATCAGCAGTCAACCTGCTTTTGCAGTTTTGCACTGCAGAACACCCAATCACTGACGGAGAGCTGACCTTCGAAGTCTGGAGGAAATAATAGAACCTGAAACTGTCTGGAGCTGGAAGCTCAAAGCTCATCTCATTCCACCCCCCTGCTGTGGGCAGGGACACCTTCCACTAGATCAGGTTTCTCAGAGCTCCATCCAACCTGGGCTGAAATACTTCCAGGGATGGGGCATAAAGGACATTTCTCAGCAACAAGGAGTTGCCAAAATGTCTTTTTGAAAGCAGCCAGTGGGAGTTGCATAAGCTGCTAATTTGAGGTAGACAAACACTAACAAGGATCTCGGGGACAGCCAGCGTATCCCTGCCTAAACAGGAAGGGAACACTGAGCACTTCTTGGAGAGCACATTACTAGGAGAGAAGAAAACCCACAGTAACTTCAAGCATCCAGTACTTCCTGGGCATCACTGAAACTTGAAGGATTAGGAGTCTCTGGGGTGTTTCAGAGCTGGTTGGATTGTGCGTTAGATACACTTGCATGCGAGAGCAGCCATGAAGCAGAGCTCCTCAAAGGAGAGATTTTCTGGCCCTTTGCAGTGTCCAGGGCAGGTAGAGCAGTTTTCCAGCATCACCCCATGCCAATCCCAGATAGTCTCAGTTCCTGCATCTCAGGAGCTGTGAACAGCAACTCTGCTTTCCAGCAATATTCAGACCCTTTCACCATGTCCTGTCACCTTCTGGAAGGCCCCTGGGCTCCTTCAGGGGTGAGAATCCTGTTTGTGCTCAATAAGCTGCTGTCACCAATGCCAGCCTGTGTGAGCTGATGGGATGGGGCTGGACAGCTCAGACTCACTCAGATCCAGGTTAGGAGGCTCCTGAGGATTTTGCATGAGGCGGGTTCATAGCTCTTCTAGGGTTTAAGAGGCTTCACTGAGCACTCCAAGCACAAAGGTCTAAATTTCAGCTGGAGATGTCTAACATGCCTGTTGTTCCTTCAGTCCTTTGTGAAATGTCCTCATGTCAGTGTTTCTGTCTGCTTTCATCCCTCTGGCAATTTCTTCAGTGTCATTGCCCATCATATGGCCACATGTTCTTATCCCTACAACATCCCTATGTCCATCACTTTATTGTAATCCATCTTGGTTGCAGTTTTTCCAAAAAGCCCAGCTGAAGAGAGGAAGCAGATGTGATCTACAGTCTCCAGCTCTGTGTGCTGCTATCTCTGCTTTTCAGTGACTTTATTACCTCTGCCTGGAACAGTCCAAGCTGAGGTGCTGCCAAATCCTGTGACCCACTAACCCTTGAACATAACACCTTTCCCCTTGTTCTGCTAATCACAGGGAGGAACGTCTTGATTTTCCACCATATCTATGCTAAAAAGTTACAAAAACTTACCGGTCTGGTCTGGTAAGACTTTTACATGATCTAGAGGCAGAACTGGGGTGATAAAACTGTTGTTCTCCTGCTTCTCTCTTTGTCCTTGTTTATGTCCCTCAGTTGATTTTGTCACAGTTGTTATTGATGAGATACTCAGTGTAGCTGCAGGAAAGTTATTTGAGATCATGCTGAGGTTTTTTTAGGGCTTAAAAGCACTGAGAGGAAAGCTGTCAGTGCCTGTCATAGGAACACAGCTGATTCAAACACTGCAGGCATCAGAAAAAGTATTTTCAACTTGTAACTCAAACCTTTTCCCACAATCATCCTTGGAGACTGCAGGACGTCACTGCCAAGGAGAAGGAAAAGCTCCTTTTTGTCTCTCTTCCTACGTTAACAATGCATTAGTGTGATGAGGATAATCTCTGGTGGGAGTTATGGCTGTAGTCATACAATAGTTGTCTTGGAAAGATGTTTCAGCAACAGAAATGAGGGGCTGCACAATTTTCCAAAGCATTTGTGGAGAATGGTCTCAAAGAACAAATGGAAATACTGAGCCTAGAACAGGCTTCCAGCTGGAAAGGTCAATAGGAATGATCAGTCCTTCCTTGTAAGCGTCACACCAGGATTAACTGGGAAGTGTGTATCTGGCAATTTGCTCGGTAGGTGCAGCACATCCTCCCCTGCGAATGCCACGTGCTTTTCTCCAGGAGAAATGACCTCCAGTGCTGTGCAGTATATCCAAGCTAACCCTGGAGGGGAGGGCAGTGCAACAGCTCAGCTTGAATCCAAAGGGAAGAAAAGAAAACGTGGCGTGGGGGGAATCAGGAAAGAGAGGAAGACTTCCCTTTGTATCCTGGGTAAAAGAGGAAACCAGCACATGTGCGTGTGCGTGTTCTTGTGTCACTGGATTGCACTTGCACCACTGCTGCAGCTTCCTTGGCCCCTGCAGGGAATATCATGCAGGGCTGGTGCTTCCCCAGCTACCAGGAGCAGAAAACTGTGGAGCCAGCACCTCTGAAGGCTTCTCCTCCAGACAACCTCCATGGGACCTCCAAGGGTGCTTTTCCTTAAGATGGCAGGGGTTTCTCAGCCGAAGTCACGCCTCCATCCTCATTATTCCAGCCAGTGACCCCCGGCGTCGTGCCGTGTTTTAGCAGGACACTTGGAAAAGCAGGGCAGGGACAGGCCCTGCAGAGCCACATCCTGGGATGAGCCGCTGCGCCGTGGTGCAGATGGCAGCGCCATTTCCAGAGCTATAAACAGTATCATTGTCATAGCTCTTTGAATGGTACTGCCATATGTACTGGACAACCAGCATTTATGCTTGTGGGGGCTTTGGGCCAGCTGGATTTTCCCTCCACTGGGATGAAGCCAATTCCTGAAGTATGAATGAGAGTTGCATGTTTCTCTGGAGTAATTCCCCCTCAGTACTTATGTTTGAGTCTCCAAGGATCATCACGCTCTCATCAGCCTCCTAACTCACAAATCCCAAGTGCCCTGCACGTGGAGAGATTGCTGATCCATCTAAACCTCCCTGATCGGTCCAAGAAGAAGCAGAAAGTTCATGGGAATTTTGAGAGCAAACCAGTCAGGCTCTGTATGTTTGCCTTTAGCAAGTATTGCACTTAAAAGTGAAGCGTGTTTGACTGAGTGTGTTTGTCTGGGTGGGTGAGTGCAAAGTGTTCATCTTAAACAGTCGATCTTAGGGGTTGTGTACCTCACTGTGCTGCCCTCTGTTTGTACTGCTGAAGGGACAACAGTCATTTACAGCAAAGAGAGAAGATCATCACAAGTTGAGAAGCAGAGCAGAGCTCAAGGAGCATCAAGGCCATGCTGCCCCGGGAGCTTGGGGGCCACAGGAGGCTCGGGCCAGCCCCTGCCTCTGCTCCCCTCTGTCCTTGCTGCAGTAGTTTTGCTGCAATGTCCCATTTTTTACAATCCTAGCTCCTTTTCTTGGCAAAGCAGAGGGGGAGGCCAGCAGCTCTGGGCTTTGCTGGGCAAAGAAACCAGTATGGACGTGTGAAGATACACAGGCAGGTGTTAGGGGAGGGAGTGCCCTGTTTCCCATGGAGCCCTCTCAAACACGGAGATGCTTTTCCAGGAGCACAGGTCATTCTGGTGTGCCTGTTTTCCTGGGGTGTCAGTCCCTTTGGAGGGCTGGCTCAGACCACAGGTCATGGCTGGGGATGCAGAGAGGGGCCAGGCCAAAGGTGGTAAATGTTCATGGAACCACAGCAGAGCTGTAAACTCTGCTGGGCTGTGGCTGAGCCTCTCAGCTCACAAATGCCAGATACTCAACATTAGTCTGACTCCTACTTCAGAAGGACCCACGGAGATCTGAAAACCCAGCATCAGGAAGTGTGTTTCTGAGTCTGTGTGTGCAATATCAGTAATACATTCTGATGACTAACGAGTCCAGGCATTTGTGACAAATATTCTGTTTGCTTGGCCACTGGTTTGGAGACATATTCTAAGAACTAATTAATTCTTTCAGCTTTTGGATTAAACTATTGTGCAAAACATCCTGTCAAACAGAGAACATTATATGGTATGTTACTGTAATTAAATAAAGAGATAACTGAGCTCGAGAGATGCCCACAACACTTAATTAAGATTAATTAGGCAACATGATTTACAGCTGGAGAAGATGAAACTGAGCAATTCAAAACTGGCTCGGCAAAGCGGCTGTGATGTGATGGATTCATGAAAGCACATACTTTGTTTTTCAGAAGCACTGCAATGGCAGCCTCCCCAGGCAAGTTTATTTAAAGAGGCTGGGTTTAGCCCCTGGAACACACCCATTCTCCTGACCAAACACAGGCATGTCTGCGAAACTGAGAGGAGTTCGTAACTGGATGGCTGGAGGCTCAGTAGCACACCAAAATACATACAAGATTTCCCTTACAAGCCTTCTCTGAGTCAGCAGCCAGATTAGTATGTTCTTATTTCTTAGAGTCATAGAATCATAGGATGGTTTGCGTTGTAAGGGACCTTAAAACTCATCCAGTTCCACGTCCCTGCAATGGGCAGGGACACCCTCCACTATCCCAGGTTACTCCAAGCCCTGTCCAACCTGGCCTTGGACCCTTCAGGGATGGGGCAGCCACAGCTTCTCTGAGCAACCTGTGCCAGGGCCTCACCACCCTCACAGGGAAGAATTTCTTCCTAACATCCAATCTAAACCTACTCTCAGTTTGAAGCCATTTGCTAAATCATTGGGCAAAGTGCATCTTCGGTTGCCTCAAGTAACACACAGGATGGTAAGTACAAACTGGGTTGATTTTGTAAGAGGATGGATTGTTGCAGTTGTTGCCTGTGGAGAAAAAAAACTCCAGGCCAATTTAGATTAGGAGATAAGATAAAGAGAGCAGGTCCTTTAATGAGTCCTTAGGCCTAGGAATACATACCACAGGCCCACCTCTAGACAGTGGTTCTATGATTTATAATGATTTCCATCCAATCCCTGTTTGTCCACCCCCCAGTTCTGCCCCATTCCTCCCCTCCTTCCCGTTGGGAATTGAGTCTGGGTGTATTTGGCACCCCTTCTTCCTCATCTTCATCTTCTTTGCAACACGTGCAGTCCTTGGAGTTCCTCAAAGTTCTGGGCTTGAAGGTCACTGTGTCTGTCTGACATCTTCTGGTCCAGGCCTTAGGGTGTTTTCCTACAATTCTACCTTCAACAGGAGACGAAACGCTCTAATGGAATTTAGAGGGATTGATATGGAGCGGGGTAACAGCGTTGGCTATGTGTCAACATTATGCTACGGGGAAAGGGATATAATACAGCTATGTTAAAATCTACATTCACCGCATAACTGCTTCTAAAATCTACAAAAAATTAAACAATCAAAAACTCTAAGGCAACACAGTAGAGCCAAAACTTAAGTCAGTTACGTCTGAATCTTGATGGCTGAAAAGCAATTTTCTGTTCCATTTGCTACGTGTATCATTGCTTTGCTTTTCCTCAAGAAGGAGCAAACATAAATTTGAGCAGCATTTATTTACCAAAGCAGAGGCTGAGGTGGAGATTTATAGATTATGTCATCTCCTCTGAAGCAGAAAATAGAGAGGCCCAGGGGCAACCGAGGAAAGGGGATGGCACAACCTTCAGAAGTTTGAACTTATTTGTTTGCTTCTGCACTTCAGATTTGAAGGCAATATATAAAGCAATGGACAGGGAGGGTCTGCCAGTTGTGGTGGCCATGAAAGATATTTATATCTGCACCAAATAGCAGAAATAGCCTCATGTTAACAGCAGGTATGTACAAATAAGGGTTTTACACACACAGGCACAAACACAAAGAGACACAGAGTGCTGGGTTCAGTGGTATGTCTGAGTTATTGCACAGCGTAGGACTGTGGTGCTGTGGGCATCAGGTCCACAGGTTGAAGAGCTGGGACCAGCAGTGAGAGATTCATTACATGAGAGGGAAAAGAAGCTACTTCTGTGACCAGCCTGGCCCAGGAAAAAGCTCTGCCTGAAGGAATCGACCTCCCAGGCAGCACCTGCAGATATTCTCAACTGCAAACAGTACAAAAAGGCACAACCTGATCTCGGAAAAAAAAGTTGAAGTCCTTACCTGAATATGCCCAACATGTTGTCATAGCCCTGTTTGACTGTCAGAGCAGCCTTTTTCTCTTTAAACTTTAAATTTTAAAATTCAACCTGGGAATCCCTTGGGCAGCCACAGGCTCTGAGATGCCATTAGTTACAGATGGGCAGAGCTCAGCCAGGTGAGCAAATGTTGGCAGTGAAAATGCTGCAAGGACGTGGGTCAGGTCCCACCCTGTAAAGCAAACCTGACCAAGACAACCTTGTTGACTAATGCTGAGGGACCTAAACCAGCATAAAATGAGGAAAAACACGGCTGGGGTTTTGCTTTCTTTATGTCTGTTTTAAATATTTACATTTAAACCGTTTTAAATTTATTACATTTTAAATATTCTTTGTTTAAACCACATACTGACATTTCTTGTGCTAGGTAAACTCTCAAGAAATTCTAATAAAAATTCTCATGTAGGGAGAAGTTTTATCTGTGGATCAAAGGGAGATTCTGTACCTGAGGCTTGCTGGGACAGCCCCTCTTCTTTCCGGGCACCTGTGCTGGGTTCATGGGCTTTCTGAACTGCTTGTGATGTGAGAGTGGTTGTACCTGTGCTTAGGAGTGAGACTTGGAAAAAGCTGATCTTACAGAACAGAATTTGACACAAGATTTGGTGACTTTGTGCTTATTTGTCCCATCTGAGCATATTACTCTCTTGATTCTGAATTGTGGTATTTAAATCATACAGTGACTGTTGCCACAGCACAAATGACAAGTAGATTTATGATCTGTCTTGCCAGCATTCAGATTTAGTTGCCCACTGTTGGGGTTGTTCTCTGTTACTTGCAGGTGTAACTATGATATGTGACTTGAATGCCAGTGAAAACACGTATTCCACAGTCCCATTCCAACAAACTTCAGAGCTTCACATGTGCTTAAAGGACTCAGACTTGGCTGAGTCAAAGACACAATATTCATAAAATATTTTTGATTGTTTTCAGCCAGCATTTCACTTTATGTCAAGTAGAATAAATGACTGGTTTCACCTGAACCTAATTTCCCCACCTTGTATTTCTGCAAGGAAACTGCAAACTTAATTGTGTCAGCAGGGGAAGGAATGTGACTTGATCAGTGATTATTGTGTGCATTTTTCCTGGGTGATATTTTGATTGGACTAGTTACCTCCTCCTGTGATGAAAATCAATACATCTATCAATGCAGACCGTAAGTGTCATGTTCGTCATGTTCCAATCTACAAGGCATTTCTCTGAGGAACAATCTCAAAAAGAATCGCTGAGGGCTGTTTTTACTCTGTGAAACCCACCAGAGAATAAATATCTGCTTGATTATGATCCCTCATTTCTTGGGTTTCCCTCATCCTCCCCCCAAAAATATAAGCTGTTTGCAGCTATGCAAATCCTCGGATTTTTGCCTCTCCTGACACTTGGAGAAGCATCCTTGGACATAGTGTATTCACGTGTTCAGACTGAGCTTGACATTTTTCTTTTGAACATCTTCAGGAGAGACAAAATTCTGCTCATTAGGATGCTCTGATGAGAAAATGTTTTCCTTAGGTCCTCGTTGCACACAGAAGTTCAGAGGGGCCCCGAGCCTGGAGGGGAGCAGTAACTGGCATCTCTTGTACGAGATCCTCACGAGCAGATGTGCAGGAACAACCGCTGTTGAGATTGGAAAGGCTCAAGTCAGATACCAGGCTATGAGCACAGGATGTTTGGGGATAGAGCCAACAGAAAATGGGGACTTAGCAACCTCTGAATCACATCAAAATGAAGAAGCTGTCAAAGGCACCTCCTGTCCTCCCCAGCACGCTCCTTAAGATGATCCAACCTCACTGTGAAATAGCTCTTGGCAGGGAAGGTGGATGAGCAAAGGAAGCATCATCCTTCCTGAAGAACAGGGGAACGAACACAGAGCCAGCCAGCAAAATGTACTTACTGGCTTGGCTTGGCTTGGGACCTGGTTTAACCCAGCTAAAAATGAGAAGGAACTGCCTATGAAAGCGATGCAGGGAATTAATGTTTGCAAGTGGGGTGAATATGGGGGAGCAGAGTAGGGTGGGGAGCATGGAGGGTCTGCTGCCCTCAGTGCACCGAGAGGAAACCTGGAGTGCGTGGATCCCACCAGGGCTGTCCGGAGGAGAATGTGGAGATCTTAGGCAGATTAAGCACCCACTTCCCATGTCCCCATCTGTGCTACGACTTTTATTCCTAATTGGACGCTTGCAAAATATGACTAGTTAAGATTTTGCCATGTAAGTATTTTTCATAATACGACGTATGAAGTCTTATGAATTCGTAGCCAGTGGGTTGTAAGAGAGACACTGTCTAAAGTGAGGAATGTGCTACTTAATGCATATCATAGAAATACTAATTGAAAAACCTGGAGCCAGAAGGAAAGAAGAGAGGAAACTTCCATTCAGCACAACATGGTGCTTGCTGTCTGAGCTGTCCTTCCCTGGGAGCAGGATGGAGAGCTGAGGAAAGGCAGCCAAATAAACTTTACCTTAAGTTTGTAAGACTTACTACAACTTAACCTACAACAGGTACTAGTTGAGGTGTTAAAGGCACCAATAAGAATCTTTATTATTAATTTTGATCTGTTTTTTTTTGGTTGTTATTTGCTTTCCCTGTGATTAAATTAACTGTTATTTAACTGGGGGTTATATTATTTAATTTTTGTGCCATTACTCCATTACCAGAAAATGTATTTTTCAGCTTTTCCCCTTAGGTGCCTTAAGATATGAACGCTGCACAGGGAAACAGCCCAAAGTGGTTTTTTCACTATTTCATTCCACGGCTTTGACAAATGGCTTGTGGGGGTTTTTTTCCTGGCAGATGAAAGGTCTTATTATGCCAGTGGTGAGACCTCCATTTAAAAAAAAAAAAAATCATTATCTTCCATTTGAATATTATTAATTGATCCTGCTTGTATTTCAGTAATTGAAACACCTTACTTAAAACCAGAAGCCTATTATGAGCCATCCCATCTGTGGGTAGTTATGAACTGCTCTTAATGTGCTGCTGTGCATTTCTAATGTAACCGAGCACTTCCAAGTGCTCTCCTAATTATCAGATTTGAGCCTCTTATGAATGTTGCATTAATTATGGTGCAAAAAAATGAACTGTAGGCCAAAATCTGTAGCTAATTAGAGCATATAATGTAGTGCCAAGCTTAACATTAACGAGAGAGAAATGGAAATAGAGAGTTAATGTGAGAAAAAGGGGAAAGTGCTCATCTTCCACAATGTGACACTGAATGGCCTCTCTCATGTGCTTAGTTGTTTACCGTGGTGTTTATAATCAGCAAATGGATTTTGCTCACTGAAAACAAATAGCTCCTTCACTGATTTTAAAGTTAGCGTAGTTGCTGTCCTTCCGTGCCCAAGTTGCTTTTTCTCATGTGGAAACACCAACTTTTGCAACATTAACAAAGAAATCTATAATGGAAGAAGTCAGCAGCTCTGGACTGATTCCATCAGCTTGGTTGCTGTGTGGATCTGATGTTTTTCATGACCAGTTGTTGTCACATTTTTGTTCATAATACCCAAAGTCCAAGGCCTTTAGCTAAAGTTGAGCAGGACATCCTGCAGTGGGAAATAGGGAAAATTATAAACATCATCCAGGTCAAGAAGAAGCATAAGGAGGCTGGGAAAAGAGACAACACTGGTCAAATTGAGCAACTGAGGTGAAGGGGTTGGAAGGGACTACAGTGGATAATCTGTGAAATTCACTAATAGAGCCTGGCAATAAAAAGAATTAAAAAAAGAAAGATGGAAATGAGCACTTGCTGTTCCAGGGAAACAAATTGATTGGGTCAAATTCAGCAAATGTTTTCAGCAGGAGAAAACAAAAGGGAAACAAGATGCTGAAGTGTTTTGACATTTCACTTCATTTCAGGTTATTATTTGCCTACACTTTTAAACATGCCCCTTAAAAAAAGATCTGCATCTACTTAAATACAAAACCAAATGAACAGGAGGGGTTTGCCAGAAAAAAAAGGTGAACCTTAGTTTTGTACATCAGCCTAAAGCAGCAGTGCTGGTGTGTCAGTGCAGTCACGTGCCCACCAGGCTCTGTTGCAGTAATCCCTCATGTAGCTCCAGTGACTTCCCTGGATCGGTGTGGGAATGCCATGGCCACGTGTGACTGGGATGGTCTGGGAACATGTCCTGGAGCTGCAGGTCATTAGAGCAAGTGGCAGCCTTCAGGGATGATGGAACAATGGAAAAAGAAAGGAGAGAACCGAACATATTGATAGATGCTTTCTGTGTTTCCTGTGACTTGTCAGAGACAAAGAAAGTCTTTTTTTTTTTT